>JAPCWY010000003.1:33882500-33902500 GCA_028455895.1 Rhodomyrtus tomentosa | reverse complement strand
GGCCTTACACGCAAACAGAGGAAGATTGACAGGGTCCTTGTTAATGACCATTGGAACTCTTTATACTCATTCTCGGAGGCCACCTTTTTACCTCCAGGCATATCGGATCACACTCCTATGGTGGTTAAAATTCTAACCCCGCCGATTACTAAGAAGCCATTCAAATTCTTTCACTTTTGGACTACTCATCCCTCCTATAAGGATATTGTTGCGAATGTTTGGGATACTCCTTTGGATGGCAATCCTATGTTTATTTTGACCCGTAGGCTCAGACTACTCAAATGCCGGCTCAAGGTACTCAACCGGCAAAGCTTCTCAGATATTTCAACTAGAACTCAGCACGCCAGGTTGGATCTTGACTCTATTCAAGATGCTTTGCAACTTGACCCTTTCAACCAAAGTCTGGTTGATTCGGAAATGGAAATACTCAAGTCCTTCTCGGATCTTCGTCTTCAGGAAGAGTTATTCTATAAACAGAAGTCTAGAATTAGATGGCTCAAGGAAGGCGACCTCAATACCAAATATTTTCATCACTTTGTTAACAAGCGAAGGCTACAAAACCGAATCCTCTCGGTTTTGGATCAGTCTGGCTGCATTCTGACTGAACCGAGACTCATACAAGATCACATCATCCTTCATTTTGATAACCTTCTCAATGGACAGTCGCCGACTATTATGCCGTCTTTAGCTGAAGTTTCTGACATTCTTTCCAATGCTCTGGATGAAGATCAGAAGTTATTGCTCTCCCGAACAGTTACTGATGAAGAAATTCGGTCCACTTTATTCTCATTAGCTAAGAACAAAGCACCAGGGCCCGATGGATTCACTGTGGAATTCTTCATCACTTCTTGGGATATAGTTGGCACGTCGGTCATTCGTGCCATTAAAGACTTCTTCAGAACTGGGAAACTTTTGAAGGAAACGAACACAACCATCCTCTCCCTTGTACCGAAGTCTCCAAATGCGTTGGCCATGCACGACTTTAGACCTATTGCTTGTTGCAACACGGTGTACAAATGTATTACAAAGATTCTGGCTAACAGGATAGCATCTGTCCTTCCCTCCATTGTCTCCTGTTCTCAGGCAGCTTTTGTTAGAGGAAGAAGAATTAGTGATAACATTATGCTCGCACAGGAACTCTTTGCGGACTTTCACCATATCCCTTACCTTCCGAGATGTGCTATTAAAGTAGATTTTTGTAAGGCTTATGATACAGTTCACTGGGGCTTCTTGGAATTGGTATTGAAGGCCTTTGGATTTCCAGAATTCACCATCAAGTTGATTATGGAATGTGTATCCACACCTAAATTCTCAGTGGCTATAAATGGAGAACTTCATGGTTTCTTCAAAAGTTCAAGAGGAATACGACAGGGCGACCCTCTCTCCCCCTATCTATTTACTCTGGTAATGGAAGTCTTCTCACGAATCGTCCATGTCAAGACTACTATGCCTGGTTTTAAATTCTTTTGGAGATGCAAGCAAAGCCGGATCTCACATTTATTCTTCGCGGATGATGTACTATTGTTTTCGGAAGGCGACCCACATTCCATCCGGCTCTTGAAGGATGGATTGAACTTATTTTCTTCTTGGTCAGGATTACAGCCGAACCCCACTAAAAGTGAGTTCTACCTCTCAGGTGGAAGGACTTTGCAAGATGACATCCAACAGTGTTTAAACTTCCAGGAAGGTACACTACCCTTTCGGTATCTTGGAGTTCCTATCATTGCTTCGAGATTACGCAAAGGGGATTGTGAGGCTCTAACCAATGCTATCACGGCTAGAGCTCGGTCTTGGTCTCAGAGATTCTTATCTTATGCTGGGAGATTACAACTCATTAAATCTGTTCTACATTCTATTCATGTCTATTGGGCTTCTGTATTCACCATTCCAAAGTCTGTACTAAATAAGATTGAACTCATTCTTAGGCAGTTCCTCTGGAAGGGTCCTCAGTTGGGAGTTGGGGGAGCCAAGGTCTCATGGACAGATCTATGTCTACCTAAGGAAGAAGGTGGATTGGGAATCAGAAGACTTCTGGATTGTAATAAGGCTTTTACTTTAAAGCATATTTGGATTCTGTTTACAGATAAAGAATCGTTATGGTGTAGATGGATTCATTCCAACTTCTTGAAAAACACCAACTTTTGGATAGCTAAGAGACCGACTATATGCTCTTGGACTTGGAAAAAGATCCTAGGGCTTCGTCATGAGTCGGTTTTACAATTTAGATGGAACATTGGAAATGGACGTACGACGTCCTTTTGGTTTGATAATTGGCATGATGTAGGTCCCTTATACAAATTTGTATCTAATGGGGATATATATCGGTCTGGAATACCACGGCACATTGCGGTACGTGAATTCTATAACTTGGAATGGCCAACGTCGTCTGTATTTCAGACAATCTCCTCTATGGTGGAGCTACCTCCGACCTTTATTGATACCAAGGAAGACAGGTTTCGGTGGAAGGGAGGTGATTTCTCCATAACATCGGCTTGGAACCAATTTAGGCATAAAGGAAGCCAAGTTCACTGGTACTCTTTCATTTGGGACAAGGCCTTTGCTCCGCGGGATGCTTTTCTCATGTGGCTAGCATCTTGTAACCGACTTCCTACCCAGATTCTTCTACTTCAATATCGAAGAATTGATGATGGCTCTTGTGCTTTTTGTAACTTAAGGCCGGACTCAATCGACCACTTGTTTTTTGGATGCTTGGTAACCGGTGACTTTGCGACTACTTGGGCGTCTAAGTGTAATATCCCTTGGAAAAACCTTCCTTGGGATGATCTCATGAAATGGGGGAAAAAACACTTTGGGGGTCAAACTTTTGCGCATCGGATCACCAGATATTCCCTGGGCGCTCTTTGCCACATTATATGGACCGAGAGGAATGACATCTTATTTAGGGGAAAAAAGTTGTTTGCCCCTTCCATTATTATGCACTTAACAAAGAAGGTCAAGGATAAAGCCCTCTCCTATGGAAAGATCCAAGATCTTCCACAAAATAGGAATATCCAGAGAAAGTGGGGCCTTTCGGCCTCAATCTTCGCAACATGATATGCTGCTTCTTATTCAGATGGTGCTTGCTGTTCTCTTTGACTATCCTCTCTCATATGGTGATTGTTTTGTGCTCAAAATATGGAATGAACCTTTGGCCACACTCACATGGTGCTGCAAACATTATGTTCCCTGCAAAACTCATATGTTGCGTTTCGAATCTGTGGTCTGCTGAAGCTGGATGGTCTGCTCCTACTGGCCTGAAGTGGTTGAGTGTGTGCTGGTCATATACGATCAAACTCTATGAGTGTGCAGTAATATCACTGACTCTGCAATACTGGTACAAAACTAAAGTGCTATCTGGTCTGTGCCTACTGGCTTGTTCTGCTGGATCGTCACTTATCAGAATGCATATTCTCCCACGTATCTCTCTTCAAGGTGATAGTATACTATTTCAAGTCAGGACCCTCCACGATGATGAGGTCTGGTGGCCGAGAGGATTCTGCTCAGAGGACCTGGCTTGTTTGCACCGATACTCCTTTCTCCTTGGAAGGATACTCCAAGTTATTGCTGCTGCTCTGTACTTACTTATCTCGTATTTGTCTCAGTTGGGGGTTGGCTGTATAGATGCATATCTCTCCTTGGTTGAACTGGTTGGTTGTCCTGAATGCCACCAGCGTTTCTGTTGCTGTCCCTTTTACTTTTGGCTGCTGTTTTGGTCCCATTTTCTGTGTAATAGGATAGACTCTTGTGTCCTTTTGGCTCAGCCGCCTCACTTGACTTGTGTGAACTGGCTTGTAACCTTACTTCCTGCTAGAGTGCCATGCTCCTACCTGGTGATTCCTCATTCGAACAGTTGCCTGGAAGAGGATCTGCACTTCTGCCATGGTGTTGACGCTCCGTCTACGCTCTTATGGTCCTCTCCTGACATCCACTATAACCCTCACTCGGATGCATACTGCTCAGGCGTACTCAACTTTCTGGACAACTAAACAGCGGATGTTTTGGTGCTACTGGTGCGGCCTGCGGCTTTTTTCTGCTGCCTCTCTATTTTACGGCCAGTATGTTTGGCCTTGCAATGTATTCCCCTTTTTAATATGCTAGCCTCAAGAATCCCCGCATATAGTTTAGGCGGTCCACTTTGCTTTGTATGAACGTAGGCTGCCGTGCATAGGCCTTAGTTGCATGGTTTTACTCTGTGCTTGAATTTTTGCGACCGGATCACCGCTGAACCCATCATAGCACTCTGGGTGCTGTAGTTGGTTCATGGTTTTTGTGCCCGGTTATACATGTATCTAGTTATTTTGGAAAGTCAATACAAACGTACCTTACCAAAAAAAAAAAAAAAAAAAACAACTGCGAAAGCATGCTTTGTATGAACTTAGACTGCCGTGCATAGGCCTTAGTTAGCATGGTTTATACTGTGTCTGAATTTTTGCGACTGGATCACCGGTGAACCCATCATAGCACTCCGGGTGCTGTAGTTGGTTCATGGTTTTTGTGTCCGGTTATACATGTATCTAGTTATTTTGGAAAGTCAATACAAACGTACCTTACCCAAAAAAAAAAAAAAACAACTGCGAAAGCATATACTTTTCATTCTCGCTAGACTCCACGTGCGTGCATCCCACGCGCCCGCGTATTTCTCTCTCGGTAATGGTCTCCCTTCAGTTCGACGCCTGCCCTCCCTGAGCCGGTTTCCGGCCTACTCCGGCGGTCTTTCCGGCGGAGAATTGCACTCGAAGACCACTACTACACCTACTATCACCCCTCTAAATCTCCCGTCTCGACGTTTGATCCTCAGCGGTGGGGAACAGATCTACGCCGATATGGGTACCTAGGGTTCGAGGTGATCCTTCGACGGCTTCTGGCCTAATTCATCGGCGCCAGGGGCTTTCACTCCGTCGAACGACCTCGCCATTCCACGCTACGCTCAACCATGGCTGGATTTGGCCTGATTTGAAGATCCGCTCTCCGGATTACTCTCTTAGTCGGTTGACTTCTACGGCCGATTGCGAGAACTGTGGGCGTATCACCTGAACTGAAGAGGAGCTTTCCTCTATGTGTGTCCTCACGCTGGTATCTCTCTTAGCTCTCAGATGTTCGTATTTATGGTTGCCATCTACTCTGGTTGAAGGCATCTGCGTTTTAAGTGTTACATTTATACTCACTGCTGGGCTTCTTCACGGAGATACTGTCTGCTAATTTACTGCTGGCTATTACTAGTGGGCCTTTTCTGGTTGAACACTCTGTTGACTTTTTGAAGTAGCTCAATGACTGGTAGTTGAAGTTTGAGACTGGTTGGTGATAAATACTCTGGCGTGGTTGTGGTTACAATGTCTGATACCTCGTTGCTAGCCCCTGTTTCTGCTAGACAAACACAATCTCCCCATGTTGCTGCTCGTGGGGAATTATGTGAGGAGATTATCCCCTCCTCCATTCCTGAAATTGATAGAATGCTGCAAGAGGATCCCGTCACAATTGCTGATGGTGTTGGTCAAGATGGCCCAAATTCTAAAGGAAAATCTGTTTTCATAAATACTGATGGTGGCCTTGAACATGTAACTTCTGCTGCTGATCCTACTGGTCGACGGTCAAATGCTGCTGTTGCTGGTGCGAGTAGAGTCTCTCGGTCGATCAGTCGTGACCCAAGGTTAGGCCGCAGTAGGGGGAGATCCGGTAGAAGGAGATCCAGAGTTCCCTCAGCACATAAGGGTATGCAGGAAAGTAGCCTTATGGCTGAAAACAGTCGCCATCCTTTGAATGTAAAAGGTAATCATCTGATCAACAGTACTAATAAAGTTAGAAGTGAAAATGGCCAGCAAAAAAGTTGGGCCAATGTTGCTAAAGTTATGACGAAAGGTTACAACTTGACATATGTGGCTCCACAAATGGAAAATAGGGAACCGATTGTTGACATCACTCCTGATGTCTTAGCAAATGAGAACCCTTTCCTGAAGGAATGCGTAGTTGGATGCTTCTTGGGAAGGAAGATTTACTTCAAGTTGACAGAGGAAGCCATCAGGAAGGCTTGGGGTAGTAATGTGGTTGATGTTCGCCTACATGAGAATGGCTTCTATTTCTTTCACATTCCGGATGAAAACTTCAGGAAAAAGATTTTGGAAATGGGTCCAATCTCCATTCTCAATAGCACTATGATACTTCAAGCTTGGCATCCGAAGTTGAAACTTATAAAGGGAGTACATAATGTCCTCCCTGTTTGGCTTAAACTGAGAGGCTTTCCATTATCTTTATGGTCTAGTATGGGCATTAGTCGTATAGCTAGTGCGCTTGGTAATCCTCTATATGTTGATGCACAAACGGAGCAAATGAAGAGATTATCTTATGCTCGTGTATGTGTGGGAATCTCAGCCTCCTCTGCTCGGCTAG
The DNA here is from genome assembly GCA_028455895.1 of Rhodomyrtus tomentosa. Classification (NCBI taxonomy): domain Eukaryota; kingdom Viridiplantae; phylum Streptophyta; class Magnoliopsida; order Myrtales; family Myrtaceae; genus Rhodomyrtus; species Rhodomyrtus tomentosa. Next base: position 33,896,116 of record JAPCWY010000003.1, on the reverse strand, counting down.
AAAGTGTCAGAATTAGATGGGATGAAGAATTTATTACCATCGGAGTGGAATATGAATGGAATCCACTTGTGTGCAGTACGTGTGCTGTATTTGGCCATAAGAGTGGCTCGGCTGGACACCCCTGTTCTGCTGTCATGGAACAATCCTCGGGGGGGAAAGAGGCTGAACCCCCTTTGGAGGATTGTCCCCCTTCCAGCCCTCATGTTCATGATGAATGGCAACAAGTAAAAGGCAAGAAAACTCGACGGAATAAGGAGACCAAGTTCCAGGAACCTGCTGTGCCGCCTACTGATCATACTCTGGGAGACCCCATTGTTACTGCAACTACCGATACTGCAATGCTTTAAGCTTTACAGCAGCTGCAAAGAGTTGAAATATCTCTAATTCTCTTGGTACAAACCCAGGAGACCCCTGCACCTGGAACCCTTACAGCTCAGAATCCTCTTCAGCCGCTCAATCCTGAAACTGCAGCAGACACGTCACTCCAGCCTTCTCTCGGTAATACTTCCCAAGATACTAAGATGAATGCTATGCTCCAGCCTGTGGACCAATCTACTGCTAGTGCCTCTTCATGTTCGGATAATGGTATTGACACAGTTAGTAACATTAGTAGCGATAGTGAGGAGGATATCTCTTCTCCTTCCCCCCCTCTTACAAGATCTCGTGCCACGGTGTTTGCTCTCCCTGGAGACACTACTATACCTCGACCTCAACCTGATAGGTCGGGAGATGGTGATGATGAAGTGCCTTCTTCTCCTAAGACTAACCCCAAGTCTAGGAAGAAGAAAGGAAGGAAAAAATAATTTCCTTGGTCCACCCCATCCCTTTGTATATATGTTTTTTGCTATATGGAATGTTAGGGGTCTGGCAGACCCCTTAAGACAGGCTGAAGTCCGTCACCTTATTCACAATAATCGTATTTCCTGCATTGGCATTTTGGAAACTAAGGTCAAAGGACCTTCTTTTGGAGCTATCTCGGAGACCTTAATACCGGGATGGTGTTGGAAAGCCAATTATGACTACTCCCCTCGTGGCAGAATATGGATTGGATGGGATACTCAGGCGGTCCATCTCCAAATTCTCTACATCTCATCTCAGATGATACATACTCGTGTGAGGCTATTGGCTATGGATTGTGTTTGTCTTCTTTCCATCGTATATGGGGAACACACATTTGTTGCTAGGAGGCCGCTGTGGGCTGATTTGATTCGACTAAGTGAATCTCAGGAACCATGGATGGTGGCTGGAGATTTTAATGCCATTCGTGATCATACTGATAGACTTGGCAGCTCAAATGCATGGATCCCTGCTTTTGACGAATTTGGGGATTGCTTGCGTAGCTCGGGCCTGGATGACCTTCGCTATGTTGGTCATAGGTTCTCTTGGTCTACCTCATCTGGCCTTACACGCAAACAGAGGAAGATTGACAGGGTCCTTGTTAATGATCATTGGAACTCTTTATACTCCTTTTCGGAGGCCACCTTCTTACCTCCAGGCATATCGGATCACACTCCTATGGTGGTTAAAATTCTAACCCCGCCGATTACTAAGAAGCCATTCAAATTCTTTCACTATTGGACTACTCATCCCTCCTATAAGGATATTGTTGCGAATGTTTGGGATACTTCTTTGGATGGTAATCCTATGTTTATTTTGTGCCGTAGGCTCAAACTACTCAAATGTCGCCTCAAGGCACTTAACCGGCGAAGCTTCTCAGATATTTCAAACAGAACTCAACACGCCAGGTTGGCTCTCGACTCTATTCAAGATGCTCTGCAACTTGACCCTTTCAACCAAACTTTGGTTGATTCAGAGATGGAACTACTCAAGACCTTCTCGGATCTTCGTCTTCAGGAAGAGTTGTTCTATAAACAGAAATCTAGAATTAGATGGCTTAAGGAAGGCGACCTCAATACCAAATATTTTCATCACTTTGTCAACAAGCGAAGGCTACAAAACCGGATCCTCTCGGTCTTGGATCAGTCTGGCCGCATTCTCACCGAACCGAGACACATACAAGACCACATTATTCATCATTTTGATACCCTTCTCAATGGACAGTCGTCAATTATTATGCCATCCCTAGCTGAAGTTTCCGGCCTACTTTCCAATGCTCTGGATGAAGATCAGAAATTATTGCTTTCCCGAACAGTTACTGATGAAGAAATTCGATCCACTTTCTTCTCACTAGCCAAGAACAAAGCACCGGGGCCCGATGGCTTCTCTGTGGAATTCTTCATCACTTCTTGGGATATAGTTGGCACTTCGGTCATTCTTGCCATTAAAGACTTCTTCCGAACTGGGAAGCTTCTGAAGGAAACGAACATAACCATCCTCTCCCTTGTACCGAAGTCTCCAAATGCCATGGCCATGCACGACTTTAGACCTATTGCTTGTTGTAACACGGTGTACAAATGTATTACAAAGATTCTGGCTAACCGGATAGCCTCAGTCCTCCCCTCCATTGTCTCCTCCTCCCAGGCAGCATTTGTTAGAGGAAGAAGAATTAGTGATAACATTATGCTTGCACAGGAACTCTTTGCGGACTTTCACCATATCCCTTACCTTCCGAGATGTGCTATTAAGGTAGATTTTTTTAAGGCCTATGACACAGTTCACTGGGGCTTCTTGGAATTGGTATTGAAGGCCTTTGGATTTCCAGAATACACCACCAAGTTGATTATGGAATGTGTATCCACACCAAAATTCTCAGTGGCTATAAATGGAGAACTTCATGGCTTCTTCAAAAGTTCAAGGGGAATACGACAGGGCGACCCTCTCTCCCCCTACCTATTTACCCTGGTAATGGAAGTCTTTTCACGAATTATTCATGTCAAAACTACTATGCCTGGGTTTAAATTCTTTTGGAGGTGCAAGCAAAGCCGGATCTCACATTTATTCTTTGCGGATGATGTGCTACTATTTTCGGAAGGCGACCCACATTCCATCCGGCTACTGAAGGATGGTTTGAACTTATTTTCTTCTTGGTCAGGATTACGGCCGAACCCCACTAAAAGTGAGTTTTACCTCTCGGGTGGAAGGGCTTTGCAAGATGACATCCAACAGTGTTTGAACTTTCAGGAAGGTACACTACCCTTTCGGTATCTTGGAGTTCCTATCATTGCTTCGAGACTACGCAAAGGGGATTGTGAGGCTCTAATCAATGTTATCACGGCTAGAGCTCGGTCTTGGTCTCAGAGATTCTTATCTTATGCTGGCCGATTACAACTTATTAAATCTGTCCTACATTCTATTCATGTATATTGGGCTTCTGTATTCACCCTTCCAAAATCTGTACTAAATAAGATTGAACTCATACTCAGGCAGTTCCTTTGGAAGGGTCCTCATTTGGGAGTTGGGGGTGCCAAGGTTTCATGGACAGATCTATGTCTACCTAAGGAAGAAGGTGGATTGGGAATCAGAAGACTTCTGGATTGTAACAAAGCTTTTACTTTAAAGCATATTTGGATTCTCTTTACAGATAAAGAGTCATTATGGTGTAGATGGATTCATTCCAACTTCTTGAAAAATACCAACTTTTGGATAGCTAAGAGACCGACTATATGCTCTTGGGCTTGGAAAAAGATCCTAGAGCTTCGTGAGGAGTCATTCTTACAATTTAGATGGAACATTGGAAATGGACGTATGACGTCCTTTTGGTTTGATAATTGGCATGATATAGGTCCCTTACACAAATTTATATCTAATGGGGATATTTATCGGTCTGGAATACCACGACACATTGTGGTACGTGATTTCTATAACTTGGAATGGCCAACATCTTCAACTTTTCAGACAATCTCCTCTATGGTGGAGCTACCTCCGTCCTTTATTGATACCAAGGAGGATGTGTTTCGGTGGATGGGAGGTGATTTCTCCATCACATCGGCTTGGAATCATTTTAGGCCTAAAGGAACCCAAGTTCACTGGTACTCTTTCATTTGGGACAAGGCCTTTGCTCCGCGGGATGCTTTTCTCATGTGGCTGGCCTCTTGCAACCGACTTCCTACTCAGATTCTTCTACTTCAGTACCGAAGAATTGATGATGGCTCTTGTGCTTTTTGTAACTTAAGGCCGGACTCAATTGACCACTTGTTTTTTGGATGCTTGGTAACCGGGGACTTTGCAACTACTTGGGCGTCCAACTGTAATATCCCATGGAAAAACCTTCCTTGGGATGATTTCATGAAATGAGGGAAAAAACACTTTGGGGGTCAAACCTTTGCGCATCGTATCACTAGATATTCCCTTGGCGCTCTTTGCCACATTATATGGACCGAGAGAAATGACATCTTATTTAGGGGAAAAAAGTTGTTTGCCCCTTCCATTATTATGCACTTAACAAAGAAGGTCAAGGATAAAGCCCTCTCCTATGGAAAGATCCAAGATCTGCCACAAAACAGAAATATCCAGAGGAAGTGGGGCCTCTCGGCCTTAATCTTCACACCATGATATGCTGCTTCTTATTTGAATGGTGCCTACTGTTCTCTTTGACTGTCTTCTCTCATATGGTGACTGTTATATGCTCAAAATATGGAATGAATCTTTGGCCATACGCACATGGTTCTGTAAACCTTTTGTTCCCTGCAAAGCTCAATTTGATGTGTTGCATTTCGAATATGTGGTCTACTGAAGTTGGATGGTCTGCTCCTACTGGCTTGCTGTGGTTGAGCATCTATGATGTGCAGTTCTATTACTGATTCTGCAGCATGGTTCAAAACTGAAGTGTTATTTGGTTTGTGCCTACTGGCCCCTCTACCTGCTGGATGGACCCTTATCAGACTGCCTATTCTCCCACGTTTCTCTCTTCAAGGTGATAGTATACTCTTTCAAGTCAGGATCCTCCAGGATGCTGAGGTCTGGTATGGCCGAGAAGGGTTCTACGCAGAGGACCTGCCTTGCTTGCAATGCTGCTACTCTATCCTCCTTGGAAGGATACCTCATGTTATTGCTTCTACTCTATACTTACTTATCTCGAATCTGTCTCAGTTGGGGGCTTGGTTGTATTGATGCATATCTCTCTATCTTTAACCTGGTCGGCTGTCTTGTCTACCACCAGCCTCTCTTTTGTTGTCCCTTCTCCTTTTGGCTGCTGTTTTGGCCTTTTTTTCTGTTCTTTTGGATAGACTCTTTTGACCTTATGGCTCTGCCGCCTCATTTGGCTTGTTTGTACTGGCTTGTAACTTTACTTCCTGCTAGCGTGCCGTGCTCCTGCCTGGTGATTCCTCAGGTTCGTGCTGCTGCCTGGAAGAGGATCTTCACTTCTGCCATGGTGTTGATGCTCTATCTACGGTCTTATGGTCCTCTCCTGACATCTCCTATAATTTTCGCTCGGATGCCTTCTACTGCTCAGTCTCACTCACTTCCTGGAAACCTTTCGCATCACCAGCGGATGATTTTGTGTTGCTGTCGCTGCCTATGCGGCTTCTTCAATCTGTTGCCTTTATCTTTTTTATGGCCAGTATGTTTGGCCTTGCTTAATGTAGTTCTCATGTTAATACGCTAGCCTCAAAATTGCACACATATAGGTTAAGCGGTCCACTCTGCTTTGTATGAACTTAGACTGCCGTGCATAGGCCTTAGTTAGCATGGTTTATACTGTGTCTGAATTTTTGCGACTGGATCACCGGTGAACCCATCATAGCACTCCGGGTACTGTAGTTGGTTCATGGTTTTTGTGTCCGGTTATACATGTATCTAGTTATTTTGGAAAGTCAATACAAACGTACCTTACCAAAAAAAAAAACAACTGCGAAAGCATACTTTCCATTTACGCCAAGACCTGATCGCGTGACGTACACGCGCCCGACCTTTTCTCTCTGGACACCCATGGACAACGACTGAGGCTTCCGTCTATTCTCCACCGCTTCCCGGCCGTCTCCGACGGTAAATCCGACTGAAATTCTGGCTTGAAGGGCGGAACACCACATATATTCATCTCTATGATGGATTTCATCTCTCGATCACCGTAGACGAAGAAATCCCAGATCTGTGCTCATAACCCTTTCTGGGCGCTACCACAATCGAAGTGGATTCTGGTTGAATTGCTGATGGCGAGGGCTCCCAGTCTGTTTATAGCCTCGTGAGACTCGGTTCAACTCCTACCTCGAAGATTTTGCCGCGGATTGAAGGTCGGAAGGCAAATCGTTCGTTTTAGGGATCGCGGTTTCTGACATACTAGAGCTCTTCCCTGCTACTCAATCTATACTGGAGTCAATGCTTCCCTTCTACTGGTGGAGTACTCGGTATCTTTGATTGTGAACTCCCCTGCTGTTCTGGTTCTGTGGTGGTTTAGAATCGGGATCCAGCTCTCTTCACTCTAGTAAGGTACATCCTCTTACTTCTTTAGAGGACTCTTGTATTTGACCGTCGGGTGGAGACGGCTTACCTTGGAATTAGTCGGTTGACTAGCTGGTAATTGCTCCTGTGTTCTGGTGGTTGCTTCTGGCCTTGTTGACTGATTGATGGTGGATTTGTTGGTGGATCTGCTAGTGCATTCATTCTCGGGTGTATAGGTATCTACTGAGTATATGACTATGTAATCCTGTCTTAAGCGAATTGTTCAAGGAAGGGCATTTTGTTGTTGTGGAAGTACTGGTGGTAGTATTCCTTGTTCTGTTGGATTATTCATTCAGGCTGTACACTAAGTGGTGGTGTCTTAGCTGGATTGTTAGTGCCCCTGTTTTCGGGTGAATGGTAGACTATACTGAGGATGCAGCTGGAAAATCTTGTGGTATTTGTATTGTTCCACATGTGGAACCACATACTATGACGCCCCCTGAGGAGTTTGTGCCTTCATCCATACCAGATAATGTAGCCCCTGTCACAACTACAGACGGACACAGAATGGATGAATCGACACTTAAGGCTGATATGTACACTCTTGCTTTAAACAAGGGCAAGGCAGTTACAAATAGAATGGGTGATGATCAGAATGATTCATGCGCAAAAGACAAAGTCTCTGTTGACCACACTACCGACTCTCTGGTGTCTGTCCCTGTGGTTGCTGGGGATGTTGATGCAGACATTGCTACTTCTACAAGGGGTGAGGGGACAACCAGGAACTCACGGCCGTCCAAACGCGATCCAAGGGTAAACCGAAGTAGGGGAAGATCTGGTATGGGGAGACATAAAGAACCATCTATCCACAGTGACCCTCGTATCTGGAAAGGAGAAACCTCTAGGCCTCCTGCGACAGACCAGGGAAATAAGAGTACCAGCAGATCCAGGACACATACTGGTCAAAACAGGTTGCAAAGCTGGGCTAATATTGCAAAGGTTATGACTAAAGGCTACAACTTAACCTATGTAGCTCCAGAGATGGAAAATGGTGAGCCAATTGTACACATCACTCCTGACATAGTGGCTAACGAAAATCCAACTTTGAAGGAATGCATTATTGGATGCTTCCTGGGGAAAAAGATTTACTTCAAGCTAACTGAGGAAGCTATAAAGAAAGCCCGGGGTAACAATGTTGTTGACATACGACTACATGAAAATGGGTTTTACTTCTTCCGCATTCCGGATGAGAGCTTTAGGAGAAAGGTCTTGGAAATGGGACCGATTTCCATCCTTAACAGTACCATGATGTTACAAGCTTGGCATCCAAAACTCAAGCTTCAAAAAGGAGTTCATAGCACACTACCGGTATGGATTAAACTGAAGGGTGTTCCACTTTCATTGTGGTCTGCTGTAGGCATTAGTCGTATTGCCAGCACACTTGGAAACCCCCTTTATGTGGATGCACAGACAGAGCAAATGAAGAGATTATCGTATGCTCGTGTATGTGTAGGGATCACGGCGTCCTCAACGCGCCTTCAACATGTAAAAATTAGGTGGGATGATGAATTGATCACCATTGGAGTGGAGTATGAATGGAGTCCACTTGTGTGCAACACTTGTTGTGTTTTTGGCCACAAAAGTGGCTCGCCCAGCTTCCCTTGTGCAACTACTCCTCAGCCCTCTGTGGTGGAAAAAGTAGGTACTGCTGTTGCCTCTCACGATCAAGGTGAATGGCAACAAGTTAAGGGCAACAAGACTCGACGAAACATTAAGAATACACCAAACCAGCCGCCTGCTGGTAGTGCACAAGACATGAATGAGATTCCTGCTACTTCTTCTTCCCCTGGCAGGACGGTACAGAATGTCAAAGACCCTTGCCAACCTGAAGTTCTAGCCTCTACTCGCAGAACTGGAACTTCTCAAGCTTTGGGGCCTCGAAACCAAGAATCCCCTACTGATGTCGACACTTCCCCTGCTGCTATAACCCAGACTCCTGAAGTCCATTATAGATCAGAGTCTTCTGCAGCTCAACTAGGGGATTGCCTTCCCTCTAGTCAATGCCCAGCTGCCACTATTGAACCCTCTCTCGGTGCTTTACATCAGAATCCTACCTCTATAGTTAAAAAGGGCACTGCGATGGACACTCAGCCTCTACAACCTTTACTGGATAACTCTGGTTCCTGTGACTCTTCCGACACTGACAATGACATTGAGAAAATCAGTAACATTGGTAGCGAGAGTGAAGAGGACATATCTTCTCCTTCTCCTCCTCTTACCAGATCTCGAGCTACGGTTTTTGCACTACCTAGAAATCTGGACTTAACAAAGCCTCAAACAAGTCAGCGGCAGCCTAGCAGTGACTCTGATGCACCCTCTTCTCCTAAGTCGGATGTGCCCTCTTCTCCCAAGTTGGTTAATCCGAAGGCTAAAAGGAAAAAAGGAAGGAAAAGATAAACTCTTTACTCCTTCCTCTGTATATATTGTGAATATCAATGTTTTTTGGCATTTGGAATATTAGGGGTCTTTCTGACCCCCTTAGACAAGCTGAAATTCGGAATCTTATCCGAAACAACCAACTCTCCCTTATCGGTATTTTGGAAACAAAGATGAAGGCTCCTCTCTTTGATAAAGTCTCTAATGGCATTATACATAGTTGGCGCTGGATAGCCAACTACCACTACTCTCCTCGAGGCAAGATATGGATTGGATGGGATCCCCAGGTGATTGATCTTCAACTCATCTCCAGCTCTTCTCAGGTTATACATACCCGGCTTACTTTGAAAACTATGGGTAGTTCCTGCCTCCTCTCAATCATTTATGGTGAGCACACCTTTATTGCTAGGAGGCCCCTGTGGGATGATCTTACTCGCAGAAGTGAAACTCAGGATCCATAGATGGTGGCTGGAGATTTTAATGCTATTCGTGACCACACGGATAGAGTGGGTAGTTCAAACTCTTGGATCCCTGCTTTTGATGAATTCAGGGATTGTCTATACCAGTCTGGCCTTGATGACCTCCGTTATGTCGGCCATAGGTTTACCTGGGCTACATCCTCTGGTCTGACCAGGAAACAGAGAAAGATTGATCGAGTGCTAGTTAATGATCATTGGAGCGATGCTTACTCGTTCTCTGAGACAAACTTTCTGCCGCCAGGAATTTCAGATCATACTCCCATGGTGGTTAAAATCTTACCACAACCGTCCTTGAGGAAGCCCTTCAAATTCTTCCAGTTTTGGACTACTCATCCTTCCTACAAGGATATTGTTCAACATGTCTGGCGATCCCCTTTTGTTGGTAATCCCATGTTTATATTGTGCTGCAGATTGAAGCTTCTTAAGGGCCGCCTCAAGTCTCTTAATAGACAAAGCTTCTCTGATTTATCTAACCGTACACATCAAGCCAGATTGGCCCTCAACTCAATTCAAGACGCCTTGCAGCTTGATCGTTTCAACATTACTCTGGTGGATGCTGAGATGGAACACCTCAGGACTTTCTCTGATCTTCGTATCCAAGAAGAATCCTTCTATAGACAGAAATCGAGAATCAGATGGCTTAAAGAAGGTGATCTCAACACCTCCTATTTTCACCACTTTGTAAATAAGCGGGGACTACAAAACCGAATTCTCTCGGTATTAGATGCAGATGGGGAAACCTTGACCGAACCTCTTATCATCCATGAGCATATTGTTAATCATTTTGAAGCACTCCTTAATGGTGGTTCGCACACTGTTAGACCACCAATTTCGTCTGTGGCTGAGCTCCTGGGTTCTACTCTTGATGAAGAACAAACACACTCCTTATCTCGGATGGTCACTGAAGAGGAAATCCACTCCACTCTCTTCTCTTTGGCTAAAAGTAAAGCGCCGGGACCTGATGGTTTTACTGTTGAGTTCTTCACCACTTCATGGGATATAGTTGGCTCCTCAGTAATCAATGCGATCCAGGACTTCTTCAACACTGGTAGATTGCTTAAGGAAATTAATACAACAATTCTCTCTCTTGTGCCAAAGTCTTCCAATGCTATGTCTATGCAGGACTTTAGACCGATTGCATGTTGCAATACGGTTTATAAATGTATAACTAAGATTCTTGCCAATAGGATAGCTTCTATCCTACCTTCCATCATTTCTCCCACTCAGACTGCTTTTGTGAGAGGAAGGAGGATCAGTGACAACATCATGCTTGCACAGGAGCTTTTTGCCGATTTTCATCATATGCCATATCGACCAAAATGTGCCATCAAAGTCGATTTCTGCAAGGCTTATGATACGTTAGACTGGGGTTTCCTCGAGCTGGTCCTTAAGGCTTTTGGGTTTCCAGAACACTTTGTTGGACTCATCATGGAATGTGTTTCTACACAAAAATTTTCGGTGGCTATCAATGGAGAACTACATGGGTTTTTCAAAAGCTCTAGAGGAATTCGTCAGGGTGATCCCCTCTCACCTTACCTATTCATCTTGGTCATGGAAGTCTTCTCTTGTATTATCCACTCCAAGACCTGTCTACCGGGCTTTAAGTTTTTTTGGAGATGCAAGCACAGTCGGGTTTCACATCTCTTTTTCGCTGATGATGTGTTGCTATTTACTGAGGGAGATCCACAATCCATTCGGTTCCTAAAGGATGGACTAGATCTTTTCTCTTCATGGGCAGGACTCTTGCCGAATCTAAATAAGAGTGAAGTTTATTTGTCAGGGGGTACGGACTTCATACGTTCTCAAATCCAGAGTTGCTTGAATTTCCAGGAAGGGGCACTACCATTTCGTTATTTGGGAGTTCCAGTTATTGCTTCTAGAATTTCTAAGGCAGACTGTGATGCATTGATAAATGCAATTACTGCTACGGCTAGGTCTTGGTCCCAGAGATTCTTATCCTATGCAGGACGGCTACAACTCATAAAATCTGTTCTTCATTCTATACATGTCTATTGGGCCTCTGTGTTTACACTTCCGAAGGCGGTCCTAAATAGAATTGAACTTATCCTCAGGCAATTTCTCTGGAAGGGCCCGGACTTAGGTGTTGGAGGGGCCAAAGTTGCTTGGTCAGACATTTGCCTACCGAAAGAGGAAGGGGGCCTAGGGATAAGAAGATTATTGGATTGTAACAAGGCTTTTAACCTGAAACACATTTGGATTCTGTTCACAGATAAGGAATCGTTGTGGTGTAAGTGGATTCACTCTACTTTCTTAAAAAAATCCAACTTTTGGTGTGCTAAAAGACCGACCGTTTGTTCTTGGGCTTGGAAGAAGATCCTGGACATCCGTCATGAATTCTACTCCCAGTTCAGATGGACCATTGGCAATGGGCACCTAATTTCATTCTGGTTTGATTATTGGCACGACAAAGGTCCCTTATACAAGCTTGTTACAAATGGAGAGATATACCGGTCTAGGATACCACGTGACATTACCGTCCGGGACTTCTTCAACAAGGATTGGCCTTCATCTCCTTTTATTGACACCATCTTCTCATGGATGGAACCGGCTCCCCTTTTCAATGATGCAAATGACGATGTGATTCGGTGGATGGGTAACACCTCGGGTGAGTTTTCTATTACTTCGGCTTGGGATCAACTTAGACCGAAAGGTAGACAAGCTCACTGGTGCTCCTTTATTTGGGACAAATCTTTTGCACCGCGGGATGCTTTCCTTATGTGGTTAGCCACTCACAACCGTCTTCCGACTCAAATCTTACTACTCCAATACCGAAGGATAGATGAGGGCCTATGTGCCTTTTGCCGGTTAAGGCCAGACTCCGTTGATCACCTCTTCTTTGGTTGTTCAATAACTGGTAAGCTTGCAGCTACTTGGGCCTCAAATTGTAACCTACCTTGGCGAAATCTCCCTTGGGATGATTTTATTGGATGGGCAAAGCTGCATTTTGGGGGGCACACTTTTGCGCACCGTATCGCCAAATTTTCTCTTGGCGCACTCTGCCACATCATATGGACCGAGAGAAACGATATCTTATTCAGAGGTAAAAAATTCTTCACCCCGGCTATTATCTTACACCTAAACAAGAAGGTAAAAGATAAGGCTCTTTCGTGTGGAAGCATACAAGATCATCCACAAAATAGGCATCTCCAGGAGAAATGGGGCCTATCCGCCTCTATCTTTACTGCTCATAATGTTATATAATGGAGTTGCAATGGATGGTTAATCTGATATATGTTGATCACTTTATGGCTACTTTCTGCCCATGCTTAGAGCTGTGCTTGAGATGTTGCTCTGATGGTTTTGGGGGTCGATATTGGTCCTCTTCGAAAGGCCCTCAGTCTACCCTCTCGGGTTGGCATGAGTGCTTCCTAACAAAGATCCTATCACGACTACTGTTGGTCTGGCGTTTCTTGGCAATCTGTTCTAATCATCTGTTGCGACTCTGGGTGCTGTTCGCTATCTGGTTGCAGTCCGTGACAGCATTCCCGCTTCTTATGTTGCCACTGGACATCCCCACCTTTGTTGCTGCTTCCACTTCTTTTGATGCTGGTTTTGAACTCAGTTAGACTGCGCCTCCTTACCCTCTGCTGGTTGTGTACAACTTGGTTTTCTATCCGATTTGTGTTGGGTTCATTATTACAGGCTTTGACGGTTTCTAGAGCCTTGGTCCTCTATCTTGAGCTGCGGCTCTTTTCGATCGGGGGTTTTATTGTATTTCCAGGTTGGACTGCTTCATCTACTACTGCCTGGGCTGGTCCATCCTCTCCAGCCTTTGCTACTTATCTGTTCTACATCTCTGGGATTCTATGCCGAGGAACACTATTGGTTACTGGCTCTGCTGGTCTACCTGCTGCACCAGTCGACTCAGATGGAGGAGGGATCTGTTTTGGCTCCTTCATGCTGTTTTTTGGCTCTCCTCTGCTGCATTTACCATTGCCGACCAAGCATTACTTCTTCCAAAGCCTTGTCAACCTGTTCGATGCGCCTCTTACTATTGATTTTTGGTGGCGTGCTAGTGCCTCCCTCCCTCCAAGGCGGTGCTTTTATCTATTGGAATTCGACTCACACGACTTTCCTCTGGGATTGTTGCATTTTCGCCTATCTATTCCCCAAGACTCGCTGGACCAACCTTGCATTGGAGGTTTCACGGGATCCTTGGACTGTAACCGTTCCTGTTGTGTCCTTATTACTCTAGGACTGACTGCTTTTTTGGTGTTTTCCTCACGTAGCTTTTCCGAATCATTATGCCAACTGTTTGGCTACTTTTTGTTTTTATTCCCCCCTCCTAGATCTTCTTAGGTACTCAGGTGGGTTCTGCTTCTACGAAATCACCTGTTTGGCTTTTTGCCTTGGTGCGCTTGGCCTTGTTGGCTTTTAGGATTGGCACTTATTTTGCCAGTT
>JAPCWY010000003.1:33865000-33870000 GCA_028455895.1 Rhodomyrtus tomentosa | reverse complement strand
ATGATATCGGCACAGTCAGCAACATTGGCAGTGATAGTGAGGAGGATATATCCTCTCCTTCCCCCCCTTTTACTCGATCCCGTGCTACAGTTTTCGCTTTGTCTGGAGATCCCAATCTAGTTCGACCTCAACCTGCTGAGATGGCTGATGAGGTTGATGCTGCGCCCTCTTCTCCTAAGACTGCCCCGAAGTCTAGGAAGAAGAAAGGAAGGAAAAGATAATTTTCCTTTGCCACCCTCCTTGTATATAGTAATGTTTTTTGGCGTATGGAATATTAGGGGTCTCACTGACCCCCTGAGACAGGCTGAGGCTCGAGCTCTTATTCGAATTAATAGACTTTCCTGTGTCGGTTTTTTGGAAACCAAGGTCAAAGCACCTTTTTTTGCGGATATTTCAGCTGGCCTTATCCCCGGTTGGTGCTGGACAGCCAACTATGACTACTCCCCCCGTGGAAGGATATGGATCGGTTGGAATCCACAGGAGATTGACTTCCAAACTATCTCCACCTCGTCTCAAATGATTCATGCTCGCCTCAAACTTATTGCTATGGATTGTTCCTGCCTCCTATCCATTATTTATGGTGAGCACACTTTTATTGCTAGAAGGCCTCTTTGGGGTGACCTCGTCAGACTAAGTGGTTCCCAAGAGCCGTGGATGGTAGCGGGTGACTTTAATGCCATTCGAGATCACACGGATAGAGTTGGTAGCTCGAATACCTGGATCCCTGCTTTTGATGAATTTGGGGAATGCCTTAATCAATCCGGGCTGGATGATCTTCGATATGTTGGACATCGTTTCACTTGGTCCACCTCTTCTGGATCATTACGGAAACAGAGGAAGATTGACCGTGTTCTGGTAAATGAACAATGGACTGTCCAGTATTCTTACTCTGAAGCGACTTTCCTTCCCCCGGGGATCTCTGACCACACCCCCATGTTAGTTAAACTTGTATCGCCTCCAATTTCTAAGAAGCCTTTCAAATTCTTCTTATATTGGACTTCGCATCCCTCTTACAAAGATATTGTTGCGCAAGTCTGGGGTACTTTCATGGATGGCAATCCTATGTTTATCTTATGCCGGAGGTTGAAACTCCTCAAATGTCGTCTAAAGGCTCTTAATAGACAGAGCTTCTCAGACATCTCAAATCGAACCCACGAAGCTCGGTTGGCTCTAAACTCCGTCCAAGATGCGCTACAACGGGATCCTATGAATCAAACTCTAGTAGATTCAGAGATGGAACATCTACGGATTTTTTCGGATCTTCGTCTTCAGGAAGAATCTTTCTATAGGCAGAAATCCAGAATCAGATGGCTCAAAGAAGGGGACCTTAACACCAACTATTTCCATCACTTTGTGAATAAGCGAAGACTACAGAATCGAATTCTATCTGTTCGGGATTCGACTGGGGCTACCTTGACTGAGCCCATCCTCATTCAAGAACATATCGTCAACCATTTTGAGTCTCTCCTCAATGGTCACCCGAACATTATTAAGCCGGCCCTTTCGGATGTGGTTCATCTCCTTGCTCACACTCTAGATGAGGATCATAAACAATATCTCTCCCGGGTAGTCTCTGATGAAGAAATCAAGACCACGTTCTTTTCACTGGCCAAAGGAAAAGCGCCGGGTCCTGATGGCTTTGGGGTGGAGTTCTTTACTACCTCCTGGGACATTGTTGGCCCATCTATTATTCTTGCAGTAAAAGATTTCTTCAGAACGGGTAAACTGCTTAAGGAAACGAACGCTACAATTCTATCTCTTGTGCCAAAGTCTCCGAATGCTATGGCCATGCAAGACTTTCGTCCAATTGCATGCTGCAATACAGTGTATAAATGCATAACGAAGATCTTGGCTAACCGGTTGGCATTCATTTTGCCTTCTATTGTCTCTTCTTCCCAGACTGCTTTTATCAAGGGAAGAAGAATTAGTGACAATATCATGCTTGCGCAAGAGCTTTTTGCGGACTTCCACCATATGCCGTACCTTGCCAAATGTGCTATTAAAGTTGATTTCTGCAAAGCCTATGACACGGTGGACTGGGGCTTCCTAGAACTGGTTTTGAAAGCCTTTGGGTTTCCTGACCACACTATCAAATTAATAATGATGTGTGTATCTACGGCTAAATTTTCGGTGGCCATCAATGGAGAGTTACATGGTTTCTTCAAAAGTACCAGAGGGATTCGACAGGGCGATCCTCTTTCCCCTTACCTATTCACCTTGGTTATGGAAGTGTTATCTCGTATTATCCATAACAAGACTACTTTGCCGGGCTTCAAATTTTATTGGAGGTGCAAACAAAGCCGGATATCTCATCTCTTTTTTGCTGATGATGTCCTCTTGTTCTCTGAAGGCGATCTCCACACCATTCGGCTACTTAAGGAAGGACTAGATTTATTCTCTTCGTGGTCGGGTCTTCGGCCAAACACAAACAAGAGTGACATCTTTCTCTCCGGTGGTTCCACTACCTTACATAACAATATTCGGCATTGTCTAAACTTTCAACAAGGTACACTACCTTTCCGTTACCTAGGAGTTCCAGTTATCTCTTCCAGAATTGGTAAGGCTGACTGCGATGCATTGGTTAATGCAATTACTTCTAGAGCTCGCTCTTGGTCTCAGAGATTCTTATCTTATGCTGGCCGCTTACAACTGATCAAATCGGTTTTACACTCCATACATGTCTATTGGGCATCGGTATTCACCCTTCCAAAATCCGTTCTAAATAGGATTGAACTTATCCTCAGACAATTTCTTTGGAAGGGACCTGACCTAGGGGCTGGAGGGGCCAAAGTATCCTGGGCGGATATTTGTTTACCAAAGGAGGAAGGTGGCTTAGGGTTACGAAGATTGCTTGATTGTAACAAAGCTTTCACCTTAAAACATATTTGGATCCTTTTTACGGATAAGGAGTCATTGTGGTGCAAATGGATACATTCCACCTTCTTGAAGAACACTAACTTCTGGGTTGCCAAACGTCCCACTGTGTGCTCTTGGACTTGGAAAAAGATTTTGGAACTCCGTGGTGACCACTTTTTGCAGTTTCGCTGGACCATTGGAAATGGAAATACTGCATCGTTTTGGTTTGATAATTGGCATGTAAAGGGCCCTCTCTACAAACTGTTCTCAAATGCTGAGATATACCGCTCGAGAATCCCACGACATGCTACGGTCCGTGAATTTTTTTCCAATGATTGGCCAACCTCTCCGATATTACAATTGATTCTTTCCTGGATGGAGCACCCTCCTCTCTCTGTTGACAATGATGATGCTATTCAGTGGATGGGCAAGACTCCGGGTGATTTCTCTGTTACATTGGCTTGGGAACTTATCCGACCTAGAAGACAACATACTCATTGGCACTCTTTCATTTGGGATAAAGCTCTTGCCCCACGGGATGCTTTCCTCTTGTGGTTGGCATCGCTTAATCGTCTACCTACTCAAGTCCTACTACTTCAGTATCGAAGAATAGATGAAGGCTCTTGTGCTTTTTGCAACCTTAGACCAGACTCCATTAACCATCTTTTTTTCGGATGTTCGATAACAAGTGCCTTTGCGGCCACTTGGGCTTCCAAATGTAACCTTCCATGGCAAAACCTCCCATGGAATGATC
Organism: Rhodomyrtus tomentosa; assembly: GCA_028455895.1. Lineage (NCBI taxonomy): Eukaryota > Viridiplantae > Streptophyta > Magnoliopsida > Myrtales > Myrtaceae > Rhodomyrtus > Rhodomyrtus tomentosa. The sequence goes on along the minus strand of JAPCWY010000003.1, from coordinate 33,866,390 downwards.
TTATTAAATGGGGGAAAAAGCATTTTGGCGGTCAAACTTTTGCTCATCGCATTGCTCGATTCTCTCTTGGAGCGCTTTGCCACATCATATGGACACAAAGAAATGACATCTTATTTAGAGGCAAAAAGTTGTTTGGGCCATCCATCATCATGCATCTAACAAAGAAGGTTAAGGATAAAGCGCTCACCTATGGGAAAATACAAGATCACTTGCTTAACAGACAGCTGCAGAGAAATTGGGGCCTCTCGGCATCCATCTTTGTTGATTGACTTACAAGCAGGTTTCTGTAACCACTGTCACTTCACTGCCTTCTTTGTGTCTATGTCTGTCACCCTCCCGAGATGTGTGCTGTGTACATGTGTTCATGCTGTGTTGCTAGGGTTGATACTTTTGAGATATGAACCTTTTTGCTTGTGGATGCACCTTCATGATGCTGCTGTTAACTGGCTGTTAGTCTGTTGTTCTACTGTTCGGTTTGCATTTGGACACTGTCTTGGCCGAGTGCAGCTGTCACTGCTGAGACTTCACAAGCCTTTCTGGTGGACACTGGTTCCAGTACTGAACTTTTTTGCCCCTGTGCTATACTGGAAGAGCATAGCCTGGACTAGTGAGCTTACTAAGTCCATGCCATTCTCTCCTCCTTTGTCCAACACACTTTTATCATGCTGGAAATACGTGCTAAGTTCTGGTTTGCCTTTGGATTTCTTCGAGCTGTCTTGTCATTGCACTACTGATGCTCTGATGGCGCTCAACCATATCTCTTGCTCATATTTCATCAGACCCACTGGTTGGTGGATTGCCCATGGACTGTTCTTCATGCCTATTTTGCAGCTGTTTGGACTGCTGTTCAGGCCTAATTCGCAGCTGTTCTATGGGGTGAGGTTATATAACATTATTTTCTTCCTCTCAAAGCCTCGTAGAGCTGCTGCTGCATCCCTGGTGCTTGGATCCTCCTGTTGGTGTCTTATTAAGAGAGATGTGGACTGCCCTCCTGCTGCTTTCCATCCAGTTGCCTCAGATGGCTTCCTGCTAGTGTGGTTTTTACCCCTACTTCCTGTCTGGTGGCCCCCTTTTTCCCTGATGAGTTCTTCACGTTATGCTCTGGAGGAAGGATCGCTGCAGCCCTTCCTTGGTGGTCTGGCCGAGATTGTTGGTTTTTTTGTTGAGTCCTGTGTGAACTCTTTCGCCTATACTTGTACTGGTGTTCCCCAGCATCACCACTTCCTCCATTTCCCTTCCTGTTCAAGCTGTTGTTTTGGCTTGTGTCCTTTTATTCGATTTTTGGGTTTGTCTTTCTACTGTATTGCTGTATGCTCCGTCCCTGCACATCCTTCTTTGCCGGCTAGTTCCATGGACTTATCCTGCAGCTTGCTCTCTGGGATGGATTACT
>JAPCWY010000003.1:33827500-33837500 GCA_028455895.1 Rhodomyrtus tomentosa | reverse complement strand
GCTCAGGAACCATGGATGGTGGCTGGGGACTTTAATGCTATTCGCGATCATACTGATAGACTTGGCAGCTCAAATACATGGATTCCCGCTTTTGATGAATTTGGGGATTGTTTGCATGGTTCGGGCCTGGATGATCTTCGCTATGTTGGTCATAGGTTCACATGGTCTACTTCATCTGGCCCATCACGCAAACAGAGAAAGATTGATAGGGTCCTTGTTAATGACCATTGGAGTCGCTTATACTCCTTTTCGGAGGCCACCTTTCTACCTCCAGGCATCTCGGATCACACTCCAATGGTGGTCAAAATCTTATCACCGCCGATTACGAAGAAGCCGTTCAAATTCTTTCACTATTGGACCACTCATCCCTTATATAAGGATATTGTGACGAATGTCTGGGATACTCCGTTGGATGGTAATCCTATGTTTATCTTGTGCCGTAGGTTGAAACTACTCAAATGTCGGCTCAAGACACTTAACCGGCAAAGTTTCTCAGATATTTCAAGCAGAACTCATCAAGCCAGGTTGGCTCTTGACTCTATTCAAGATGCTCTGCAACTTGACCCTTTCAACCAAACCTTGGTTGATTCAGAGATGGAGCTGCTCAAGTCCTTCTCGGATCTTCGTCTTCAGGAGGAGCCTTTCTACAAACAGAAATCTAGAATTAGATGGCTTAAGGAAGGTGACCTCAACACTAAATATTTCCACCATTTTGTCAACAAGAGAAGACTTCAAAACCGGATCCTCTCGGTTTTGGATGGGTCTGGCGCTACTTTGACTGAACCGAGACTTATACAAGACCATATTATTCATCATTTTCAGACCCTTCTTAATGGCCAGCCGACAATTACTTTGCCATCTCTAGCTGAAGTTTCCGGCATACTTTCAAGTGTTCTGAATGAGGACCAGAAATTATCGCTGTCCCGAACGGTTACGGATGAAGAAATTCGATCCACTTTTTTCTCACTAGCTAAGAACAAAGCACCGGGTCCCGATGGCTTTAGTGTGGAGTTCTTTATCAAATCTTGGGATATAGTTGGCTCGTCGGTCATTCTTGCCATCAAAGATTTTTTCCGAACTGGGAAGCTCCTTAAGGAAACAAACACGACCATCCTCTCCCTTGTGCCGAAGTCTCCAAATGCCATGGCCATGCACGACTTTAGACCTATTGCTTGTTGCAACACGGTGTATAAATGCATTACAAAGATTTTGGCTAACCGGATAGCCTCTCTACTCCCTTCCATTGTCTCATCCTCTCAGGCAGCATTTATTGGAGGGAGAAGAATTAGCGATCATATTATGATTGCGCAGGAACTCTTTGCGGACTTCCACCATATCCCTTACCTTCCTAGATGTGCTGTTAAGGTTGATTTCTGTAAGGCCTATGACACAGTTCACTGGGGATTCTTGGAGTTGGTCTTGAGGGCCTTTCAATTTCCAGAGCACACCATCAGGTTGATTATGGAATGTGTATCCACACCAAAATTCTCAGTGGCTATAAATGGAGAACTTCATGGCTTTTTCAAGAGTTCAAGAGGAATACGACAGGGTGATCCACTCTCCCCCTACCTCTTTACCTTGGTAATGGAAGTCTTCTCTCGCATTATTCATGTCAAGACTATTATGCCTGGCTTCAAATTCTTCTGGAGGTGCAAACATAGTCGTATCTCACACTTATTCTTCGCCGATGATGTACTCTTATTTTCGGAAGGAGACCCACATTCCATCCGGCTCTTAAAGGAGGGACTGAACTTATTTTCTTCCTGGTCAGGGCTATGGCCGAATCCTACTAAAAGTGAGTTTTACCTCTCGGGTGGAAGTGCTTTCCGGGACAACATCCAACAATGTTTGAACTTCCAAGAAGGTACACTACCCTTTCGATATCTTGGGGTTCCTATTATTGCTTCAAGAATTCGTAAAGGGGATTGCGATGCTCTAGTCAACGCTATTACGGCTAGAGCGCGGTCTTGGTCTCAGAGATACTTATCTTATGCTGGCCGACTACAACTCATAAAATCTGTCCTGCATTCTATTCATGTATATTGGGCTTCTGTCTTCACCCTTCCAAAGTCGATCCTAAATAAGATTGAACTTACCCTCAGGCAGTTCCTTTGGAAGGGTCCTGACTTAGGAGTTGGAGGTGCCAAGGTCTCATGGACAGATTTATGTCTACCTAAAGAGGAAGGTGGATTGGGAATCAGAAGACTTTTGGACTGTAACAAAGCTTTTACCTTAAAGCATATTTGGATTCTCTTTAATGATAAAGAGTCGCTATGGTGTAGATGGATCCATTCCAACTTCTTGAAAAGAACCAACTTTTGGATAGCTAAGAGACCAACTATATGCTCTTGGACTTGGAAGAAAATCTTAGAGCTCCGTAATGAGGTGTCCTTACAATTTAAATGGACCATTGGAAATGGACATATGGCATTCTTTTGGTTTGATAATTGGCATGATGTAGGCCCCCTACACATATTGATATCTAATGGAGATATATATCGATCTGGAATACCGCGATACATTACGGTACGTGCTTTCTATAACTCGGAATGGCCAACCTCTCCAGCAATTCGGATGATATCCTCTAGGATGGAGATACCTCCATTGTTTACGGAAACCAAGGATGATATGCTACGATGGATGGGAGGTGATTTCTCCATTACATCAGCTTGGAATCATTTTAGGTCTAAGGGAAGCCCAGCTCACTGGTACTCTTTCATTTGGGACAAGGCCTTTGCGCCGAGGGATGCTTTTCTCATGTGGTTGGCTTCTCACAACCGCCTCCCTACTCAGGTTTTGTTACTTCAATATCGAAGAATTGATGAGGGCTCGTGTGCCTTTTGTAACTCAAGGCCGGACTCCATTGATCACTTGTTCTTTGGATGCTCGGTAACTCGAGACTTTGCGAATACTTGGGCGTCCAACTGTAACCTCTCATGGAAAAACCTCCCTTGGGATGATTTCATGAAGTGGGGAAAAAAACACTTTGGGGATAAAAGCTTTGCACATCGTATCACCAGGTATTCCCTCGGCGCTCTTTGTCACATAATATGGACCGTCAGAAATGACATCTTATTCAGGGGAAAAAAGCTGTTCGCTCCTTCTATTCTTACGCACTTAACAAAGAAGGTCAAGGATAAAGCTCTCTCCTATGGAAAAATCCAAGATCTTCCACAAAATAGACGTATCCAGAGAAAGTGGGGCCTCTCGGCCTTAATCTTCACAGCAGGAGATGCTGCGTCCTAGTCAGATGGTGGCTACTGTTCTCTTGTGCTGTCCTTTCTCTTATGGTGATTGTTATGTGCTCGCGCTATGAAGTAACTGCTTGGCCATACCCACATGGTTCTGTAAACCTTTCGCTCCATACAGATCTTAAGCTGCTGTGCTGCTGTTCGCATCTGTGGTCTTCTGAGGCTGGACTGTCCCCTCCTTTTATTTTGCTGTGGCATATGAGTGTGTGTTCAGTGCATATATTTAAACTTCATGAATCTGCAGTTGTATTATTGGCCCTGCAACATGGTACCAAATTGAAGTGGTACCTACTCTGTCCTTACTGCCCTTTTTGCCTGATTGATGGACCCTTACTGGACTGCTTGTTCTTTCAATCCTCTCTCTTCAAGGTGATAATACACTCTTCCAAGTCCTCAGCTTCCCTCAAGAGTACTCAGGGCTGCTCTGGCCGAGAAGGAGTATACCCAGAGGTTCTGGTTCGTATGGACTGCTGCTGCACCTTTCTCGTTCGTGGCTCCTGCAAGTTATCGTTGCTGCACTGTTCTCACTTACCTCGTCTATATCTCAGTTGGGGGTGTGGTTGTATTGATGCTTACCTCTTGATCCCTAGAGGTTATCTTGGCTGCCACCACCCTCTCCTCTACTGTCCCTTCTACTTTCGGATGCTGTTTTGGCTTCTTCTCGTCATGTCTATGACGGCTCCTCAGATTTGTGATACTGCCTGGATGAGGAGCTTTCCTTCTACCGAGGTACTGATGCTCTGTTCACTGGCTCATGGTCTTCTTTGGACATCTGCTTTACACCTGGGTGACTATCTACTGCTCGGTTCCACTCACTATCGTGAAGACCTTCACTCGGTTGCCTCACCAGAAGATGCTTTCCCCTTGCTATTGTTCGCGACAGGGTGGCTCGCTTTGCGCCTCTTTATACACTATATGTATACACCTTATAGGCCCAGGATGTTTGGCCGTTTTGCACATTATATTTCTCCGGAATACGTTTGCCTCAGAACTCCTCTCATGTAGTTCTGCCGGCTTGCTATGCTTTGCATTAGCTTAGACTGCTGTGTATAGGCTTACCTAGTTAAATAGTCTGGTATATCCTGCGCTAGGTTTTTGACGATCGGTTCACCGTTGAACCCATCATAGCACTCTAGGTGCTGTAGTTGGTTCATGGTTTTTGTGTCCGATTATTCATGTATCTAGTTGATTTGAAAAGTCAATACAAACGTACCTTACCAAAAAAAAAAAAAAAAAAAAAACAACTGCGAAAGCATACTTTTCATTTACGCCAAGCCTGATCGCGTGGTCTGTACGCGCCCGACCTTTTCTCTCTCGGCACCCATGGATAACGACTGAGTTTCCGACTGGACTCCATCGCTTTCCGGCCACCTCCGGCGGTAAATCCAACTGATTTTCTGGAGTCAAGGTCGCAAGGCTACCTTGATCCATCTCTCCAATGGATTTCTTCCCTCGATCACCCTAGACGGAGGAACCCCATATCTGAGCTCGAACGCCTTACTGGGTCGCGGCTACATTTCACGCGTTCTTCGGGAGAACTGGCTGGCGACGACGATTCCCAGTTGAGTTTCAAACCATGTGAGACTCGCTTCAACCCTATGATCAATGGTCTGCCTCCGATTGAAGATTTGAAGGCGAATTGATCGTTCTAGGGTTCGCGCATCCAGCCACACTTGAGCGTCTTTCTAGTGGTTCGAACGATACTCGGATCTTTGCAACCTGGTAAGGTATTTCTACCTTCTATACAGGACAATCCTACCTAGAGACGGGTGGAGATGGCTAGGCTTGAAATCTGTTGGTTGACTGGTTGGTGATTATTTCTGTCGTCTGGTGGATGCTCCTGCTTCTGTTGACTGATTGTTGGTGGATTGGTTGTTAGACCTGCCAGTGTTGCCAATCTTGGATAAATAGCTTACTGCTGAGTCTGTCGTTCGGTAATCCTGGTTGAATCAAGCTGCGCTAGGAAGGTCCTTTGGTTGGCATCGAAATACTACTAACGATGTAATGTACCTTGCTAAGTGGAAGTGTCCTACCTGCGCAAACCTGTAGTGCTGCTGCTTTCGGGTTAATGCCTTCCACAGAGCTTGTCCCTTCAACCATGCCAGATGTTGATGTTCCTCTAGTAACTACGGAGGGGCACAAAATGGGTGAACCGCAAGCTAAGGCTGATGGTCACGCTCTGTCTCTAGACAAGGGCAAGTCTGTTACCAGGATGGGTAATAATCAGAATGATCCATACACTAAAGATAGAGTCCCTAGTGTCCAACCTCCCAACTCTCTGGTGTATGCTCCTGTGGCTGCTGGTGATGGTGATACAGACATTGGTACTCTTCCAGTGAGGGAGGGGAAAGTCAGAAACTCTCGGCTGTCCAAACGTGACCCAAGGGTGAACAGAAGTAGGGGAAGATCTGGTATGAGGAGATCACCTCCTGCTCGCAGTGGCTCTCGTCCCCTGAGAGGAGAAACCTCCCGACCCATTGTAACAGATCAGGGAAATGCCGCCAATTTCAGCAGATCGGGGGCAGTTACTGGTCATAACAGGGCACAGAGTTGGGCTAATATTGCAAAGGTCATGACTAAGGGATATAACTTAACCTATGTCGCTCCAAAGATGGAAAATGGGGAGCCGATTGTACACATCACTCCTGATATAGTAGCTAATGAAAATCCTTCTCTAAAGGAGTGCATTGTTGGAAGCTATTTGGGGAGGAAAATCTACTTCAAGGTAACGGAGGAAGCTATAAAGAAAGCTTGGGGTAATAATGTTGTTGACATACGGCTGCATGAAAATGGGTTTTACTTCTTTCGTATTCTGGATGAGAGTTTTAGGAGAAAGGTCTTGGAAATGGGACCGATTTCCATACTCAACAGTACCATGATGCTACAAGCTTGGCATCTAAAACTCAAGCTTAAAAAAGGAGTTCATAGTACTCTACCGGTATGGATTAAATTGAAGGGTGTTCCACTCTCGTTGTGGTCTGCTGTAGGCATTAGTCGTATTGCCAGTACACTTGGTAACCCCCTTTATGTGGATGCACAAACAGAGCAAATGAAGAGATTATCGTATGCTCGGGTATGTGTAGGGGTCACGGCGTCTTCAACGCGCCTTCAACACATAAAAATTAAGTGGGATGATGAGTTGATTACCATTGAAATGGAGTATGAGTGGAGTCCACTTGTGTGCAGCTCTTGTTGTGTCTTTGGGCACAAAAGTGGCTCGGCCAGCTTCCCTTGTGCGACTGCTCCTCAATCCTCTGAAGTGGAAAAGAGAGATTCTGCTGTTGCCTCTCATGATCAAGGTGAATGGCAACAAGTCAAGGGTAACAAGTCTCGACGAAACATTAAGGCTACACCAAACCAGCTGCCTGCTGGAACTGCTCAACCCTTGAATGAGCTTCCGGTTGTTTCTTCTTCCCCTGTCACGATGATACAGAAAGAGCACTGCAAAACTGGGATGGTGGTCCCCATCCACAAAACGGGAACCCCACAAACTTTCAACCCTCACAACCAGCAGGTCAGGACTGGTGTCGTTATTCCCCCTGAAGCTGTATTCCAGACTTCTGAGGACACTCACAGACCAGGTACTTCTTCACCTCAACCAGGGGTTGCTCATCCTTCTGGCCAGTGTTCTCCTACAACTCTCAAACCCCCTCTTGGACAGCCACCCCAGAATCCAACCCCAGCCACGATGGGCAACATGATAGACTCTCAGTTTCCACAACCTAATCTGGGTTTCTCGGCTTCCAGTGGCTCTTATGATGCTGACAATGACATGGACAAAATCAGTGACATTGGCAGTGAGAGTGAAGAGGACATATCCTCTCCTTCTCCTCCTCTTACCAGGTCTCGAGCTACTGTTTATACTTTACCTGGAAATCCAGACCTTCCCAAGCCCCAAACAGATCAGCGGCAACCTGACAGTGACTCTGATGCTCCCTCTTCTCCCAAATCGGATGTACCATCTTCTCCCAAGCTGGTTAATCCGAAGGCAAAGAGGAAGAAAGGAAGGAAAAGATAGACTCTTTGCTCCCTCCTCTGTATATAGTGTACATATCAATGTTTTTCGGCATTTGGAATATTAGGGGTCTCTCTGACCCCCTTAGGCAGGCTGAAATTTGCAATCTTATCCGGAACAACCGACTTTCCCTCATCGGCATTTTGGAAACAAAGGTTAAGACTCCTCTTTTTGATAAAGTATCTAATGGTATTATGCATTGTTGGCGATGGATAGCCAACTACCACTGCTCGCCTCGGGGTAGAATATGGATTGGATGGGATCCCCAGGTGATCGATCTCCAAGTCGTCTCCTTCTCTTCTCAGATTATACATACCCGCATTACTTTGAATACTATGGGAAGCTCCTGCCTCCTCTCATTCATTTATGGTGAGCACACCTTTACTGCTAGAAGGCCTCTATGGGATGAGCTTACTCGCCTAAGTGCAACACGAGAGCCATGGATGGTGGCTGGGGATTTTAATGCCATTCGTGACAACACGGATAGAGTGGGAAGTTCAAACTCTTGGATCCCTGCATTTGATGAATTTAGAGATTGTCTACACCGATCTGGCCTTGATGACCTCCGTTATGTTGGCCATAGATTTACTTGGGCTACATCCTCTGGTCCGAACAGGAAACAGAGAAAGATCGACCGTGTGCTAGTAAATGATCTTTGGACTAATGCTTACTCGTTCTCTGAGGCAAGTTTTCTACCGCCAGGAATTTCTGATCATACTCCCATGGTGGTTAGAATTCTACCACAACCTTCCTTAAGGAAGCCCTTCAAATTCTTCCAGTTTTGGACTACTCATCCTTCCTACAAGGATATTGTTCAGCAGGTATGGCGGTCTCCTTTTGATGGGAACCCCATGTTTATCTTATGCCGCAGGCTGAAGCTACTCAAGTGCCGCCTCAAGACTCTTAATAGGCAAAGCTTCTCTGATATTTCTAATCGCACGCACCAGGCCAGAGAGGCTCTCAACTCAATTCAAGACGCTTTGCAGCTTGACCCACTCAATACTACCCTGGTCGACTTGAGATGGAACACCTCCGGATTTTCTCTGATCTCTGTATTCAAGAAGAATCTTTCTATAGACAGAAATCGAGAATCAAATGGCTAAAAGAAGGAGATCTCAACACCTCCTACTTCCACCACTTTGTTAACAAGCGGAGACTACAAAACAGAATTCTCTCAGTGTTAGATGCGGATGGGGTGACCTTGACTGAACCTCGTGCCGTCTGCGATCACATTGTTAAGCATTTTGAGACACTTCTCAATGGCTGTTCCAACACTGTCAGACCAGGTGCTGCGGCTGTGACCGAACTCTTAACTTCTACTCTTGATGAAGGACAAATTCACTCCTTATCTCGGATGGTGACTGAAGAGGAAATCCGCTCCACCCTCTTCTCTCTGGCAAAAAGTAAAGCACCGGGCCCGGATGGTTTTACTGTTGAATTTTATATCGCTTCTTGGGATGTAGTTGGCCCCTCGGTAATCCATGCAATTGAGGACTTCTTCAAAACTGGCAAACTGCTCAAGGAAACTAATACAACCATTCTCACTCTTGTGCCAAAATCTCCTAATGCTATGTCTATGCAGGACTTTAGACCGATTGCGTGTTGCAATACGATTTATAAATGCATCACCAAGATTCTGGCAAATCGGATAGCCTCTATCCTCCCTTCCATTATTTCTCCTACTCAGACCGCCTTTGTGAGAGGAAGGAGAATCAGTGACAACATCATGCTTGCACAGGAGCTTTTTGCAGATTTTCACCATACCCCATACCGGCCAAAATGTGCTGTCAAAGTTGATTTCTGTAAGGCCTATGATACGTTAGACTGGGGATTCCTTGAGCTGGCTCTTAAGGCTTTTGGGTTTCCAAGACACTTTACTACACTCATCATGGAATGTGTTTCTACACCGAAATTTACGGTGGCTATTAATGGAGAACTGCATGGCTTTTTCAAGAGCTCTAGAGGAATTCGTCAAGGTGATCCCCTCTCACCTTACCTATTCATCTTGGTCATGGAAGTCTTCTCTTGCATTATCCACACTAAGACCTGTCTACCCGGCTTTAATTTTTTCTGGAGATGCAAGCACAGTCGGGTATCACATCTATTTTTCGCTGATGATGTGTTATTATTTGCGGAGGGAGACCCTCAATCCATTCGGTTCCTTAAGGATGGACTAGAACTTTTCTCTTCATGGGCGGGATTGTTGCCGAATCTAAACAAGAGTGAAGTTTATATGTCGGGTGGAACGGATCTATTACATTCTCAAATCCGAAGCTGCTTTAACTTCCAGGAAGGTACACTACCTTTTCGATACCTGGGAATACCTGTTATTGCTTCCAGAATCTCAAAGGCGGACTGTCAATCATTGATTAATGCTATCACGGCCAGGGCTACGGCTTGGTCCCAGAGATTCCTATCCTATGCAGGACGGCTGCAGCTCATAAAATCTGTACTGCATTCTATACATGTTTATTGGGCCTCTGTTTTTATACTCCCGAAGGGGGTCCTAAATAGGATTGAACTTATCCTCAGGCAGTTCCTCTGGAAGGGCCCGGACCTAGGTGTTGGAGGGGCCAAAGTCTCGTGGACGGATATATGCTTACCAAAAGAGGAAGGTGGCTTAGGGATAAGAAGACTATTGGATTGTAACAAAGCGTTTAACCTGAAACACATCTGGATTCTGTTCTCAGATAAGGAATCGCTATGGTGTAAGTGGATTCATTCCACTTTTTTA
>JAPCWY010000003.1:33805000-33810000 GCA_028455895.1 Rhodomyrtus tomentosa | reverse complement strand
TTGTTGCTAGGAGGTCGTTGTGGGCTGATTTGACTCGACTAAGTGAAGCTCAGGAACCATGGATGGTGGCTGGGGATTTTAATGCCATTCGTGATCATACGGATAGACTTGGCAGCTCAAATGCATGGATCCCTGCTTTTGATGAATTTGGGGATTGCTTGCGTAGCTCGGGCCTGGATGATCTTCGCTATGTTGGTCATAGGTTCTCTTGGGCTACCTCATCTGGCCTTACACGCAAACAGAGGAAGATTGATAGGGTCCTTGTTAATGACCATTGGAACTCTTTATACTCCTTCTCGGAGGCCACCTTCTTACCTCCAGGCATATCGGATCACACTCCTATGGTGGTTAAAATTCTAACCCCGCCGTTTACTAAGAAGCCATTCAAATTCTTTCACTTTTGGACTACTCATCCCTCCTATAAGGATATTGTTGCGAATGTTTGGGATACTTCTTTGGATGGTAATCCTATGTTTATTTTGAGCCGTAGGCTCAAACTACTCAAATGCCGTCTCAAGGTACTCAACCGGCAAAGCTTCTCAGATATTTCAATTAGAACTCAACACGCCAGGTTGGCTCTCGACTCTATTCAAGATGCTTTGCAACTTGACCCTTTCAACCAAAATCTGGTTGATTCGGAAATGGAAATACTCAAGTCCTTCTCGGATCTTCGTATTCAGGAAGAGTTGTTCTATAAACAGAAATCTAGAATTAGATGGCTCAAGGAAGGCGACCTCAATACCAAATATTTTCATCACTTTGTTAACAAGCGAAGGCTACAAAACCGAATCCTCTCGGTTTTGGATCAGTCTGGCCGCATTCTGACTGAACCGAGACTCATACAAGATCACATCATTCTTCATTTTGATACCCTTCTCAATGGACAGTCGTCAACTATTATGCCGTCTTTAGCTGAAGTTTCTGGCATACTTTCCAATGCTCTGGATGAAGATCAGAAATTATTGCTCTCCCGAATAGTTACTGATGAAGAAATTCGATCCACTTTATTCTCACTAGCTAAGAACAAAGCACCAGGGCCCGATGGATTCACTGTGGAATTCTTCATCACTTCTTGGGATATAGTTGGCACTTCGGTCATTCGTGCCATTAAAGACTTCTTCAGAACTGGGAAACTTTTGAAGGAAACGAACACAACCATCCTCTCCCTTGTACCGAAGTCTCCAAATGCCATGGCCATGCACGACTTTAGACCTATTGCTTGTTGCAACACAGTGTACAAATGTATTACAAAGATTCTGGCTAACAGGATAGCATCTGTCCTTCCCTCCATTGTCTCCTCCTCTCAAGCAGCTTTTGTTAGAGGAAGAAGAATTAGTGATAACATTATGCTCGCACAGGAACTCTTTGCGGACTTTCACCATATCCCTTACCTTCCGAGATGTGCTATTAAAGTAGATTTTTGTAAGGCTTATGACACAGTTCACTGGGGCTTCTTGGAATTGGTATTGAAGGCCTTTGGATTTCCAGAATACACCATCAAGTTGATTATGGAATGTGTATCCACACCTAAATTCTCAGTGGCTATAAATGGAGAACTTCATGGCTTCTTCAAAAGTTCAAGAGGAATACGACAGGGCGACCCTCTCTCCCCCTACCTATTTACTCTGGTAATGGAAGTCTTCTCACGAATCGTCCATGTCAAGACTACTACGCCTGGTTTTAAATTCTTTTGGAGATGCAAGCAAAGCCGGATCTCACATTTATTCTTCGCGGATGATGTGCTATTGTTTTCGGAAGGCGACCCACATTCCATCCGGCTCTTGAAGGATGGATTGAACTTATTTTCTTCTTGGTCAGGATTACAGCCGAACCCCACTAAAAGTGAGTTTTACCTCTCAGGTGGAAGGGCTTTGCAAGATGACATCCAACAGTGTTTGAACTTCCAGGAAGGTACACTACCCTTTCGGTATCTTGGAGTTCCTATCATTGCTTCGAGATTACGCAAAGGGGATTGTGAGGCTCTAACCAATGCTATCACGGCTAGAGCTCGGTCTTGGTCTTAGAGATTCTTATCTTATGCTGGCAGACTACAACTCATTAAATCTGTTCTACATTCTATTCATGTATATTGGGCTTCCGTATTCACCATTCCAAAGTCTGTACTAAATAAGATTGAACTCATTCTCAGGCAGTTCCTTTGGAAGGGTCCTCATTTGGGAGTTGGGGGAGCCAAGGTCTCATGGACAGATCTATGTCTACCTAAGGAAGAAGGTGGATTGGGAATCAGAAGACTTCTGGATTGTAACAAGGCTTTTACTTTAAAGCATATTTGGATTCTGTTTACAGATAAAGAGTCGTTATGGTGTAGATGGATTCATTCCAACTTCTTGAAAAACACCAACTTTTGGATAGCTAAGAGACCGACTATATGCTCTTGGACTTGGAAAAAGATCCTAGGGCTTCGTCATGAGTCGTTCTTACATTTTAGATGGAACATTGGAAATGGACGTACGACGTCCTTTTGGTTTGATAATTGGCATGATATAGGTCCCTTACACAAATTTGTATCTAATGGGGATATATATCGGTCTGGAATACCACGGCACATTGCGGTACGTGAATTCTATAACTTGGAATGGCCAACGTCGTCTGCATTTCAGACAATCTCCTCTATGGTGGAGCTACCTCCGACCTTTATTGATACCAAGGAGGACATGTTTCGGTGGATGGGAGGTGATTTCTCCATAACATCGGCTTGGAATCATTTTAGGCCTAAAGGAAGCCAAGTTCACTGGTACTCTTTCATTTGGGACAAGGCCTTTGCTCCGCGGGATGCTTTTCTCATGTGGCTAGCATCTTGTAACCGACTTCCTACCCAGATTCTTCTACTTCAGTATCGAAGAATTGATGATGGCTCTTGTGCTTTTTGTAACTTAAGGCCGGACTCAATCGACCACTTGTTTTTTGGATGCTTGGTAATCGGTGACTTTGCGACTACTTGGGCGTCTAAGTGTAATATCCCATGGAAAAACCTTCCTTGGGATGATCTCATGAAATGGGGGAAAAAACACTTTGGGGGTCAAACCTTTGCGCATCGTATCACCAGATATTCCCTTGGCGCTCTTTGCCACATTATATGGACCGAGAGGAATGACATTTTATTTAGGGGAAAAAAGTTGTTTGCCCCTTCCATTATTATGCACTTAACAAAGAAGGTCAAGGATAAAGCCCTCTCCTATGGAAAGATCCAAGATCTTCCACAAAATAGGAATATCCAGAGAAAGTGGGGCCTTTCGGCCTCAATCTTCGCACCATGATATGCTGCTTCTTATTCAGATGGTGCTTGCTGTTCTCTTTGACTGTCCTTTCTCATATGGTGATTGTTATGTGCTCAAAATATGGAATGAACCTTTGGCCATACTCACATGGCTCTGTAAACCTTATGTTCCCTGCAAAGCTCATATGCTGCGTTTCGAATTTGTGGTCTACTGAAGTTGGATGGTCTGCTCCTACTGGCCTGCTGTGGTTGAGCGTGTGCTGGTCATATATGATCAAACTCTATGAGTGTGCAGTTATATTACTGACTCTGCAATACTGGTACAAAACTGAAGTGCTACCTGGTCTGTGCCTACTGGCCTGTCCTGCTGGATGGTCACTTATCAGCCTGCATATTCTCCCACGTATCTCTCTTCAAGGTGATAGTATATTATTTCAAGTCAGGACCCTCCAGGATGATGAGGTCTGGTGGCCGAGAGGGTTCTACTCAGAGGACCTGCCTTGTTTGCACCGCTACTCCTTTCTCCTTGGAAGGATACTCCATGCTATTGCTTCTGCTCTGTACTTACCTATCTCGTATTTGTCTCAGTTGGGGGTTGGTTGTATTGCTGCATATCTCTCTTTGTTTGACCTGGTCGGGTGTCTTGCATGCCACCAGCCTTTCTTTTGTTGTCCATTTTACTTTTGGCTGCTGTTTTGGCCTCATTTTCTGTGTAATTGGATAGACTCTTGTGTCCTTTTGGCTCAGCCGCCTCACTTGACTTGTGTGTACTGGCTTGTAACTTTACTTCCTGCTAGCGTGCCGTGCTCCTGCCTGGTGATTCCTCAGGTTCGAACTGCTGCCTGGAAGAGGATCTTCACTTCTGCCATGGTGTTGAGGCTCCGTCTACGTTCTTATGGTCCTCTCCTGACATCTCCTATAACCCTCACTCGGATGCCTACTGCTCAGGCGTACTCAACCTCCTGGACAACTAACCAGCGGATGTTTTGGTGCTGCTGTTGCTGCCTGCGGCTTCTTTTCTGTTGCCTCTATCTTTTACGGCCAGTATGTTTGGCCTTGTTTAATGTATTTCCCATTTTAATATGCTAGCATCAAGAATCCCCGCATATAGTTAGGCGGTCCACTCTGCTTTGTATGAACTTAGGCTGCCGTGCATAGGCCTTAGTTGCATGGTTTATTCTGTGCCTGAATTTTGCGACCGGATCACCGTTGAACCCATCATAGCACTCTGGGTGCTGTAGTTGGTTCATGGTTTTTGTGCCCGGTTATACATGTATCTAGTTATTTTGGAAAGTCAATACAAACGTACCTTACCCAAAAAAAAAAAAAACAACTGCGAAAGCAGTTGTTCGTCTGGTAGATTTTGGCGATTTTTATTGTTTTTTTTACACCCCCCTTAATCTTCTTAGGACTGTAGATGGTTTCCTACTTCTTAGGGAATCACCCGCGTTGCCTCTTCCCCTTCGGTTTCTTGGCCGTGCTAGCTCTTAAGGTCGACACGCTTGTAGCCGGTTTTGCTTTTAGCAACTGGTTCACCGATGAACCAACTTTGGCACTATGCCGATGTTGGTTCATGGTTTTTGTGACCGGTTTTTACTTGTACTTAGCTATTTGAAAAGTATATAAAATCTTACCTTACCAAAAAAAAAAAAAAAAAACAACTGCGAAAGCATTTGCCAAGGATGTTTTCATTAATCAAGAACGAAAGTTGGGGGCTCGAAGACGATCAGATACCGTCCTAGTCTCAACCATAAACGATGCC
>JAPCWY010000003.1:33782500-33792500 GCA_028455895.1 Rhodomyrtus tomentosa | reverse complement strand
GAGTATGGATTGGATGGGATACTCAGGCGGTCCATCTCCAAATTCTCCACATTTCCTCTCAGATGATACATACTCGTGTTAGAATGATGGCTATGGATAGTGTTTGTCTCCTCTCCATTATATATGGGGAACACACATTCATCGCCAGGAGGCCACTCTGGGCTGATTTGATTCGGCTAAGTGAAACTCAGGAACCATGGATGGTGGCTGGGGACTTTAATGCTATTCGCGATCACACTGATAGACTTGGCAGCTCAAATACATGGATCCCCGCTTTTGATGAATTTGGGGATTGTTTACATGGTTCGGGCCTGGATGATCTTCGCTATGTTGGTCATAGGTTCACATGGTCTACTTCATCTGGCTCATCACGCAAACAGAGAAAGATTGATAGGGTCCTTGTTAATGACCATTGGAGTCGCTTATACTCCTTTTCGGAGGCCACCTTTTTACCTCCAGGCATCTCGGATCACACTCCAATGGTGGTCAAAATCCTATCACCGCCGATTACGAAGAAGCCGTTCAAATTCTTTCACTATTGGACCACTCATCCCTTATATAAGGATATTGTTACGAATGTCTGGGATACTCCGTTGGATGGTAATCCTATGTTTATCTTGTGCCGTAGGTTGAAACTACTCAAATGTCGGCTCAAGACTCTTAACCGGCAAAGCTTCTCAGATATTTCAAGCAGAACTCATCAAGCCAGGTTGGCTCTTGACTCTATTCAAGATGCTTTGCAACTTGACCCTTTCAACCAAACCTTGGTTGATTCAGAGATGGAGCTGCTCAAGTCCTTCTCGGTTCTTCGTCTTCAGGAGGAGTCTTTCTACAAACAGAAATCTAGAATTAGATGGCTTAAGGAAGGTGATCTCAATACTAAATATTTCCACCATTTTGTCAACAAGAGAAGACTTCAAAACCGGATCCTCTCGGTTTTGGATGGGTCTGGCGCTACTTTGACTGAACCGAGACTTATACAAGACCATATTATTCATCATTTTCAGACCCTTCTTAATGGCCAGCCGACAATTACTTTGCCATCTCCAGCTGAAGTTTCCAGCATACTTTCAAGTGTTCTGAATGAGGACCAGAAATTATCGCTGTCCCGAACGGTTACGGATGAAGAAATTCGATCCACTTTTTTCTCACTAGCTAAGAACAAAGCACCGGGCCCCGATGGCTTTAGTGTGGAGTTCTTTATCAAATCTTGGGATATAGTTGGCTCGTCGGTCATTCTTGCCGTCAAAGATTTTTTCCGAACTGGGAAGCTCCTTAAGGAAACAAACACGACCATCCTCTCCCTTGTGCCGAAGTCTCCAAATGCCATGGCCATGAACGACTTTAGACCTATTGCTTGTTGCAACACGGTGTATAAATGCATTACAAAGATTTTGGCTAACCGGATAGCCTCTCTACTCCCTTCCATTGTCTCATCCTCTCAGGCAGCATTTATTGGAGGGAGAAGAATTAGCGATCATATTATGCTTGCGCAGGAACTCTTTGCGGACTTCCACCATATCCCTTACCTTCCTAGATGTGCTATTAAGGTTGATTTCTGTAAGGCCTATGACACAGTTCACTGGGGATTCTTGGAGTTGGTCTTGAGGGCCTTTCAATTTCCAGAGCACACCATCAGGTTGATTATGGAATGTGTATCCACACCAAAATTCTCAGTGGCTATAAATGGAGAACTTCATGGCTTCTTCAAGAGTTCAAGAGGAATTCGACAGGGTGATCCACTCTCCCCTTACCTCTTTACCTTGGTAATGGAAGTCTTCTCTCGTATTATTCATGTCAAGACTACTATGCCTGGCTTCAAATTCTTCTGGAGGTGCAAACATAGTCGTATCTCACACTTATTCTTCGCCGATGATGTACTCTTATTTTCGGAAGGAGACCCACATTCCATCCGGCTCTTAAAGGAGGGACTGAACTTATTTTCTTCCTGGTCAGGGCTATGGCCGAATCCTACTAAAAGTGAGTTTTACCTCTCGGGTGGAAGTGCTTTCCGGGACAACATCCAACAATGTTTGAATTTCCAAGAAGGTACACTACCCTTTCGATATCTTGGGGTTCCTATTATTGCTTCAAGAATTCGTAAAGGGGATTGCGATGCTCTAGTCAACGCTATTACGGCTAGAGCGCGGTCTTGGTCTCAGAGATACTTATCTTATGCTGGCCGTCTACAACTCATAAAATCTGTCCTGCATTCTATTCATGTATATTGGGCTTCTGTCTTCACCCTTCCAAAGTCGATCCTAAATAAGATTGAACTTACCCTCAGGCAGTTCCTTTGGAAGGGTCCTGACTTAGGAGTTGGAGGTGCCAAGGTCTCATGGACAGATTTATGTCTACCTAAAGAGGAAGGTGGATTGGGAATCAGAAGACTTTTGGACTGTAACAAAGCTTTTACCTTAAAGCATATTTGGATTCTCTTTACTGATAAAGAGTCGCTATGGTGTAGATGGATCCATTCCAACTTCTTGAAAAGAACCAACTTTTGGATAGCTAAGAGACCAACTATATGCTCTTGGACTTGGAAGAAAATCTTAGAGCTCCGTAATGAGGTGTCCTTACAATTTAAGTGGACCATTGGAAATGGACATATGGCATCCTTTTGGTTTGATAATTGGCATGATGTAGGCCCCCTACACATATTGATACCTAATGGAGATATATATCGATCTGGAATACCGCGATACATTACGGTACGTGCTTTCTATAACTCGGAATGGCCAACCTCTCCAGCAATTCGAATGATATCCTCTAGGATGGAGATACCTCCATCGTTTACGGAAACCAAGGATGATATGCTACGATGGATGGGAGGTGATTTCTCCATTACATCAGCTTGGAATCATTTTAGGTCTAAGGGAAGCCCAGCTCACTGGTACTCTTTCATTTGGGACAAGGCCTTTGCGCCGAGGGATGCTTTTCTCATGTGGTTGGCTTCTCACAACCGCCTCCCTACTCAGGTGTTGTTACTTCAATATCGAAGAATTGATGAGGGCTCGTGTGCCTTTTGTAACTCAAGGCCGGACTCCATTGATCACTTGTTCTTTGGATGCTCGGTAACTCGAGACTTTGCGAATGCTTGGGCGTCCAACTGTAACCTCTCATGGAAAAACCTCCCTTGGGATGATTTCATGAAGTGGGGAAAAAAACACTTTGGGGGTAAAAGCTTTGCACATCGTATCACCAGGTATTCCCTCGGCGCTCTTTGTCACATAATATGGACCGTCAGAAATGACATCTTATTCAGGGGAAAAAAGCTGTTCGCTCCTTCTATTCTTACGCACTTAACAAAGAAGGTCAAGGATAAAGCTCTCTCCTATGGAAAAATTCAAGATCTTCCACAAAATAGACGTATCCAGAGAAAGTGGGGCCTCTCGGCCTTAATCTTCACAGCAGGAGATGCTGCGTCCTAGTCAGATGGTGGCTACTGGTTCTCTTGTGCTATCCTTTCTCTTATGGTGATTGTTATGTGCTCGCACTATGAAGTAACTGCCTGGCCATACCCACATGGTTCTGTAAACCTTTCGCTCCATACAGATCTTAAGCTGCTGTGCTGCTGTTCGCATCTGTGGTCTTCCGAGACTGGACTGTCCTCTCCTTTTATTTTGCTGTGGCATATGAGTGTGTGTTCAGTGCATATATTTAAACTTCATTTTCATTTTCGCTAGACTCCACGTGCGTGCGTCCCACGCGCCCGCGTTTTCTCTCTCGGTAATGGTCTCCCTTCAGTTCGACGCCTGCCCTCCCTGAGCCGGTTTCCGGCCTACTCCGGCGGCCTCTCCGGCAGAGAACTGGACTCGACGACCACTACTATACCTCCTACCACCCCCCTGAATCTCGTGCATCGACGTTTGATCCTCAGCGGTGTGGAACAGATCTACGCCGATATGGGTATCTAGGTTTCGAGGCGGTCCTTCGACGGCTTCCGGCTTAATCCGTCGGCACCAGGGGCTTTAACTCCGTCGAACGACCTCGCCACTCCACGCTACGCTCAACCATGGTCGGATTTGGCCTGAGTTGAAGAAATTCGCTCTCGGGACTACTCTGTTTCTCGGTTGACTTCTACGGTCGATTGCGAGAACTGTTGGCGCATCGTCTGAATTGAAGAGAAGCCTTCCTCTCTGTGTGTCCTTCGAGCTGGTATTTCTTTTACCTCTCAGACTTTAGGATTTATGCTTGCCATCTGCTCTGGTTGAAGGCCGCTGCGCCTAAGCGTTAAGTTTATATCACTGTTGGGCTTCTTCACGGAGACACTGTCTGCCAATTTCCTGCTGGTTGTTGGGCCTCTTCTTGTTGAACCCTCTGTTGACTTATTGGTGTAGCTCAATGACTGGTAGTTGAAGTTTGTGACTGGCTGGTGATTTACACTGTCGTGGCTGTGGGTACAATGACTGATACTTCGGTGCTAGACCCTGTTTCTGCTAGACAAACACAATCTCCACATGTTGCTGCTCGTGGGGAGTTATGTGAGGAGATTATCCCCTCCTCCATTCTTGAACCTCATAGAATGCCGCAAGAGGACCCTGTCACAAATGTTGGAGGTATTGATCAAGCTGGCCCAACTGCTAAAGGAAAATCTGTTCTTATACATACTGATGGTGGCCTTGAACATGTTCCTCCTGCTACTAATCCTACTGGTCGACGGTCAAATGCTGGTGAAGTTGGGGGGAGTAGAGTCTCTCGGTCGATCAGTCGTGACCCAAGGTTAGGCCGCAGTAGGGGGAGATCTGGTAGGAGGGGATCCAGAGCTCCTTCAACACATAAGGGTACACAGGAAGGTAGCCTTATGGCTAAAAACAGTCGCCACCCTTTGAATGTAAAAGATAATTATTTGGTAAACAGTACCAGTAAAGGTAGAAATGAAAATGGCCAGCAAAAAAGTTGGGCAAATGTTGCTAAGGTTATGACGAAAGGTTACAACCTGACATATGTGGCTCCAGTAATGGAAAATGGGGAACCGATTGTTGACATCACTCCTGATGTCTTAGCAAATGAAAATCCTTTCCTGAAGGAATGCGTGGTTGGATGCTTCTTGGGAAGGAAGATTTACTTCAAGTTGACAGAGGAAGCCATCAGGAAGGCTTGGGGTAATAATGTTGTTGATGTTCGCCTACATGAGAATGGCTTCTATTTCTTCCACATTCCAGATGAAAACTTCAGAAAAAAGATTTTGGACATGGGTCCAATCTCCATCCTCAATAGCACTATGATACTTCAAGCTTGGCATCCGAAGTTGAAACTCTTAAAAGGAGTTCATAATGTCCTCCCAATTTGGCTTAAACTGAGAGGCATTCCATTATCTTTATGGTCTAGTATGGGCATTAGTCGTATAGCTAGTGCGCTTGGTAAACCACTATATGTTGATGCACAAACGGAGCAAATGAAGAGATTATCTTATGCTCGAGTATGTGTGGGAATCTCAGCCTCCTCTGCTCGGTTAGGAAGTGTCAGAATTAGATGGGATGAAGAACTTATTACCATTGGAGTGGAATATGAATGGAATCCACTTGTGTGCAGTACGTGTGCTGTTTTTGGGCATAAGAGTGGCTCGGCTGGGTACCCCTGTTCTGCTCTTATGGAACAATCCTCGGGGGGGAAAGTGGCTGAACCTCCTGTGGAGGATTGTCCCCCCTCAAGCCCTCATGCTCAGGATGAATGGCAACAAGTAAAAGGCAAGAAAGCTCGACGAAATAAGGACACCAAGGTGCAGGAACCTGCTGTGCCGCCTACTGTTCCGCTGGGAGACTCTACTGCTACTGCAACTACTGATACGGCAATGTTGCAGACTTTACAGCAGCTGCAAAGAGTTGAAATATCTTCAGTTCTTGTGGCACAAACCCAGGAGCCCTTTGCACCTGGAACCCTTGCAGCTCAGAATCCTCCTCAGCCGCTCAATCCTGGAACCACTGCAGACACGCCACTTCAGTTTTCTCTCGGTAATACTTCAGATGCTAAGATGAATACTATTCTCCAGCTTGTGGACCAATCTACTGCTAGTGCTTCTTCAGGTTCGGATGATGGTATTGATACAGTTAGTAACATTAATAGCGATAGTGAGGAGGATATCTCTTCTCCTTCTCCCCCTCTTACAAGATCTCGTGCCACGGTGTTTGCTATTCCTGGAGACACTACTACACCTCGACCTCAACCTGATAAGTCGGGAGATGGTGATGATGAAGTGCCTTCTTCTCCTAAGACTAGTAACCCCAAGTCTAGGAAGAAGAAAGGAAGGAAAAAATAATTTCCTTGGTCTACCTCATTTCTGTGTACATATGTTTTTTGCTATATGGAATGTTAGGGGGCTGGCTGACCCCTTAAGACAGGCTGAAGTCCGTCATCTTATCTTCAATAATCGTATTTCCTGCATTGGCATTTTGGAAACTAAGGTCAAAGGGCCTTCTTTTGGACCTATCTCGGAAACCTTAATACCGGGATGGTGTTGGATAGCCAATTATGATTATTCCCCTCGTGGCAGAATATGGATTGGATGGGATACTCAGGCGGTTCATCTCCAAACTCTCTACATTTCAGCTCAGATGATACATACTCGTGTGAGAATGTTGGCTATGGATTGTGTCTGTCTTCTTTCCATCGTATATGGGGAACACACATTTGTTTCTAGGAGGTCGTTGTGGACTGATTTGACTCGACTAAGTGAAGCTCAGGAACCATGGATGGTGGCTGGGGATTTTAATGCCATTCGTGATCATACGGATAGACTTGGCAGCTCAAATGCATGGATCCCTGCTTTTGATGAATTTGGAGATTGCTTGCGTAGCTCGGGCCTGGATGATCTTCGCTATGTTGGTCATAGGTTCTCTTGGGCTACCTCATCTGGCCTTACACGCAAACAGAGGAAGATTGACAGGGTCCTTGTTAATGACCATTGGAACTCTTTATACTCATTCTCGGAGGCCACCTTTTTACCTCCAGGCATATCGGATCACACTCCTATGGTGGTTAAAATTCTAACCCCGCCGATTACTAAGAAGCCATTCAAATTCTTTCACTTTTGGACTACTCATCCCTCCTATAAGGATATTGTTGCGAATGTTTGGGATACTCCTTTGGATGGCAATCCTATGTTTATTTTGACCCGTAGGCTCAGACTACTCAAATGCCGGCTCAAGGTACTCAACCGGCAAAGCTTCTCAGATATTTCAACTAGAACTCAGCACGCCAGGTTGGATCTTGACTCTATTCAAGATGCTTTGCAACTTGACCCTTTCAACCAAAGTCTGGTTGATTCGGAAATGGAAATACTCAAGTCCTTCTCGGATCTTCGTCTTCAGGAAGAGTTATTCTATAAACAGAAGTCTAGAATTAGATGGCTCAAGGAAGGCGACCTCAATACCAAATATTTTCATCACTTTGTTAACAAGCGAAGGCTACAAAACCGAATCCTCTCGGTTTTGGATCAGTCTGGCTGCATTCTGACTGAACCGAGACTCATACAAGATCACATCATCCTTCATTTTGATAACCTTCTCAATGGACAGTCGCCGACTATTATGCCGTCTTTAGCTGAAGTTTCTGGCATTCTTTCCAATGCTCTGGATGAAGATCAGAAGTTATTGCTCTCCCGAACAGTTACTGATGAAGAAATTCGGTCCACTTTATTCTCATTAGCTAAGAACAAAGCACCAGGGCCCGATGGATTCACTGTGGAATTCTTCATCACTTCTTGGGATATAGTTGGCACGTCGGTCATTCGTGCCATTAAAGACTTCTTCAGAACTGGGAAACTTTTGAAGGAAACGAACACAACCATCCTCTCCCTTGTACCGAAGTCTCCAAATGCGTTGGCCATGCACGACTTTAGACCTATTGCTTGTTGCAACACGGTGTACAAATGTATTACAAAGATTCTGGCTAACAGGATAGCATCTGTCCTTCCCTCCATTGTCTCCTCTTCTCAGGCAGCTTTTGTTAGAGGAAGAAGAATTAGTGATAACATTATGCTCGCACAGGAACTCTTTGCGGACTTTCACCATATCCCTTACCTTCCGAGATGTGCTATTAAAGTAGATTTTTGTAAGGCTTATGATACAGTTCACTGGGGCTTCTTGGAATTGGTATTGAAGGCCTTTGGATTTCCAGAATTCACCATCAAGTTGATTATGGAATGTGTATCCACACCTAAATTCTCAGTGGCTATAAATGGAGAACTTCATGGTTTCTTCAAAAGTTCAAGAGGAATACGACAGGGCGACCCTCTCTCCCCCTATCTATTTACTCTGGTAATGGAAGTCTTCTCACGAATCGTCCATGTCAAGACTACTATGCCTGGTTTTAAATTCTTTTGGAGATGCAAGCAAAGCCGGATCTCACATTTATTCTTCGCGGATGATGTACTATTGTTTTCGGAAGGCGACCCACATTCCATCCGGCTCTTGAAGGATGGATTGAACTTATTTTCTTCTTGGTCAGGATTACAGCCGAACCCCACTAAAAGTGAGTTCTACCTCTCAGGTGGAAGGACTTTGCAAGATGACATCCAACAGTGTTTAAACTTCCAGGAAGGTACACTACCCTTTCGGTATCTTGGAGTTCCTATCATTGCTTCGAGATTACGCAAAGGGGATTGTGAGGCTCTAACCAATGCTATCACGGCTAGAGCTCGGTCTTGGTCTCAGAGATTCTTATCTTATGCTGGGAGATTACAACTCATTAAATCTGTTCTACATTCTATTCATGTCTATTGGGCTTCTGTATTCACCATTCCAAAGTCTGTACTAAATAAGATTGAACTCATTCTTAGGCAGTTCCTCTGGAAGGGTCCTCAGTTGGGAGTTGGGGGAGCCAAGGTCTCATGGACAGATCTATGTCTACCTAAGGAAGAAGGTGGATTGGGAATCAGAAGACTTCTGGATTGTAATAAGGCTTTTACTTTAAAGCATATTTGGATTCTGTTTACAGATAAAGAATCGTTATGGTGTAGATGGATTCATTCCAACTTCTTGAAAAACACCAACTTTTGGATAGCTAAGAGACCGACTATATGCTCTTGGACTTGGAAAAAGATCCTAGGGCTTCGTCATGAGTCGGTTTTTACAATTTAGATGGAACATTGGAAATGGACGTACGACGTCCTTTTGGTTTGATAATTGGCATGATGTAGGTCCCTTATACAAATTTGTATCTAATGGGGATATATATCGGTCTGGAATACCACGGCACATTGCGGTACGTGAATTCTATAACTTGGAATGGCCAACGTCGTCTGTATTTCAGACAATCTCCTCTATGGTGGAGCTACCTCCGACCTTTATTGATACCAAGGAAGACAGGTTTCGGTGGAAGGGAGGTGATTTCTCCATAACATCGGCTTGGAACCAATTTTAGGCATAAAGGAAGCCAAGTTCACTGGTACTCTTTCATTTGGGACAAGGCCTTTGCTCCGCGGGATGCTTTTCTCATGTGGCTAGCATCTTGTAACCGACTTCCTACCCAGATTCTTCTACTTCAATATCGAAGAATTGATGATGGCTCTTGTGCTTTTTGTAACTTAAGGCCGGACTCAATCGACCACTTGTTTTTTGGATGCTTGGTAACCGGTGACTTTGCGACTACTTGGGCGTCTAAGTGTAATATCCCTTGGAAAAACCTTCCTTGGGATGATCTCATGAAATGGGGGAAAAAACACTTTGGGGGTCAAACTTTTGCGCATCGGATCACCAGATATTCCCTGGGCGCTCTTTGCCACATTATATGGACCGAGAGGAATGACATCTTATTTAGGGGAAAAAAGTTGTTTGCCCCTTCCATTATTATGCACTTAACAAAGAAGGTCAAGGATAAAGCCCTCTCCTATGGAAAGATCCAAGATCTTCCACAAAATAGGAATATCCAGAGAAAGTGGGGCCTTTCGGCCTCAATCTTCGCAACATGATATGCTGCTTCTTATTCAGATGGTGCTTGCTGTTCTCTTTGACTATCCTCTCTCATATGGTGATTGTTTTGTGCTCAAAATATGGAATGA
>JAPCWY010000003.1:33765000-33770000 GCA_028455895.1 Rhodomyrtus tomentosa | reverse complement strand
CTGATATAGTAGCTAATGAAAATCCCACCCTAAAGGAATGCATTGTTGGAAGCTACCTGGGGAGGAAAATTTACTTCAAGTTAACGGAGGAAGCTATTAAGAAAGCGTGGGGTAATAATGTTGTTGACATACGGCTTCATGAAAATGGGTTTTACTTCTTTCGTATTCCGGATGACAGTTTTAGGAGAAAGGTCTTGGAAATGGGACCGATCTCCATACTTAACAGTACCATGATGCTACAAGCTTGGCATCCAAAACTCAAGCTTAAAAAAGGAGTTCATAGTACTCTACCGGTATGGATCAAATTGAAGGGTGTTCCACTTTCATTGTGGTCCGCTGCAGGCATTAGTCGTATTGCCAGTACACTTGGTAACCCCCTTTATGTGGATGCACAAACAGAGCAAATGAAGAGATTATCGTATGCTAGGGTATGTGTGGGAATCACGGCGTCCTCAACGCGCCTTGAACACATAAAAATTAGGTGGGATGATGAGTTGATTACCATTGAAGTGGAGTATGAGTGGAGTCCACTTGTATGCAGCTCTTGCTGTGTCTTTGGTCACAAAAGTGGCTCGGCCAGCTTCCCCTGTGCGACTGCTCCTCAGTCTTCAGTAGTAGAAAAGAGGAAATCTACTGTCGCCTCTCATGATCAAGGTGAATGGCAACAAGTTAAGGGTAAGTCTCGACGAAACCTTAAGGATACACCAAACCAGCTGCCTGCTGGTACTGCACAACCCTTGAATGAGCTTCCTGATGATTCCTCTTCCCCTGTCACGGTGATACAGAAAGAGCAATGTAAACCTGGGAGTTTGGCCCCTACCCACAAAACTGGAACCTCGCAAACCTTGAACCCTCGCAACCCAGAGTTCATTACAGATGTCGATATTCCCCCTGAAGCTGTAATCCAGACTTCTGAAGACATGAACAGACCAGGTCCTTCTTCACCTCAACCAGGGGTTGCTCTTCCTTCTGGCCAGTGTTCTCCTGCAACTCCCAACCCCCCTCTCGGGTATTCCTCTCAGAATCCATCTCCAGCCAAGATGGGCACCGGGATAGACTCTCAGCTTCCACAACCTAATCTGGGTATTTTGGCGTCCAGTGGATCCTCTGATGCTGGAAATGACTTGGACAAAATCAGTAACATTGGCAGCGAAAGTGAAGAGGACATATCTTCTCCTTCTCCTCCTCTTACCAGGTCTCGAGCTACTGTTTATGCCTTACCTGGAAATCCAGATTTACCTAAGCCCCAAGCAGATCAGCGACAACCTGACAGTGACTCTGATACTCCCTCTTCTCCCAAATCGGATGTGCCATCTTCCCCCAAGCTGGTTAATCCGAAGGCAAAGAGGAAGAAAGGAAGGAAAAGATAGACTCTTTACTCCTTCCTCTGTATATAGTGTACATATCAATGTTTTTTGGCATTTGGAATATTAGGGGTCTCTCCGACCCCCTGAGGCAGGCTGAAATTCGTAATCTTATCAGGAACAACCGACTTTCCCTCATTGGCATTTTGGAAACAAAGGTTAAGGCTCCTCTCTTTCCTAAAGTATCTAATGATATTATACATTGCTGGCACTGGATAGCCAACTACCACTACTCTCCTCGGGGTAGAATATGGATTGGATGGGATCCTCAGGTGGTTGATCTCCAAGTCATCTACACATCTTCTCAGATTATACATACTCGCGTTACTTTGAATGCTATGGGAAGCTCCTGCCTCCTCTCAATCATCTATGGTGAGCACACCTTTACTGCTAGAAGGCCTTTATGGGATGACCTAACTCGCCTAAGTGCAACACAAGATCCATGGATGGTGGCTGGAGATTTTAATGCCATTCGTGACAATACGGATAGAATGGGAAGCTCAAACTCTTGGATCCCTGCATTTGATGAATTTAGGGATTGTTTACACCGATCTGGCCTTGATGACCTCCGTTATGTTGGCCATAGATTTACTTGGGCAACATCCTCTGGGCTGAACAGGAAACAGAGAAAGATCGACCGTGTGCTAGTAAATGATCTTTGGAGTGATGCTTACTCGTTCTCTGAGGCAAGTTTTCTACCGCCAGGAATTTCTGATCACACTCCTATGGT
Organism: Rhodomyrtus tomentosa; assembly: GCA_028455895.1. Classification (NCBI taxonomy): domain Eukaryota; kingdom Viridiplantae; phylum Streptophyta; class Magnoliopsida; order Myrtales; family Myrtaceae; genus Rhodomyrtus; species Rhodomyrtus tomentosa. Next base: position 33,767,906 of record JAPCWY010000003.1, on the reverse strand, counting down.
GGTTAGAATCCTACCTCAACCTTCCTCAAGGAAGCCCTTCAAATTCTTCCAGTTTTGGACTACTCATCCTTCATACAAGGATATTGTTCAGCAGGTCTGGCAGTCTCCTTTTGATGGTAAACCCATGTTTACCTTATGCCGTAGACTGAAACTACTCAAGTGCCGCCTCAAGACACTTAATAGACAAAGCTTCTCTGATATTTCTAACCGTACACATCAAGCCAGAGAGGCTCTCAACTCAATCCAAGATGCTTTGCAGCTCGACCCACTCAACGCTACTCTGGTTGACGCTGAGATGGAACACCTCCGGATTTTCTCTGATCTCCGTATTCAAGAAGAATCTTTCTATAGACAGAAATCGAGAATCAAATGGCTAAAAGAAGGAGACCTTAACACCTCCTATTTTCACCACTTTGTAAACAAGCGGAGACTACAAAACAGAATTCTCTCAGTCCTAGATGCGGATGGTGTGACCTTGACCGAACCTCCTGCCGTCCGGGAGCACATTGTCAATTATTTTGACACACTTCTCAATGGCTGTTCGAACACTGTCAGACCAGCAACTGCGGCTGTGACTGAGCTCTTAAATTCTACTCTTGATGAAGGACAAATTCACTCTCTATCTCGGTTGGTGACTGAAGAGGAAATCCGGTCCACTCTCTTCTCTCTAGCAAAAAGTAAAGCACCGGGCCCGGATGGTTTTACTGTTGAATTTTACACCGCTTCTTGGGATATAGTTGGCCCCTCGGTAATCCATGCAGTTGAGGACTTCTTCAGAACGGGTAAATTGCTCAAGGAAACTAATACAACCATTCTCACTCTTGTGCCAAAATCTCCCAATGCTATGTCTATGCAGGATTTTAGACCGATTGCATGTTGCAATACGATTTATAAATGCATTACGAAGATTCTCGCAAATCGGATAGCCTCTATCCTTCCTTCCATCATCTCTCCCACTCAGACTGCCTTTGTGAGAGGAAGGAGAATCAGTGATAACATCATGCTTGCACAGGAGCTTTTTGCAGATTTTCATCATACCCCATACCGGCCAAAATGTGCTGTCAAAGTTGATTTCTGTAAGGCTTATGATACGTTAGACTGGGGATTCCTTGAGTTGGCTCTTAAGGCTTTTGGGTTTCCAGCACACTTTACTAGACTCATCATGGAATGTGTTTCTACACCGAAATTTTCGGTGGCTATTAATGGAGAACTGCATGGCTTTTTCAAGAGCTCTAGAGGAATTCGTCAAGGTGATCCCCTCTCACCTTACCTCTTCATCTTGGTCATGGAAGTCTTCTCTTGTATTATCCACACTAAGACCTGTCTGCCCGGTTTCAAGTTTTTCTGGAGATGCAAGCACAGTCGGGTATCACATCTATTTTTCGCTGACGATGTGTTACTATTTGCGGAGGGAGACCCTCAATCCATTCGATTCCTAAAGGATGGACTAGATCTCTTCTCTTCATGGGCGGGTTTGTTGCCGAATCTAAACAAGAGTGAAGTGTATTTGTCGGGTGGAACGGATCTTTTACAGTCTCAAATCAGGAGCTACTTTAACTTCCAGGAAGGTACACTACCTTTTCGATATCTGGGAGTTCCTGTTATTGCTTCTAGAGTATCAAAGGCGGACTGTCAATCATTGATAAATGTTATTACGGCCAGGGCTACGGCTTGGTCCCAGAGATTCCTATCCTATGCAGGACGGCTGCAGCTCATAAAATCTGTACTGCATTCCATACATGTTTATTGGGCATCTGTCTTTACACTCCCAAAGGGGGTTCTGAATAGGATTGAACTTATCCTTAGGCAGTTCCTCTGGAAGGGCCCGGACCTAGGTGTTGGAGGGGCCAAAGTTTCATGGTCGGATATATGTTTACCAAAAGAGGAAGGTGGCTTAGGGATAAGAAGACTATTGGATTGTAACAAAGCGTTTAACTTGAAACACATCTGGATCCTGTTCTCAGATAAGGAATCGTTATGGTGTAAGTGGATTCATTCCACTTTCTTAAAAAATACCAACTTCTGGTGTGCCAAAAGACCCACCGTGTGCTCCTGGGCTTGGAAGAAGATCCTTGACCTCCGCCATGAATTCTCCCCACAGTTCAGATGGACCATTGGAAATGGGCACCTAATTTCATTCTGGTTTGATTATTGGCATGACAAAGGTCCCCTATACAATCATGTTACAAATGGAGAGATATACCGGTCTAGGATACCACGGGACACTACCGTTCGAGAATTCTTTGAGAAAGACTGGCCATCATCTTCTACTCTTGACACCATATTATCATGGATGGAACTAGCTCCCCTTTTCAATGATACAAATGAAGATGTCATTCGGTGGATGGGTAATGCATCGGGTATATTTTCTATTACCTCGGCTTGGGATCAACTTAGACCGAGAGGTAGACAGGCCCATTGGAGCTCCTTCATCTGGGATAAAGCCTTTGCGCCGCGAGATTCCTTTCTTCTGTGGCTAACATCCCACAACCGTCTCCCTACCCAAATCTTATTGCTCCAATACCGAAGGATAGATGAGGGCTTGTGTGCATTTTGCCGATTAAGGCCGGACTCTGTTGATCACCTTTTCTTTGGATGTTCGATAACTGGTAAGCTTGCAGCTACGTGGGCCTCAAATTGTAACCTACCTTGGCGCAATCTTCCTTGGGACGATTTTATGGGATGGGCAAAGTTGCATTTCGGGGGCCAAACTTTCGCACACCGTATCGCCAGGTTCTCTCTTGGAGCACTCTGTCACATCATATGGACTGAGAGAAACGATATCCTCTTTAGAGGTAAGAAGCTCTTCGCCCCGGCAATTATCTTGCACCTAAACAAGAAAGTAAAAGATAAGGCTATATCTTGTGGAAGCGTACAGGATCATCCACAGAACAGGCGTCTCCAGG
>JAPCWY010000003.1:33732500-33742500 GCA_028455895.1 Rhodomyrtus tomentosa | reverse complement strand
CCCGTGTATGTGTGGGGATTAAAGCCTCCTCTACTCGTCCAGACAATGTTAAAATAAGGTGGGATGGTGACTTGATCAACATTGGGGTGGAATATGAATGGAGCCCACTAGTGTGTAACACTTGCCAAGTCTTTGGACACAAAAATGGATCAACTGGTTTCTCCTGTGCACCAGCTCCTGCGCCCTCATCCTTGGAAAAAACAGTGAACAATTCTAACACTGAAGATCAATGGCAGCAAGTTAAGGGAAAGAACAATCGTCGGAACAATGGGACTAACTCCCAGCCCCATGAAGCCAACGCACAGACCCTGAAGGAACCTGCAGTTTCCTCTGATGCGGTTAAAGATGCTCAGCCTCTGAAATCGAGTGGACATCCAACCTCCTCTGTTGCTGCTCAGCGGAGTAGCTCTGGATCCATCCCTATTGTTCTGACCCAAGTCCAACAAATCTCTTGCAACCCTTCATCGTTCTCGGGTCCAGCAGACCCCATTGCAGTAACTCAGAAGCCGTGTGATGCTGCTCTCCTAGCTGATGTCTGCTGCCCTTTAGAAGGTACACACAGCCCCTTATTCCCTGCAGAGAATCCGACAATTGCTGAGCCTTCTTCTCATGCTCAGTCTTCTGCTACTGGGTCCTCTATCTCAGCTGATGATAATGACACAGTAAGCAACATTGGCAGTGACAGTGAGGAGGATATATCCTCTCCTTCCCCCCCCTTTACTCGATCCCGTGCTACGGTTTTCGCCTTATCTGGAGATCCCAATCTACATCGACCTCAGCCTGCTGAGATGGCTGAAGAGGTGGATGCTGCACCCTCTTCTCCTAAGACTGGCCCGAAGTCTAGGAAGAAGAAAGGAAGGAAAAGATAAATTTCCTTTGTTACCCTCTTTGTATATATTAATGTTTTTTGGCGTTTGGAATATTAGGGGTCTGACTGACCCCCTGAGACAGGCTGAGGCTCGTGCTCTTATTCGGAATAATAGACTTTCTTGTGTCGGTTTTTTGGAAACCAAGGTCAAAGCACCTTTTTTTGCAGATATTTCAGCTGGCCTTATCCCCGGTTGGTGCTGGACAGCCAACTACGACTGCTCCCCCCGTGGAAGGATATGGGTTGGTTGGAATCCGCAGGAGATTGATCTCCAAACTATTTCTACCTCGTCTCAAATGATTCATGCTCGCCTCAAACTTATTGCTATGGATTGTTCCTGCCTCCTATCCATTATCTATGGTGAGCACACTTTTATTGCTAGGAGGCCTCTTTGGGGTGACCTTGTCAGACTAAGTGGATCCCAAGAGCCTTGGATGGTAGCGGGTGACTTCAATGCCATTCGAGATCACACGGATAGAGTTGGTAGCTCGAATACTTGGATCCCTGCTTTTGATGAATTTGGGGAATGCCTTAATCATTCGGGTCTGGATGATCTTCGATATGTTGGACACCGTTTCACTTGGTCCACCTCCTCTGGACCGTTACGGAAGCAGAGGAAGATTGATCGTGTTCTGGTAAATGAACAATGGACTGTCCACTATTCTTACTCTGAAGCGACGTTCCTTCCCCCGGGGATCTCTGACCACACTCCCATGGTAGTTAAACTCTTATCGCCTCCAATTTCTAAGAAGCCCTTTAAATTCTTCTTATATTGGACTTCGCATCCTTTTTACAAAGATATTGTCATGCAAGTCTGGGATACTATCATGGTTGGCAATCCTATGTTTATCTTATGCCGGAGGCTGAAACTCCTCAAATGTCGCCTAAAGGCTCTTAATAGGGAGAGCTTCTCAGACATCTCAAACCGAACTCACCAAGCTCGGTTGGCTCTAAATTCCATCCAAGATGCGCTGCAACTGGATCCTATGAATCAAACTCTAGTAGATTCTGAGATGGAACATCTACGGACTTTCTCTGAACTACGTCTTCAGGAAGAATCTTTCTACAGGCAGAAATCCAGAATCAGATGGCTTAAAGAAGGGGATCTTAACACCAACTATTTCCATCACTTTGTGAATAAGAGAAGATTACAGAATCGAATTCTATCTATCCAGGATTCGGCTGGGGCTACCTTAACCGAGCCCATCCACATTCAAGAGCATATCGTGAACCATTTTCAGTCTCTCCTCAATAGTCACCCGAACATTATTAAGCCGGCCCTTTCGGATGTGGTTCATCTCCTTTCACACACTCTGGATGAGGATCATAAACACTATCTCTCCCGGGAAGTCACTGATGAAGAAATCAAGACCACGTTCTTTTCACTGGCCAAAGGAAAAGCTCCGGGCCCCGATGGCTTTGGGGTTGAGTTCTTTACTACCTCCTGGGACATTGTTGGCCCATCTATTATTCTTGCAGTAAAAGATTTCTTCAGAACGGGTAAATTGCTTAAGGAAATGAATGCTACAATTCTAACTCTTGTGCCAAAATCTCCGAATGCTACGACCATGCAAGACTTTCGTCCAATCGCATGCTGCAATACAGTGTATAAATGCATAACGAAGATCTTGGCTAACCGGGTGGCATTCATTTTGCCGTCTATTGTCTCTTCTTCCCAGACAGCTTTCATCAAGGGTAGAAGAATTAGTGACAATATCATGCTTGCGCAAGAGCTCTTTGCGGATTTCCACCATATGCCGTACCTTGCTAAATGTGCTATCAAAGTTGATTTCTGCAAAGCCTATGACACGGTGGACTGGGGCTTCCTAGAATTGGTTTTGAAAGCTTTTGGGTTTCCTGACCACACTATCAAATTAATAATGATGTGTGTATCTACGGCTAAATTTTCGGTGGCCATCAATGGAGAATTACATGGTTTTTTCAAAAGTACCAGAGGGATACGACAGGGCGACCCTCTTTCCCCTTACCTATTCACCTTGGTTATGGAAGTGTTATCTCGTATTATCCATTACAAGACTACTTTGCCGGGCTTCAAATTTTTCTGGAGGTGTAAACTAAGCCGGATATCTCATCTCTTTTTTGCTGATGATGTCCTCTTGTTCTCTGAAGGTGACCTCCACACCATTCGGCTACTCAAGGAAGGTCTAGATGTATTCTCTGCGTGGTCGGGACTTTGGCCAAACTCAAACAAGAGTGACATCTTTCTCTCTGGTGGTTCCACCACCTTACATAACAATATTCGGCATTGTCTGAACTTTCAACAAGGTACACTACCTTTCCGTTACCTAGGTGTTCCGGTTATCTCTTCCAGAATTGGTAAGGCTGACTGCGATGCATTGGTCAATGCAATTACCTCTAGAGCACGCTCTTGGTCTCAAAGATTCTTATCTTATGCTGGCCGCTTACAACTGATCAAATCGGTTTTGCACTCCATACATGTATATTGGGCTTCGGTATTCACCCTTCCGAAATCTGTGCTAAATAGGATTGAACTTATCCTCAGACAATTTCTTTGGAAGGGACCGGACCTAGGGGCTGGAGGGGCCAAAGTATCTTGGGCGGATATTTGTTTACCAAAGGAGGAAGGTGGCTTAGGGTTAAGAAGATTGCTTGATTGTAACAAAGCTTTCACCTTAAAACATATTTGGATCCTTTTTACGGATAAGGAGTCATTGTGGTGCAAATGGATACATTCCACCTTCTTGAAGAACACTAACTTCTGGGTTGCCAAACGCCCCACTGTGTGTTCCTGGACTTGGAAAAAGATTTTGGAACTCCGTGGTGACTACTTCTTGCAGTTTTGCTGGACCATTGGAAATGGAAATACCGCATCGTTTTGGTTTGATAACTGGCATGTTAAGGGCCCTCTCTACAAACTTTTCTCAAATGGTGATATATACCGCTCGAGAATTCCGCGAGCTGTTACGGTCCGTGATTTTTTTTCCAACGATTGGCCTACCTCTCCGATATTACAATTGATTCTCTCCTGGATGGACCACCCTCCTCTCTTTGCTGACAACAAGCACGACACTATTCAGTGGAAGGGTAGTACTCTGGGTGATTTCTCTATTACATTGGCGTGGGAACATATCCGGCCTAGAGGACAACATACTCATTGGCACTCTTTCATTTGGGATAAAGCTCTCGCCCCACGGGATGCTTTCCTTTTGTGGTTGGTATCTCATAATCGTCTACCTACTCAAGTCCTATTACTTCAGTATCGACGAATAGATGAAGGCTCTTGTGCTTTTTGCAATCTAAGACCAGATTCCATTGATCATCTTTTCTTCGGATGTCCGGTAACAAATACCTTTGCGGCCACTTGGGCTTCCAAATGTAACCTTCCATGGCAAAACCTCCCATGGAATGATCTCATTAAATGGGGGAAGAAGCATTTTGGCGGTCAAACTTTTGCTCATCGCATTGCTCGGTTCTCTCTTGGAGCACTTTGCCACATCATATGGACACAAAGAAATGACATCTTATTTAGAGGCAAAAAGTTGTTTGGCCCATCCATCATCATGCATCTAACAAAGAAGGTCAAGGATAAAGCGCTCACCTATGGGAAAATACAAGATCAATCGATTAACAGACAGTTGCAAAGAAATTGGGGCCTCTCGGCATCCATCTTTGATGTTTGACTTGCAAGCAGGTTTCTGGAATCACTGCCACTTCACTGCCTCTTGTGGCTATGTCTGTCACCCTTCCGAGATGTATACTGTGTACATGTGTTCATGCTGTGATGCTAGGGGTGTTACTTTTGAGATTTGATATTCTGCTCGTGGATGCTTCTCCATGATGCTGTTGTTAACTGGCTGTTAGTTTGTTGATCTATTCGGTTTGCCTATGGACACATTCTTGGCAGGGTGCAGTGCTACTGCTGATACTTCACACGGCTTTTTGGCTGACACAGGTTCCAGTACTGAATTTTTTGCCCCTGTGCTATACTGGAAGAGCATAGGTTGGATTGATGATTTGGAAACCACAAGTTTACTAAGTCCATGCCATTCTTGCCTCCTCTGTTCAGCACACTTTTATCATGTTGGAAATATGTCCTAAGTTCTGGTCTGCCTTTGGTTTTCTTCGGGCTGCCTTGTGATTACATTACTGATGCTCTGATGGCAATCAACTGCATCTCCTGCATATATTTCATCAGACCCGCTGAGAGTCGTGAAGCTGCTGCTGCATCCCAACTGCTTGGATCCTCCTGCTGGTCTCTCATTAAGGCTGCTGTACACTGCCCTACTGCTCCTCTTCCAGATGGCTCAGATGGCTTCACGTTGATGTGGTTTCTACCCCTACTTCCTATCTGGTGGCCCTTCCCTGATGAGTTCTTCACGTTATGCTCTGGAGGAAGGATCGCTACAGTTGCAGCCCTTTCATGTTGGGCTGGCCGAGAGTGTTGGTCTTTTTGCTGGTTCCTCTGTGGACTCTTGTTCTATACTTGTACTGGTTTTCCCCAGCTTCACCCTTCTTCCCTTTCCCTTCCTGTTCAAGCTGTTGTTGGCTTGTTTCCTCTTCTTCGACTTTTGGGTTCTGTCTCTCTACTGTATTGCTGTCTATTCTGTCCCTGCACAACCTTCTTCGCCTGCTGGTTCCAGACGTCCTGCAGCTTGCTATTTCTCTGGGATGGATTGCTACTGGTCGCTTCTGGAGGTCCGGCCTTGAGGAGCTGCCATTTGGGATTGTACTCTTTCTTTGCCTTGCTTTAGTGCTGTGTTCGACTACATAGACATTTTTTGTAATAGGCTACTCCTAGGATAACTTCCTCTACTGGCCGAATGTTTGGCCTCCCTTAGGTCACTGATCATAGAAGCTGATGGAACGCTCTTGCGTCTTATTTTGGCAACCGGCTCACCGTTGAACCCGTCATGGCACCCTATGTGCAATCATTGGTTCATGGTTTTTGTGTCCGGTTAATCTTGTAGCTAGCTTTTTGAAAAGTAAATACATACGTACTTTACCAAAAAAAAAAAAAAAAAAAAAAACAACTGCGAAAGCATCTTTGCAAGTTGACATCCAACAGTGTTTAAACTTCCAAGAAGGTACACTACCCTTTCGGTATCTTGGAGTTCCTATCATTGCTTCGAGATTACGCAAAGGGGATTGTGAGGCTCTAACCAATGCTATCACGGCTAGAGCTCGGTCTTGGTCTCAGAGATTCTTATCTTATGCTGGGAGATTACAACTCATTAAATCTGTTCTACATTCTATTCATGTCTATTGGGCTTCTGTATTCACCATTCCAAAGTCTGTACTAAATAAGATTGAACTCATTCTTAGGCAGTTCCTTTGGAAGGGTTCTCAGTTGGGAGTTGGGGGAGCCAAGGTCTCATGGACAGATCTATGTCTACCTAAGGAAGAAGGTGGATTGGGAATCAGAAGACTTCTGGATTGTAATAAGGCTTTTACTTTAAAGCATATTTGGATTCTGTTTACAGATAAAGAATCGTTATGGTGTAGATGGATTCATTCCAACTTCTTGAAAAACACCAACTTTTGGATAGCTAAGAGACCGACTATATGCTCTTGGACTTGGAAAAAGATCCTAGGGCTTCGTCATGAGTCGTTCTTACAATTTAGATGGAACATTGGAAATGGACGTACGACGTCCTTTTGGTTTGATAATTGGCATGATGTAGGTCCCTTATACAAATTTGTATCTAATGGGGATATATATCGGTCTGGAATACCACGGCACATTGCGGTACGTGAATTCTATAACTTGGAATGGCCAACGTCGTCTGTATTTCAGACAATCTCCTCTATGGTGGAGCTACCTCCGACCTTTATTGATACCAAGGAAGACAGGTTTCGGTGGAAGGGAGGTGATTTCTCCATAACATCGGCTTGGAATCATTTTAGGCCTAAAGGAAGCCAAGTTCACTGGTACTCTTTCATTTGGGACAAGGCCTTTGCTCCGCGGGATGCTTTTCTCATGTGGCTAGCATCTTGTAACCGACTTCCTACCCAGATTCTTCTACTTCAATATCGAAGAATTGATGATGGCTCTTGTGCTTTTTGTAACTTAAGGCCGGACTCAATCGACCACTTGTTTTTTGGATGCTTGGTAACCGGTGACTTTGCGACTACTTGGGCGTCTAAGTGTAATATCCCTTGGAAAAACCTTCCTTGGGATGATCTCATGAAATGGGGGAAAAAACACTTTGGGGGTCAAACTTTTGCGCATCGGATCACCAGATATTCCCTGGGCGCTCTTTGCCACATTATATGGACCGAGAGGAATGACATCTTATTTAGGGGAAAAAAGTTGTTTGCCCCTTCCATTATTATGCACTTAACAAAGAAGGTCAAGGATAAAGCCCTCTCCTATGGAAAGATCCAAGATCTTCCACAAAATAGGAATATCCAGAGAAAGTGGGGCCTTTCGGCCTCAATCTTCGCAACATGATATGCTGCTTCTTATTCAGATGGTGCTTGTTGTTCTCTTTGACTATCCTCTCTCATATGGTGATTGTTATGTGCTCAAAATATGGAATGAACCTTTGGCCACACTCACATGGTGCTGCAAACATTATGTTCCCTGCAAAGCTCATATGTTGCGTTTCGAATCTGTGGTCTTCTGAAGCTGGATGGTCTGCTCCTACTGGCCTGAAGTGGTTGAGTGTGTGCTGGTCATATACGATCAAACTCTATGAGTGTGCAGTAATATCACTGACTCTGCAATACTGGTACAAAACTGAAGTGCTATCTGGTCTGTGCCTACTGGCTTGTTCTGCTGGATCGTCACTTATCAGAATGCATATTCTCCCACGTATCTCTCTTCAAGGTGATAGTATACTATTTCAAGTCAGGACCCTCCACGATGATGAGGTCTGGTGGCCGAGAGGATTCTGCTCAGAGGACCTGGCTTGTTTGCACCGATACTCCTTTCTCCTTGGAAGGATACTCCAAGTTATTGCTGCTGCTCTGTACTTACTTATCTCGTATTTGTCTCAGTTGGGGGTTGGCTGTATTGATGCATATCTCTCGTTGGTTGAACTGGTTGGTTGTCCTGAATGCCACCAGCGTTTCTGTTGCTGTCCCTTTTACTTTTGGCTGCTATTTTGGTCCCATTTTCTGTGTAATAGGATAGACTCTTGTGTCCTTTTGGCTCAGCCGCCTCACTTGACTTGTGCGAACTGGCTTGTAACCTTACTTCCTGCTAGAGTGCCATGCTCCTACCTGGTGATTCCTCAAGTTCGAACAGTTGCCTGGAAGAGGATCTGCACTTCTGCCATGGTGTTGACGCTCCGTCTACGCTCTTATGGTCCTCTCCTGACATCCACTATAACCCTCACTCGGATGCATACTGCTCAGGCGTACTCAACTTTCTGGACAACTAAACAGCGGATGTTTTGGTGCTACTGTTGCTGCCTGCGGCTTTTTTCTGCTGCCTCTATATTTTACGGCCAGTATGTTTGGCCTTGCAATGTATTTCCCATTTTAATATGCTAGCCTCAAGAATCCCCGCATATAGTTTAGGCGGTCCACTTTGCTTTGTATGAACGTAGGCTGCCGTGCATAGGCCTTAGTTGCATGGTTTACTCTGTGCTTGAATTTTTGCGACCGGATCACCGTTGAACCCATCATAGCACTCTGGGTGCTGTAGTTGGTTCATGGTTTTTGTGCCCGGTTATACATGTATCTAGTTATTTTGGAAAGTCAATAAAAACGTACCTTACCAAAAAAAAAAAAAAACAACTGCGAAAGCATTCATCACTTTGTTAACAAGCGAAGGCTACAAAACCGAATCCTCTCGGTTTTGGATCAGTCTGGCTGCATTCTGACTGAACCGAGACTCATACAAGATCACATCATCCTTCATTTTGATAACCTTCTCAATGGACAGTCGCCGACTATTATGCCGTCTTTAGCTGAAGTTTCTGGCATTCTTTCCAATGCTCTGGATGAAGATCAGAAGTTATTGCTCTCCCGAACAGTTACTGATGAAGAAATTCGGTCCACTTTATTCTCACTAGCTAAGAACAAAGCACCAGGGCCCGATGGATTCACTGTGGAATTCTTCATCACTTCTTGGGATATAGTTGGCACGTCGGTCATTCGTGCCATTAAAGACTTCTTCAGAACTGGGAAACTTTTGAAGGAAACGAACACAACCATCCTCTCCCTTGTACCGAAGTCTCCAAATGCGTTGGCCATGCACGACTTTAGACCTATTGCTTGTTGCAACACGGTATACAAATGTATTACAAAGATTCTGGCTAACAGGATAGCATCTGTCCTTCCCTCCATTGTCTCCTCCTCTCAGGCAGCTTTTGTTAGAGGAAGAAGAATTAGTGATAACATTATGCTCGCACAGGAACTCTTTGCGGACTTTCACCATATCCCTTACCTTCCGAGATGTGCTATTAAAGTAGATTTTTGTAAGGCTTATGATACAGTTCACTGGGGCTTCTTGGAATTGGTATTGAAGGCCTTTGGATTTCCAGAATTCACCATCAAGTTGATTATGGAATGTGTATCCACACCTAAATTCTCAGTGGCTATAAATGGAGAACTTCATGGTTTCTTCAAAAGTTCAAGAGGAATACGACAGGGCGACCCTCTCTCCCCCTATCTATTTACTCTGGTAATGGAAGTCTTCTCACGAATCGTCCATGTCAAGACTACTATGCCTGGTTTTAAATTCTTTTGGAGATGCAAGCAAAGCCGGATCTCACATTTATTCTTCGCGGATGATGTACTATTGTTTTCGGAAGGCGACCCACATTCCATCCGGCTCTTGAAGGATGGATTGAACTTATTTTCTTCTTGGTCAGGATTACAGCCGAACCCCACTAAAAGTGAGTTTTACCTCTCAGGTGGAAGGACTTTGCAAGATGACATCCAACAGTGTTTAAACTTCCAGGAAGGTACACTACCCTTTCGGTATCTTGGAGTTCCTATCATTGCTTCGAGATTACGCAAAGGGGATTGTGAGGCTCTAACCAATGCTATCACGGCTAGAGCTCGGTCTTGGTCTCAGAGATTCTTATCTTATGCTGGGAGATTACAACTCATTAAATCTGTTCTACATTCTATTCATGTCTATTGGGCTTCTGTATTCACCATTCCAAAGTCTGTACTAAATAAGATTGAACTCATTCT
>JAPCWY010000003.1:33682500-33685000 GCA_028455895.1 Rhodomyrtus tomentosa | reverse complement strand
TCGCTCGGCCGCTACTCATGATTAAGGCTCGGCATGGCTCGCGAATATCGCACTTGCCCATACCGAGCGGCGCATGGCTGACACATCGATCGCTTGTCCGTTCGGCACGAGTCATGCATCGATCGGCTCGGCCGTTGAGCGTATGAGTCATCGATCGGTCGCTCCTCACGACCCACGCGATAGCATGCATCATAGCCGAGCGCATATCTCGTGGCCGAGCGAATGGGCCATCGAGCACGGCCGTGGCCGGGGGCCTCTGCCAAGGTTTTGCGAAAGCAGCATGTCGCAAGCGCGAAGGTCATCGATCATGGGTCGTGGCCGAGCGAATGGGCCATCGAGCACGGCCGTGGCCGAAGGCCTCGTCGATCGATCATGGGCCGTGGCCGAGCGAAGCGGCCACGGACACGGCCGTGGCCGATATAATCGGCCCTGGAGCTCGGCCGTGGCCGAGATCGTCCGCCATCGAGCTCGGCCATGGCCGACATAATCGGCCATCGATCACGGCCATGGCCGATACCTTAGGCCATCGAGCATGGGTCGTGGCCGACCGAAGCGGCCATCGAGCCCGACCATGGCCGAGTGAATTGGCCACCAAGCATGAGTCCTGCATCGATCGCTTGGCCATTGAGATTGACTCACGCACTGGCCGTGGCCGAGGGTCGTTGCATAATAATCCCGCAAGCCATCGAGCGTGGCCGGGGGACGTCGAGGGTCGTGGCCGAGCGAGTCGGCCATCGAGCGTGGCCATGGCCGAGGGTCGTGGCCCACGCTCGATGGCCGAGCGAATCATGGGCCGTGGCCGAGCGAACTGGCCAGCGATCACGGCCGTGGCCGAAGGCCTCGGCGATCGATCATGGATCGTGGCCGAGCGAACTGGCCATCGAGCACGGCCGTGGCCGAAGGTCGTGGCATAATTCATCGGCCACGGAGCACGGCCGTGGCCTAAGGCCTCGGCGATCGATCATGGATCGTGGCCGAGGTCGTCGACCATCGATCACGGTCGTGGCCGGGCGATTCGGCCATCGAGCCTGGCCATGGTCGAGGGAATCGGCCGTCCAGCATGAATCATGCATCGATCGCTTGGCCATTCAGATTGACTCATGCATTGGTCGCTCGGCCGTTTAGCTCGCATAATTCATCGGCCAAAGAGCACGGCCGTGGCCGAAGGCCTCGGCGATCGATCATGGATCGTGGCCGAGTGAACTGGCCATCGAACACGGCCGTGGCCGATATCGTCGGCCATCGAAGCTCGATCAGATCGATATCGTCGGCCAACAATCTCGACCACGGCCGCGATCGTCGACCAACGATCACGGTCGTGGCCGAACGATTCGGCCATCGAGCACGGCCGTGGCCGAAGGCCTCGGCGATCGATCATGGATCGTGGCCGAGTGAACTGGCCATCGACCACGGCCGTGGCCGATATCTTCGGCCATCGACTTCGGCCGTGGCCGATATCGTCGGCCATCGACTTCGGCCGTGGCCGAGATCGTCGACCATCGATCACGGTCGTGGCCGAGCGATTCGGCCATCGAGCACGGCCGTGGCCGATATCGTCGGCCATCGACTTCGGCCGTGGCCGATATCGTCGGCCGAGCGACTCGGCCACGGCCGAGCGATTCGGCCATCGAGCCTGGCCATGGTCGAGGGAATTGGCCGTCCACCATGAATCATGCATCGATCGCTTGGCCATTCAGATTGACTCATGCATCGGTCGCTCGGCCGTTTAGCTCACACCCAAGGTCCGTCCCATACTTTATCGATCATTTCTCGTCCAATTAAATCCATTCCTCTTTCTAAAAATTGTTTGAATCATGAAAACGACCTCCTAATGGTTTTCCCACATCCCAATTATTTTTATCTTTTTTTCAATAATTTTCAATTTTTAATTACGAAAAAATTAAAAAAATAAAGAAATTGATATTCAAATTTTTTTTTTACCTTTCCTTAAAATAGTTTATGTTTTTCTAAGCAACCTTGCAAAAAATCTCGTCCAAATTCATTTTGTACATTTTTTAAGAGACGTGGTGCCATCTCAAACATAGTGAATGTCTTCTCCTGCTTGTAGGATAACTGCTCATAAGGCTCTTTAGGGGGTAGTAGTGCTCTGATCGGCGGACAAGGAATGTTGGGCACGAGTCGATAATCGATCAAGCAGAGCACCAATCGTGCATCGCGTGGCTCCCCCTCACGCGGGCACGATGGCCGGCCGTATCGGCCATCGATTCCGGCTACCTCATGGGCCGTGGTCGAGAGAGTCGACCGAGCGGAATGGCCGAGCGAATCGATAATTGAGACTGAATCGTGAGCGATCCATGGGCATGCATGAGCGACAATCTTGTGCTTATTAGGCGATGATCGAGCGATGGTTGAGTCCCGGTCGAGCCAAAGATCAAACCATGACCGAGACCTAAGGTCGAGGGGAGGGGAGATTGAGGCAAGATAGGGTCGAGATCAAAGCGATGACTAAGCCATGATCGGCACATGATCTAGCCCTCGT
>JAPCWY010000003.1:33672500-33677500 GCA_028455895.1 Rhodomyrtus tomentosa | reverse complement strand
CGTCATCTTGTACAAAATAAACGTCTTTCTTGTATTGGCATTTTGGAAACGAAGATTAAAGAGCCTTCGTTTAGAGCCATTTCGGATGGCTTAATACCAGGGTGGCAGTGGATAGCCAACTATGAGTTCTCCCCTCGTGGAAGGATATGGTTTGGATGGGATACTCAGGTGGTTCAGATACAGGTTCTATCCATCTCATCCCAGATGATTCATACTCGTATTAGACTAAACGCTATGGATATTGCATGTCTTCTCTCTGTTGTATATGGGGAACACACCTTCGTCGCCAGGAGGCCTCTTTGGGCGGAATTGATTCGGCTAAGTGTGTCCCGAGAACCGTGGATGGTTGCTGGAGATTTCAATGCCATCCGTGATCACACAGATAGACTGGGCAGTTCAAATACATGGATTCCTGCTTTTGATGAATTTGGGAATTGTTTGCATGACTCAGGCCTTGACGATCTTCGATATGTTGGACATAGGTTCACTTGGGCTACTTCATCGGGCCTTGCTCGCAAACAGAGGAAGATTGACAGAGTCCTTGTCAATGAACATTGGAACAGCCTTTACTCCTTTTCAGAGGCCACTTTCTTACCTCCGGGCATCTCTGATCACACTCCGATGTTGGTAAAAGTCTTGACCCCGCCGACTACTAAGAAGCCCTTTAAATTCTTTCAATACTGGACATCTCACCCTTCCTACAGGGACATTGTTGAGCAAGTCTGGGAGACGTCCTTTCACGGCAATCCTATGTTCATTTTATGCCGAAGACTGAGATTACTCAAAAGTCGTCTCAAGGCCCTTAACCGGCAAAGCTTCTCTGACATCTCCACCAGAACACTTCAAGCCAGGTTAGCCCTTGATGAAATTCAAGATGCATTGCATTCTGACCCCTTCAACCAGACTCTGGTTGACACGGAATTGGAACGTCTCAAGGCCTTTTCTGAGCTCCGTCTTCAGGAAGAGTCTTTCTATAGACAAAAATCAAGGATTAGGTGGCTTCGGGAAGGAGATTTGAACACTAAGTATTTCCATCTTTCTGTTAACAAGAGAAGACTCCAAAATCGGATTCTTTCGGTTTTGGATTCATCGGGGCTTATCCTGACTGAACCGAATCTCATCCAGGCCCATATTACTAATCACTTTGAGACTCTCCTCAATGGACAGCCGCCTCCTACCTTGCCACCCTCTTCTGATGTTGCCGGCCTTCTTTCTACTACTTTGGATGAGGACCAGAAACAAGCTCTTTCTCGATCGGTTACTGATGAAGAAATCCGGAACACATTCTTCTCATTAGCCAAGGGTAAAGCACCAGGCCCTGATGGCTTTACTGTGGAGTTCTTCACAACTTCTTGGGAGATAGTAGGCCCATCGGTTACTATGGCAATTAAGGACTTTTTCCGAACTGGGAAGCTTCTTAAAGAAACCAACACAACCATTCTCTCCCTCGTGCCAAAGTCTCCGGATGCCATGGCAATGCAAGACTTCCGACCTATAGCCTGTTGCAACACAGTGTATAAATGCATTACAAAGATTTTGGCTAACCGGATAGCCTCTATTCTCCCCTTCATTGTCTCTTCGTCTCAGACAGCTTTTGTCAGAGGAAGAAGAATTAGTGATAACATTATGCTGGCACAGGAGCTCTTTGCTGATTTCCACCATGTCCCATACCTTCCTAAGTGTGCCATCAAAGTAGACTTCTGCAAGGCATATGATACAGTTGATTGGAGATTCCTAGAAGTAGTCCTCAAAGCATTCGGGTTTCCGGATTTCACCATTCGGCTGATTATGGAATGTGTAACCACACCAAAATTCTCGGTGGCCATAAATGGAGAACTTCATGGCTTCTTCAAAAGTTCAAGAGGAATTCGGCAAGGGGATCCTCTCTCCCCTTACTTATTTACCTTGGTTATGGAAGTATTCTCTCGTATTATCCATGTCAAGACTACCATACCGGACTTTAAATTCTTCTGGAGATGTAAACAAAGCCGTATATCACACCTTTTCTTTGCGGATGATGTACTCTTGTTCTCCGAAGGCGACCCTCAATCCATCCGGCTCTTCAAAGACGGGTTGAACTTATTTTCCTCTTGGTCAGGGCTACGGCCGAACCATTCCAAGAGTGAACTCTTCCTCTCAGGTGGTACAAGTACCTCGCGAGAATACATTACTACTTGCATGAACTTTCAAGAAGGATCTCTACCTTTTCGATATCTTGGAGTTCCGGTCATCTCGACTAGAATATCCAAAGGTGATTGTGATGTTCTGGTTAATGCTATCACGGCCAGAGCTCGATCATGGTCTCAGAGATTTCTATCGTATGCTGGACGACTACAACTCATAAAATCTGTCCTCCATTCTATTCATGTCTATTGGGCTTCTGTCTTCACCCTTCCAAAGTCTGTCTTAAATAGGATTGAACTTATCCTTAGGCAGTTCCTTTGGAAGGGACCAGATTTGGGTGTTGGTGGTGCAAAGGTCTCGTGGGCAGATCTATGCCTACCTAAAGAAGAAGGTGGCCTGGGTATCCGAAGGTTACTAGACTGCAACAAAGCCTTCTTGCTAAAGCATATTTGGATTCTCTTTACGGACAAAGAATCCCTTTGGTGTAGGTGGGTTCATTCAAACTTTCTGAAGAAGGCTAACTTCTGGATTGCTAGAAAACCGACCATTTGTTCTTGGACTTGGAAAAAGATCTTAGAACTCCGCAATGAAGTGGTCCCAAAATTTAGATGGATCATTGGAAATGGCCTTTCGACGTCCTTTTGGTTTGATAATTGGCATGAAGTGGGTCCACTGTACAAATTGGTGTCTAATGGAGATATATATCGGTCTAGGATTCCACGGGACACTACGGTACGTGACTTCTTTTCATTGGATTGGCCAACCTCTTCAGCTCTACGAACCATTACATCCACAATACAAACACCTCCGTCGTTTGTTGATACTAAGGATGACACGCTTCGGTGGTTGGGAAATGTGTTGGGTAAATTCTCCATTATGTCGGCTTGGAACCACTTTAGGCCTAAGGGAACACAAGTCAACTGGTATTCCTTCATTTGGGATAAGGCTTTTGCTCCAAGGGATGCCTTTCTTATGTGGCTAGCGTCGCACAATCGCCTTCCTACGCAGATCTTATTACTCCAATATCGAAGGATTGATGAGGGCTCCTGTGCCTTTTGTAACCTAAGACCGGACTCCATTGACCACTTATTCTTTGCATGCTCGGTAACCGGGGAATTGGCCACTACATGGGCTTCCAACTGCAATATTCCATGGAAGAACCTTCCTTGGAATGACTTCATTAGATGGGGGAAAAAATGCTTTGGAGGGAAAAGCTTTGCACATTGTATCACTAGATATTCTCTCGGGGCACTTTGCCACATTATATGGACCGAACGAAATGACATCCTATTTAGAGGCAAGAAGATGTTTGCTCCGGCTATTATCCTACACCTGACTAAGAAGGTTAAAGATAAGGCTATCTCCTTTGGGGAAATCCAAGATACCCCACAAAATAGGCGCCTCCAGAGAAAATGGGGCCTCTCGGCATCCATCTTTCCAGCCTGATTGCTGGCTGACTTTTTGCTCTGCCGGCTGCCTCCTTTCGGTTTCTTCTACCATCTGATGATTAGCATATTCTTAAGTTGTGCTCTGTTCGTGTGCCTGTACATATTTGTTGCTTCAGCATGTATGACTCTCTCATCATCTACATTACTGAGGTGGCTGTTTTGCACTTTCGTTTACTGCTATCCTGAACTTGGAGCGACCCAGTCTATCTGCCTGTTATGCTGCCTGGTGTGTATACTGCTCGGCCCTCATGCTGGTTCTACTTACCTTGACTGGATTTCCTCGTCTTTCAAGATGCTTAGGGCCCTTGCTGAATTGTGGTCTGCTTTAGAGTTGATGGATTCTGCTGCTGCTATTTCCTCGAAGGCTTTCTGGTGTTCTCCTGATTTCTTTGTCTGGACTACTCAGTCTGTGCAGGTGGGGGGCTCTTGTGTCCTGTCCTATGCTGTATATGTCTCTTCTCTTGCTTCTTATCTCCATTCTTCTCTCCAGCTTTTTCTTTTCTCGGCTGCTGTTTTAGCCTTTCTGTTTTTCTGTATCTTTGGGGGGACCTTTTGGCTTTCTTTTCTTTGTCGTCCCTGCCTCCATCGCTGCTCAACAGCTAGCCACCGAGAGATGCTACTTCGCTTATACTTTGCAGACCAGATGCTACATCTGTTCGATACCTTGATGATTTGCTATACGTCGTGGATGTGGGAAGTTCTCCTGCAGATCACTCTGGCTTTTGGTGCAACTGTACTGCTCGGTTTTCTCTACTCACCAGAAGACTTCCTCTTCAACTCCTCTTCTGAAGGTGGCTTTTCTCCAATTAAATACAGTCCACCGCGGCTGTATATGGTGGTGATGCTGTTTTCATCTTGTATTTATCTTAGGGCCACTATGTTTCGGCCGTTGCCTAGCTTTTTCTATTAATAGTAGGTTGGTTTAGGATGGCTCAACTTAATGAGCTTCGAAGGCTGTTATAGGCCAACACTTGGCACGATTTTTGTTGTGTCCAGCCTTTTTTGCAACCGGTTCACCGTTGAACCCATCATAGCACTCTAAGTGCTGGTATTGGTTCATGGTTTTTGTGTCCGGTTAATCATGTATCTAGCTACTTTGAAAAGTTCAATACATACGTACCTTACCAAAAAAAAAAAAAAACAACTGCGAAAGCATTTGCCAAGGATGTTTTCATTAATCAAGAACGAAAGTTGGGGGCTCGAAGACGATCAGATACCGTCCTAGTCTCAACCATAAACGATGCCGACTAGGGATCGGCGGATGTTGCTTTTAGGACTCCGCCGGCACCTTATGAGAAATCAAAGTTTTTGGGTTCCGGGGGGAGTATGGTCGCAAGGCTGAAACTTAAAGGAATTGACGGAAGGGCACCACCAGGAGTGGAGCCTGCGGCTTAATTTGACTCAACACGGGGAAACTTACCAGGTCCA
>JAPCWY010000003.1:33655000-33660000 GCA_028455895.1 Rhodomyrtus tomentosa | reverse complement strand
GGAATAATAGACTTTCTTGCGTCGGTTTTTTGGAAACCAAGGTGAAAGCACCCTTTTTTGCAGATATCTCAGCCGGCCTTATACCCGGCTGGTGCTGGACAGCCAACTATGACTACTCCCCCCGTGGAAGGATATGGATGGGTTGGAATCCACAGGAGATTGATCTCCAAATTATGTCTACCTCGTCTCAAATTATTCATGCTCGCCTCAAGCTTATTGCTATGGATAGTTCCTGCCTTCTATCCATTATTTATGGTGAGCACACTTTTATTGCTAGAAGACCTCTTTGGGGTGACCTTGTGAGACTAAGTGGATCCCAAGAGCCGTGGATGGTAGCGGGCGACTTCAATGCCATTCGAGATCGTACGGATAGAGTTGGTAGCTCGAATACTTGGATCCCTGCTTTTGATGAATTTGGGGAATGCCTTAATCATTCAGGGCTGGATGATCTTCGGTATGTTGGACACCGATTCACTTGGTCCACCTCTGCTGGATTATTACGGAAACAGAGAAAGATTGACCGTGTTCTGGTAAATGAACAATGGACTGTCCATTATTCCTACTCTGAAGCGACTTTTCTTCCTCCTGGGATTTCTGACCACACCCCCATGGTAGTTAAACTCCTATTGCCCCCGATTTCTAAGAAGCCGTTCAAATTCTTCTTGTATTGGACCTCGCATCCGTCTTACAAACATATTGTTGCACAAGTCTGGGATACTATCATGGATGGCAACCCTATGTTTACCTTATGCCGGAGGTTGAAAGTCCTCAAATGTCGTCTAAAGACTCTCAATAGGCAGAGTTTCTCAGACATCTCGAATCGAACCCACCAAGCTAGGTTGGCTCTAAACTCCGTCCAGGATGCGCTGCAACTGGATCCTATGAATCAAACTCTAGTAGATTCTGAGATGGAACGCCTACGGATTTTTTCTGATCTTCGTCTTCAGGAAGAATCCTTCTATAAGCAGAAATCCAGAATCAGATGGCTCAAAGAGGGGGATCTTAACACCAACTATTTTCATCATTATGTGAATAAACGAAGACTACAGAACCGAATTCTATCGGTTCGGGATTCGACTGGGGCTATCTTGACCGAGCCCACCCTCATTCAAGAACACATCGTTAACCATTTTGAGTCTCTCCTCAATGGTCACCCGAACATTATTCAGCCGCCCCTTTCGGAAGTGGTTCAACTCCTTGCTCACACTCTGGATGAGGATCATAAACACTCCCTTTCTCGGGTAGTCACTGATGAAGAGATCAAAACTACGTTCTTTTCACTGGCCAAAGGAAAGGCTCCAGGCCCTGATGGCTTTGGAGTTGAGTTCTTTACTACCTCCTGGGACATTGTGGGCCCATCTATTATTCTTGCAGTGAAAGATTTCTTCAGAACGGGTAAACTGCTTAAGGAAACGAATGCTACAATTCTCTCTCTTGTGCCAAAATCTCCGAATGCTATAGCTATGCAAGACTTTCGTCCAATTGCATGTTGCAATACAGTGTATAAATGCATAACGAAGATCTTGGCTAACCGGATGGCATGCATTTTGCCTTCTATTATCTCTCCTTCCCAGACTGCTTTTGTCAAGGGTAGAAGAATTAGTGACAATATCATGCTTGCGCAAGAGCTTTTTGCGGATTTTCACCATATGCCGTACCTTGCTAAATGTGCTATTAAAGTTGATTTCTGCAAAGCCTATGACACGGTGGACTGGGACTTCCTAGAACTGGTTTTGAAGGCATTTGGATTTCCCGAGCACACTATCAAATTAATAATGATGTGTGTATCTACCGCTAAATTTTCGGTGGCCATCAATGGAGAACTACATGGCTTCTTCAAAAGTACCAGAGGGATTCGACAGGGCGATCCTCTCTCCCCCTACCTATTCACCTTGGTTATGGAAGTGTTCTCTCGCATTATCCAGCACAAGACTACTTTGCCGGGCTTTAAATTTTTCTGGAGGTGCAAACTAAGCCGGATATCACATCTCTTTTTTGCCGATGATGTCCTCTTGTTTTCTGAAGGCGACCTCCACACTATTCGGCTACTCAAGGAGGGACTGGATTTATTCTCTTCGTGGTCGGGACTTTGGCCAAACACAAACAAGAGTGACATCTTTTTATCCGGTGGTTCGCCTACCCTACATAACAATATTCGGCACGTTCTAAACTTTCAACAAGGTACATTACCTTTTCGTTACTTAGGTGTTCCGGTTATCTCTTCGAGAATCCGTAAGGCAGATTGTGATGCATTGGTTAATGCAATTACTTCTAGAGCTCGCTCTTGGTCTCAGAGATTCTTATCTTATGCTGGCCGCTTACAACTGATCAAATCGGTTTTACATTCCATACATGTATATTGGGCTTCGGTTTTCACCCTTCCAAAATCTGTTCTAAATAGGATTGAACTTGTCCTCAGACAGTTTCTTTGGAAGGGACCTGACCTAGGGGTTGGTGGGGCTAAAGTATCCTGGTCGGATATTTGCCTACCAAAGGAGGAAGGTGGCTTAGGGCTACGAAGATTGATTGACTGTAACAAAGCTTTCACCTTGAAACATATTTGGATCCTTTTTACGGATAAGGAGTCATTATGGTGCAAATGGATACATTCCACCTTCTTGAAGAACACTAACTTCTGGATTGCCAAACGTCCGACCGTGTGCTCCTGGACGTGGAAGAAGATTTTGGAACTCCGTGGTGACCACTTCTTGCAGTATCGCTGGACCATTGGAAATGGAAATACCACATCATTTTGGTTTGATAATTGGCATGTAAAAGGCCCTATTTACAAACTTTTCTCAAATGGTGATATATACCGCTCGAGAATTCCAAGACATGTTACGGTCCGTGATTTCTTCTCCAAGGATTGGCCTACCTCTCCGATATTACAATTGATTCTCTCCTGGATGGACCACCCTCCTCTCTTTGTTGACAATGATGATGTTATTCGGTGGATGGGGAATACTCTGGGTGATTTCACTGTTACATTGGCTTGGGAACATATCCGGCCTAGAGGACAACATACTCATTGGCACTCTTTCATTTGGGATAAAGCTTTTGCCCCACGGGATGCTTTCCTTATGTGGTTGACCTCTCATAATCGTCTACCTACTCAAGTTCTGCTACTTCAATATCGAAGAATAGACGAAGGCTCTTGTGCTTTTTGCAATCTAACACCAGACTCCATTGATCACCTTTTCTTTGGATGTCCGATAACAAGTACCTTTGCGGCCACTTGGGCTTCCAATTGCACCCTTCCGTGGCAAAACCTCCCATGGAATGATTTCATTAAATGGGGGAAGAAGCGTTTTGGTGGTCAAACTTTTGCTCATCGCATTGCTAGGTTCTCTCTTGGAGCGCTTTGCCACATCATATGGACAGAGAGAAATGACATCCTATTTAGAGGCAAAAAGTTGTTTGGGCCATCCATCATCATGCATCTAACAAAGAAGGTAAAGGATAAAGCGCTCACTTACCGGAAAATACAAGATCACTTGCTCAACAGACAGCTGCAAAGAAACTGGGGCCTCTCGGCCTCCATCTTTGATGATTGACTTACAAGCAGGTTGCTGTAATCACTATCACTTCACTGCCTCCTTTGTTTCTATGTCTGTCATCCCATCAAGATGTGTACTGCGTACATGTGTCCATGCTTTCATGCTAGGGTTGATACTTTTGAAATGTGAGCTATTCTGGTCGTGGATGCTTAACCTCCAGGATGCTGCTGTTAACTGGCTGTTGGTCTGCTGCTGGGTTGGTCGGTTTGGTCTTCGCCGAGTGCAGATGTTGCTGCTGATACTCCACAAGCCTTTTTGGTTGCAGGTTCCAGCACTGAACCTTTTTGTCCCTGTGCTATGCTGGAAGAGTATAGTCTGGATTGGTGATTCTGGACAAATTACTAAGCCTATGCCATCCTCACCTCTTCTGTCCAGCACACTTTTCTCATGCTGGAAATGTGTGATAAGCTCTGGTCTGCCTTTGGTTTTCTTTGGGTTGTCCTGTGATTGCATTATTGATGCTTTACTGGTTTTCAGTCGTATCTCCTGCTCCTATTTTATCAGACCAACTGGTTGGTGGTTTGCTCAAGGACTGCTGTTCATGCCTAATTCGCAGTTGTTCTATGTGACTGCCCTACTGCTGCTCTTCGTCCAGTTGGTTCACCTGGCTGCCTGCTTATATGGTTTCCCCCTACTTCCTGTCTGGTGGCCACCATTTTCCCTGACTGGTTCTTTACGTTTTGCTTTGGAGGAAGGAGTTCGCTACAGTTACAGCCCTTCCTTGGTGGTCTGGCCGAGAGTGTTGGTTTTTGTTAGTTCCTGTGTTAACTCTTTGTTCTTTGCTTGTACTGATTTTCCCCAGCTTCACCCCCCCTTCTTCACTTTCCCTTCTTTCTCAAGTCGTTGTTTTGGCCTATTTCTTTTTCTTCGGCTTTTTGGTTGCCTTGTCATCTGTATTGCTGTCTGTTCGGTCCCTGCACATTGCCATCTGCTCCTTCGCCTGCTGGCTCCACGGACTTATCCTGCAGACTGCTTTTCTCTGGGATGGATTACTTCTCAGACCGCTTGTGGAGGTCTTCCCGCCCTGATGATCTGCCTTGTTTCCCTAACTTGGGATGTACTTCATGTCTGCTTTGCTTTGGCGTTGTATTCGCCTTACCTTCATTTATTTTTGTAATAGGCTAATCCTAGGATAACCCCTCCTTTACTGGCCGAATGTTTGGCCCCCCTTAGATCATTGATCATAGAAGTGGCTGGAACGCTCTTGCGTTTTATTTTGGCAACCGGTTCACCGTTGAACCCGTCATGGCACCCTAAGTGCTATCATTGGTTCATGGTTTTTGTGTCCGGTTAATCTTGTACCTAGGTTTTTGAAAAGTAAATACATACGTACTTTAACCAAAAAAAAAAAAAAACAACTGCGAAAGCATTTGCCAAGGATGTTTTCATTAATCAAGAACGAAAGTTGGGGGCTCGAAGACGATCAGATACCGTCCTAGTCTC
>JAPCWY010000003.1:33632500-33642500 GCA_028455895.1 Rhodomyrtus tomentosa | reverse complement strand
TTTGGAAACCAAGGTCAAAGCACCTTTTTTTGCAGATATTTCAGCTGGCCTTATCCCCGGTTGGTGCTGGACAGCCAACTACGACTGCTCCCCCCGTGGAAGGATATGGGTTGGTTGGAATCCGCAGGAGATTGATCTCCAAACTATTTCTACCTCGTCTCAAATGATTCATGCTCGCCTCAAACTTATTGCTATGGATTGTTCCTGCCTCCTATCCATTATCTATGGTGAGCACACTTTTATTGCTAGGAGGCCTCTTTGGGGTGACCTTGTCAGACTAAGTGGATCCCAAGAGCCTTGGATGGTAGCGGGTGACTTCAATGCCATTCGAGATCACACGGATAGAGTTGGTAGCTCGAATACTTGGATCCCTGCTTTTGATGAATTTGGGGAATGCCTTAATCATTCGGGTCTGGATGATCTTCGATATGTTGGACACCGTTTCACTTGGTCCACCTCCTCTGGACCGTTACGGAAGCAGAGGAAGATTGATCGTGTTCTGGTAAATGAACAATGGACTGTCCACTATTCTTACTCTGAAGCGACGTTCCTTCCCCCGGGGATCTCTGACCACACTCCCATGGTAGTTAAACTCTTATCGCCTCCAATTTCTAAGAAGCCCTTTAAATTCTTCTTATATTGGACTTCGCATCCTTTTTACAAAGATATTGTCATGCAAGTCTGGGATACTATCATGGTTGGCAATCCTATGTTTATCTTATGCCGGAGGCTGAAACTCCTCAAATGTCGCCTAAAGGCTCTTAATAGGGAGAGCTTCTCAGACATCTCAAACCGAACTCACCAAGCTCGGTTGGCTCTAAATTCCATCCAAGATGCGCTGCAACTGGATCCTATGAATCAAACTCTAGTAGATTCTGAGATGGAACATCTACGGACTTTCTCTGAACTACGTCTTCAGGAAGAATCTTTCT
Organism: Rhodomyrtus tomentosa; assembly: GCA_028455895.1. Taxonomy (NCBI): domain Eukaryota; kingdom Viridiplantae; phylum Streptophyta; class Magnoliopsida; order Myrtales; family Myrtaceae; genus Rhodomyrtus; species Rhodomyrtus tomentosa. The sequence continues at coordinate 33,641,568 of JAPCWY010000003.1, read as the reverse complement.
ACAGGCAGAAATCCAGAATCAGATGGCTTAAAGAAGGGGATCTTAACACCAACTATTTCCATCACTTTGTGAATAAGAGAAGATTACAGAATCGAATTCTATCTATCCAGGATTCGGCTGGGGCTACCTTAACCGAGCCCATCCACATTCAAGAGCATATCGTGAACCATTTTCAGTCTCTCCTCAATAGTCACCCGAACATTATTAAGCCGGCCCTTTCGGATGTGGTTCATCTCCTTTCACACACTCTGGATGAGGATCATAAACACTATCTCTCCCGGGAAGTCACTGATGAAGAAATCAAGACCACGTTCTTTTCACTGGCCAAAGGAAAAGCTCCGGGCCCCGATGGCTTTGGGGTTGAGTTCTTTACTACCTCCTGGGACATTGTTGGCCCATCTATTATTCTTGCAGTAAAAGATTTCTTCAGAACGGGTAAATTGCTTAAGGAAATGAATGCTACAATTCTAACTCTTGTGCCAAAATCTCCGAATGCTACGACCATGCAAGACTTTCGTCCAATCGCATGCTGCAATACAGTGTATAAATGCATAACGAAGATCTTGGCTAACCGGGTGGCATTCATTTTGCCGTCTATTGTCTCTTCTTCCCAGACAGCTTTCATCAAGGGTAGAAGAATTAGTGACAATATCATGCTTGCGCAAGAGCTCTTTGCGGATTTCCACCATATGCCGTACCTTGCTAAATGTGCTATCAAAGTTGATTTCTGCAAAGCCTATGACACGGTGGACTGGGGCTTCCTAGAATTGGTTTTGAAAGCTTTTGGGTTTCCTGACCACACTATCAAATTAATAATGATGTGTGTATCTACGGCTAAATTTTCGGTGGCCATCAATGGAGAATTACATGGTTTTTTCAAAAGTACCAGAGGGATACGACAGGGCGACCCTCTTTCCCCTTACCTATTCACCTTGGTTATGGAAGTGTTATCTCGTATTATCCATTACAAGACTACTTTGCCGGGCTTCAAATTTTTCTGGAGGTGTAAACTAAGCCGGATATCTCATCTCTTTTTTGCTGATGATGTCCTCTTGTTCTCTGAAGGTGACCTCCACACCATTCGGCTACTCAAGGAAGGTCTAGATGTATTCTCTGCGTGGTCGGGACTTTGGCCAAACTCAAACAAGAGTGACATCTTTCTCTCTGGTGGTTCCACCACCTTACATAACAATATTCGGCATTGTCTGAACTTTCAACAAGGTACACTACCTTTCCGTTACCTAGGTGTTCCGGTTATCTCTTCCAGAATTGGTAAGGCTGACTGCGATGCATTGGTCAATGCAATTACCTCTAGAGCACGCTCTTGGTCTCAAAGATTCTTATCTTATGCTGGCCGCTTACAACTGATCAAATCGGTTTTGCACTCCATACATGTATATTGGGCTTCGGTATTCACCCTTCCGAAATCTGTGCTAAATAGGATTGAACTTATCCTCAGACAATTTCTTTGGAAGGGACCGGACCTAGGGGCTGGAGGGGCCAAAGTATCTTGGGCGGATATTTGTTTACCAAAGGAGGAAGGTGGCTTAGGGTTAAGAAGATTGCTTGATTGTAACAAAGCTTTCACCTTAAAACATATTTGGATCCTTTTTACGGATAAGGAGTCATTGTGGTGCAAATGGATACATTCCACCTTCTTGAAGAACACTAACTTCTGGGTTGCCAAACGCCCCACTGTGTGTTCCTGGACTTGGAAAAAGATTTTGGAACTCCGTGGTGACTACTTCTTGCAGTTTTGCTGGACCATTGGAAATGGAAATACCGCATCGTTTTGGTTTGATAACTGGCATGTTAAGGGCCCTCTCTACAAACTTTTCTCAAATGGTGATATATACCGCTCGAGAATTCCGCGAGCTGTTACGGTCCGTGATTTTTTTTCCAACGATTGGCCTACCTCTCCGATATTACAATTGATTCTCTCCTGGATGGACCACCCTCCTCTCTTTGCTGACAACAAGCACGACACTATTCAGTGGAAGGGTAGTACTCTGGGTGATTTCTCTATTACATTGGCGTGGGAACATATCCGGCCTAGAGGACAACATACTCATTGGCACTCTTTCATTTGGGATAAAGCTCTCGCCCCACGGGATGCTTTCCTTTTGTGGTTGGTATCTCATAATCGTCTACCTACTCAAGTCCTATTACTTCAGTATCGACGAATAGATGAAGGCTCTTGTGCTTTTTGCAATCTAAGACCAGATTCCATTGATCATCTTTTCTTCGGATGTCCGGTAACAAGTACCTTTGCGGCCACTTGGGCTTCCAAATGTAACCTTCCATGGCAAAACCTCCCATGGAATGATCTCATTAAATGGGGGAAGAAGCATTTTGGCGGTCAAACTTTTGCTCATCGCATTGCTCGGTTCTCTCTTGGAGCACTTTGCCACATCATATGGACACAAAGAAATGACATCTTATTTAGAGGCAAAAAGTTGTTTGGCCCATCCATCATCATGCATCTAACAAAGAAGGTCAAGGATAAAGCGCTCACCTATGGGAAAATACAAGATCAATCGATTAACAGACAGTTGCAAAGAAATTGGGGCCTCTCGGCATCCATCTTTGATGTTTGACTTGCAAGCAGGTTTCTGGAATCACTGCCACTTCACTGCCTCTTGTGGCTATGTCTGTCACCCTTCCGAGATGTATACTGTGTACATGTGTTCATGCTGTGATGCTAGGGGTGTTACTTTTGAGATTTGATATTCTGCTCGTGGATGCTTCTCCATGATGCTGTTGTTAACTGGCTGTTAGTTTGTTGATCTATTCGGTTTGCCTATGGACACATTCTTGGCAGGGTGCAGTGCTACTGCTGATACTTCACACGGCTTTTTGGCTGACACAGGTTCCAGTACTGAATTTTTTGCCCCTGTGCTATACTGGAAGAGCATAGGTTGGATTGATGATTTGGAAACCACAAGTTTACTAAGTCCATGCCATTCTTGCCTCCTCTGTTCAGCACACTTTTATCATGTTGGAAATATGTCCTAAGTTCTGGTCTGCCTTTGGTTTTCTTCGGGCTGCCTTGTGATTACATTACTGATGCTCTGATGGCAATCAACTGCATCTCCTGCATATATTTCATCAGACCCGCTGAGAGTCGTGAAGCTGCTGCTGCATCCCAACTGCTTGGATCCTCCTGCTGGTCTCTCATTAAGGCTGCTGTACACTGCCCTACTGCTCCTCTTCCAGATGGCTCAGATGGCTTCACGTTGATGTGGTTTCTACCCCTACTTCCTATCTGGTGGCCCTTCCCTGATGAGTTCTTCACGTTATGCTCTGGAGGAAGGATCGCTACAGTTGCAGCCCTTTCATGTTGGGCTGGCCGAGAGTGTTGGTCTTTTTGCTGGTTCCTCTGTGGACTCTTGTTCTATACTTGTACTGGTTTTCCCCAGCTTCACCCTTCTTCCCTTTCCCTTCCTGTTCAAGCTGTTGTTGGCTTGTTTCCTCTTCTTCGACTTTTGGGTTCTGTCTCTCTACTGTATTGCTGTCTATTCTGTCCCTGCACAACCTTCTTCGCCTGCTGGTTCCAGACGTCCTGCAGCTTGCTATTTCTCTGGGATGGATTGCTACTGGTCGCTTCTGGAGGTCCGGCCTTGAGGAGCTGCCATTTGGGATTGTACTCTTTCTTTGCCTTGCTTTAGTGCTGTGTTCGACTACATAGACATTTTTTGTAATAGGCTACTCCTAGGATAACTTCCTCTACTGGCCGAATGTTTGGCCTCCCTTAGGTCACTGATCATAGAAGCTGATGGAACGCTCTTGCGTCTTATTTTGGCAACCGGCTCACCGTTGAACCCGTCATGGCACCCTATGTGCAATCATTGGTTCATGGTTTTTGTGTCCGGTTAATCTTGTAGCTAGCTTTGTGAAAAGTAAATACATACGTACTTTACCAAAAAAAAAAAAAAAAAAAACAACTGCGAAAGCATATACTTTTCATTTACGCTAGATTTCTCACGCGTGTGTGTCACGCGCTCGTGAATTACGCTCTCTGCAATGGTCCTTCCTCAGCCCGACGGTTTTGCTCCCTGAGCCGGTTCCGGCCACCTCCGGCGGCTTCTTCGCCGAGAATCTGACTCTAAGTCTCGCATCCTCTCTCACCCCTATCGAATTATCTTCTTCGGTGTTCGCTATTTCGATCGGTGGAATGATCTACACCGGCTGGAAATCCATGCGGACAAAGGCGGCTCCGCATGCGGTCTCGCCTTGGTCGGCGCCGTGGGTTTCGTCTCTCGGGATTCTCAATCGCCTTGTCCCGTTTACTCGCCCATAACCCCTGGTAGATCTCTTGAGGATTGAAGGGATTTTATGCCGCCGTGAATCGTGTTTCGATCGTACGCCGAGTTTCTCGGATAATCCCCCGTACGCTACCAAGCTGTGTGAACCCCACCAGAATACACACGGGTAATACTCTATCTTCACCGAGCATTACTACATTAAGCTACGCTCTCGTTGTATCTCTCGTTCTTGATTTGAGATTTCTCTCGGTGGGATTCGATCTTGGGATCCTGAACTGTTGGTTCGACTCTCGGTGATATAATATCTCTATCTCGAACTCTTTGTACACCTGTTGATTGGGTAACGCCGGTTATTCGTAAGTGGTGTTACTTCATAGCCGAGCTTTCTTGAATTGGTTGTTGATCGGTAGCCGATAGTTGAGTAGTTGCGCTAGTCGTTGTTTGGATGGTATGACTCCAGCCTCCCTCGCACCCTGTTCGACTCTCGTGATACAATATCCTACCTTCTCCCGTGTGCCTTACTAGTCCTCCGGAGTCTCGGTTAATCGTGGTTACATTAGAGGTCCGGGTCATGGTGTTCTCTCATGGACTTCATTCTCGGACTTATCTATTGGCAAATGGTTGAATGTGGTGGTGGATATCATGAGTTGCTCTCGGTCAATGAACTCTAATACCGCAAGGAGAGGTCGACTCTCCCCTCGTCGAACCGAATGCCCATTTGCCAGATTGGTGAGGATTTAATCCCTTCCTCCCTACCTGATCATGAAGGACAACCGCTAATTGAGCTCGTTACAATGGTTCGCCGGTCACTTCCGACAACCGTTAAAGGTAAAAGTAAAGTTCAACTACGCCTTCGTCCCTGCAATAATACTACCGCCATCGGTATGCACTGGTGGTCATGGAAGGAACAAGCCGAACCTCAGGCTTGCAATGCGTGACTCCAAGGGGTGAATCGCAGCGGGGGAGATCTAGTGGAAGGAGATCTAGGCCCCACCTCCACAATGGTCTTCAAAATAGCCTCCCTAAGGAGGATAGGCTTCGACCTTTAGCCGCAATAAAGGAAAGTACATTCGATAAGCAATCGCATCGAGAAGGAAATGCTCCACAAAGAACGCAGACACTGGCCAATATTGCTAAAGTCATCACTAAGGGTTACAACCTAACTTATGTGGCTCCTGTTGGAAAATGGTGAACCAATCAAGGATATCACTCCCGAGTAGTAGCGAATGAAAATCCAATCTTGAAGGAATGTATCGTTGGATGCTTCCCTGGGGAGAAAGATTTACTTTGCCGACAGAAGAAGCTTTAAAAAAGGCCTGGGGAGCTAATGTTCTTGATATTAGACTTCATGAAAATGGATATTATTTCATCCACATCCCTGATGAAAGCTTTAGGAGGAAGGTACTAGAAATGGGACCTATCTCTATTCTTAACAGTACCATGATGTTACAAGCTTGGCACCCTAAGCTGAAACTTATAAAAGGAGTTTATGATACCCTCCCGGTATGGGTTAAACTGAGAGGTGTCCCATTATCCTTGTGGTCTTGCATGGGCATTAGTCGCATTACTAGTGCGATTGGCAACCCCCTATATGTGGATGCACAAACGGAACAAATGAAGAGATTATCTTATGCCCGTGTATGTGTGGGGATTAAGGCCTCCTCTACTCGCCCAGACAATGTTAAAATAAGGTGGGATGGTGATTTGATCAACATCGGGGTGGAATATGAACGGACCCCACTAGTGTGTAACAATTGCCAAGTCTTTGGACACAAAAATGGAGCTGCCGGTTTCTCCCGCGCACCGGCTCCTACGCCTCCGTCTTGGAAAAACAAGAACAATCCCAACACCGAAGGTCAATGGCAAGAAGTTAAGGGAAGAACAATCGACGAACAACGGGACTAACTCCCAACCCCCCGAAATCAATGCGCAGACTACGGAGCATGCACTTTTCCTCTACCGTGGTAAATGAGACTCGGCCTGATACCGAGTGGACCTTCACCTCCCCTGTGTTGTCACCGTAGGAGTAGCCCCTGATCCATTCCCATTGCTCTTAACCAAGTCCAGCCTAGTCCCCCGCAACCTTCCACCCGTCCTTCCAGGATGACTCCCCTGCATTCTAAGCCGAGTGATCCCGCTTCCTCTCCCGCTTGTCACCGCCTCTCCGGTACGATTACGCATGTGCCCCTTACTTCCCCGCAAAACCCCATGATTGCGAGCATCCCCCTCACGTTCACTCCTCTTCTACCGGCTCCTCAACTTCACTGATGATATCGACACGGTCGAACATTGGCAAGTGATTGAGGAGGATATATCCTCTCCTTCCCCCTTTACTCGATCCCGTGCTACTTACGGTTGCTGCTTTATCCGAGATCCCAATATACTTCGACCTCAACCTCGCCGGGATGTCGATGAGGTTGATGTCGCACCCTCTTCTCCTAAGATCTACCCAAAGTCTAGGAAGAAGAAAGGAAGGAAAAGATAATTTCCTTAGGGCACCTTCTTGTATATATTAATGTTTTTTGGTGTATGGAATATTAGAGGTCAGACGGACTTGCGAGACAGTCGAGGCTCGAGCTCTTATTCTGGAATAATAGACTTTCTTGCGTCGGTTTTTTGGAAACCAAGGTGAAAGCACCCTTTTTTGCAGATATCTCACCGGCCTTATACCCTGGTCGGATGTGACTCAACTATGACTACTCCCCCGTGGAAGGATATGGGTGGGTTGGAATCCACAGAGATTGATCTCCAAATTATGTCTACCTCGTCTCAAATTATTCATGCTCGCCTCAAGCTTATTGCTATGGATAGTTCCCTGCTCTTCTATCCATTATTTATGGTGAGCACACTTTTATTGCTAGAAGACCTCTTTGGGGGTGACCTTGTGAGACTAAGTGGATCCCAAGAGCCGTGGATGGTAGCGACGACTTCAATGCCATTCGAGATCGTACGGATAGAGTTGGTAGCTCGAATACTGATCCTCGCTTTTGATGAATTTGGGAATGCCTTAATCATTCGGGTGGATGATCTTCTATGTTGGACACCATTCACTTGGTCCACTCTCGCCGGATTATTACTGAAACAGAGAAAGATTGACCGTGTTCTCGTAAATGAACAATGGACCGTCCATTATTCCTACTCAAGCGACTTTTCTTCCTCCTCGGGATTTCGACCACACCCCCACATGGTAGTTAAACTCCTATTGCCTCGATCTCTAAGAAGCCGTTCAAATTCTTCTTGTATTGGACTCCTCGCATCCGTCTTACAAACATATTGTTGCACAAGTCCGGGATACTATCATGGATGGCAACCCTATGTTTACCTTATGCCGAGGTTGAAAGTCCTCAAATGTCGTCTAAAGACTCTCAATAGGCGAGTTTCTCAGACATCTCGAATCGAACCCACCAAGCTAGGTTGGCTCTAAACTCCGTCCAGATGCGCGCCGCAACTGGATCCTATGAATCAAACTCTAGTAGATTCTCGAGATGGAACGCCTACGGATTTTTCTCTCGATCTTCGTCTTCGTGGAAGAATCCTTCTATGTTAATCCGTAATCGGATGGCTCAAAGAGTGGGATCTTAACACCAACTATTTTCATCATTATGTGAATAAACGAAGACTACGTAACCGAATTCTATCGGTTCGGGATTCGATCAGGGCTATCTTGGACCGAGCCCACCCTCATTCAAGAACACATCGTTAACCATTTCGAGTCTCTCCTCAACGGTCACCCGAACATTATTCAAATTCGCCCTTTCTGAAGTGGTTCAACTCCTTTGCTCACACTGGATGAGGATCATAAACACTCCCTTTCTCGGTAGTCACCGATGAAGAGATCAAAACTACGTTCTTTTCATCGGCCAAAGGAAAGGCCTGTGCCACCGATGGCTTTGGAGTTGAGTTCTTTACTACCTCCCGGGACATTGTGGGCCCATCTATTATTCTTTGCAGTTGAAAGATTTCTTCGGAACTGCTTGTAAACCGCTTAAGGAAACGAATGCTACAATTCTCTCTCTTGTGCCAAAATCTCCGAATGCTATGGCTATGCAAGACTTTCGTCCAATTGCATGTTGCAATACGGTGTATAAATGCATAACGAAGATCTTGGCTAACCGGATGGCATGCATTTTGCCTTCTATTATCTCTCCTTCCTGCATGCCTTTTGTCAAGGGTAGAAGAATTAGTGACAATATCATGCTTGGCGCAAGAGCTTTTTGCGGATTTTCACCATATGCCGTACCTTGCTAAATGTGCTATTAAAGTTGATTTCTCGCAAAGCCTATGACACGGTGGATCGACTTCCTAGAACTCGGTTTTGAAGGCATTTGATTTTGTTAATACTATCAAATTAATAATGATGTGTGTATCTACCGCTAAATTTTCTGTGGCCATCAATGGAGAACTACATGGTTTCTTCAAAAGTACTGCGGGATTCGACAGGGCGATCCTCTCTCCCTTACCTATTCACCTTGGTTAATGGAAGTGTTCTCTCGCATTATCCAAAGACAAGACTACTTTCACGGCTTTAAATTTTTCTCGAGGTGCAAACTAATGGGATATCACATCTCTTTTTGCCGATGATGTCCTCTTGTTTTCTCAAGGCGACCTCCACACTATTCTATTCGGCTACTCAAGGAGGGACCGGATTTATTCTCTTCGTGGTCGGGACTTTGGCCAAACACAAACAAGAGTGACATCTTTTATCCTAAGTGGTTCGCCTACCCTACATAACAATATTCGCACGTTCTAAACTTTCAACAAGGTACATTACCTTTTCGTTACTTAGGTGTTCCTGGTTATCTC
>JAPCWY010000003.1:33572500-33577500 GCA_028455895.1 Rhodomyrtus tomentosa | reverse complement strand
TGGTGAGCACACTTTTATTGCCAGGAGGCCTCTTTGGGGTGACCTTATCGGACTAAGTGGATCACAAGAGCCTTGGATGGTAGCAGGCGACTTCAATGCTATTCGAGATCACACGGATAGAGTTGGTAGCTCGAATACTTGGATCCCCGCTTTTGATGAATTTGGGAATGCCTTAATCATTCGGGTCCTGGATGATCTTCGATATGTTGGACACCGTTTCACTTGGTCCACCTCTTCCGACCATTACTAAGCAGAGGAAGATTGATCAGTTGCAGTAAATGAACAATGGATCCCATTATTCTTACCTCCAAGCCACTTTCCTTCCCAGGATCTCGACCACACTCCCATGGTAGTTAAACTCTCATCGCCTCCAATTTCTAAGAAGCCCTTTAAATTCTTCTTATATTGGACTTCGCATCCTTCTTACAAAGACATTGTCAAGCAAGTCCTGGGATACTATCATGGTTGGCAATCCTATGTATACCTTATGCCGAGGGCTGAACTCCTCAAATGTCGCCTAAAGGCTCTTAATAGGAGAGTTTCTGGATATCTCCAACCGAACTCACCAAGCTCGGTTGGCTCTAAATTCTGTCCAAGATGCTTGCCGCAATCGGATCCTATGAATCAAACTCTAGTAGATTCGAGATGGAACACCTACGGACTTTCTCTCGATCTCGTCTCCAGGAAGAATCTTTCTATAGGCGAAATCCAGAATCGATGGCTCAAAGAGGATCTTAACACCAACTTTTTCCATCACTTTGTGAATAAGCGAAGACTACATCGAATCCTATCACATTCGATTCGACTGGGCCACCTTAACAGAGCCCATCCACATTCAAGAGCATATCGTGAACCATTTTGAGTCTCTCCTCAATGGTCACCTGAATATTATTAAGCCAGCCCTTTCGGATGTGGTTCATCTCCTTTCACACACTGGATGAGGAGCATAAACACTATCTATCCCGGTAGTCACGATGAAGAAATCAAGACCACGTTCTTTTCACCGGCAAAAGGAAAAGCTCCGGCCCTGATGGCTTTGGGGTTGAGTTCTTTACTACCTCATGGGACATTGTTGGCCCTTCTATCATTCTTGCAAGTAAAGATTTCTTCGTAACGGGTAAATTGCTTAAGGAAATGAATGCTACAATTCTATCTCTTGTGCCAAAATCTCCGAATGCTATGGCCATGCAAGATTTCCGTCCAATTGCATGCTTGAATACGTGTAGAAATGCATCTCGAAGATCTTGGCTAACCGTTGGCATTCATTTTGCCTTCTATTGTCTCTCCTTCCCAGGCCTTTCATCAAGGGTAGAAGAATTAGTGACAATATCATGCTTGCGCAAGAGCTCTTTGCAGATTTCCACCACATGCCGTACCTTGCTAAATGTGCTATTAAAGTTGATTTCGCAAAGCCTATGACACGGTGGACCGGGACTTCCTAGAGCTCGTTTTGAAAGCTTTTGGGCTTCCCGAACACACTATCAAATTAATAATGATGTGTGTATCTACGGCTAAATTTTCGGTGGCCATCAATGGAGAATTACATGGTTTTTCAAAAGTTCAAGAGGATGCGACAGAGACCCTCTTTCCCCTTACCTATTCACCTTGGTTATGGAAGTGTTATCTCGTATTATCCATTACAAGACTACTCTGCCGGGCTTCAAATTTTTACGGAGGTGTAAACTAAACCGGATATCTCATCTCTTTTGTCGATGATGTCCTCTTGTTTTGAGGCGACCTCCACACCATTCGGCTACTCAAGGAAGGTCTAGATGTATTCTCTTCGTGGTCGGGACTTCGGCCAAACACAAACAAGAGTGACATCTTTCTCTCCTGGTTCCACCGACTTACATAACGATATTAGGCGTCTCGAACTTTCAACAGGGTACACTACCTTTCCGTTACCTAGGTGTTAGGTTATCTCTACGAATTGGTAAGTGAACTGTGATGCATTGGTTAATGCAATTACTTCTAGAGCACGCTCTGGTCTCAAAGATTCTTATCTTATGCCGGGCCGCTATAACCGATCAAATCGGTTTTGCACTCCATACATGTTTATTGGGCTTCGGTATTCACCCTTCCGAAATCTGTTCTTAATAGGATTGAACTTATCCTCGGACAATTTCTTTGGAAGGGACCGACTTAGGGAGTGGAGGGGCCAAAGTATCCCTGAGCGGATATTTGTTTACCAAAGGAGGAAGGTGGCTTAGGTTACGAAGATTGCTTGATTGTAACAAAGCTTTCACCTTAAAACATATTTGGATCCTTTTTACGGACAAGGAGTCATTGTGGTGCAAGTGGATACATTCCACCTTCTTGAAGAACACTAACTTTTGGGTTGCCAAACGTCCCACCGTGTGTTCCCGGACTTGGAAAAAGATTTTGGAACTCCGGGTGACTACTTCTTGCGCTTTCTTTCGGATCATTGGAAATGGAAATACTACATCGTTTTGGTTTGATAACTGGCATGTTAAGGGCCCTCTCTACAAACTTTTCTCGAATGGTGATATATACGCTCGAGAATTCCGCCGAGATATTGTCCGTGATTTTTCTCCAAGGATTGGCCTACCTCTCCGGTATTACATTTGATTCTCTCCTCGGGATGGACCACCCTCCTCTCTTTGTGGACAACAACCACGACACTATCCGATGGAAGGGGAATACTCTCCGGGTGATTTCTGTGTACATTGGCGTGGGAACATATCCGGCCTAGAGGACAACATGCTCATTGGCACTCTCTCATTTGGGATAAAGCTCGCCCCAAGGGATGCTTTCCTTTTGTGGTTGGTATCTCATAATCGTCTACCTACTCAAGTCCTACTACTTCAAGATGTATCGAATAGATGAAGGCTCTTGTGCTTTTTGCAATCTAAGCACCTGATTCCATTGATCATCTTTTCTTCGGATGTCCAATAACAAGCACTTTTTGCAGATCACTTGGGCTTCCAAATGTAACCTTCCATGGCAAAACCTCCCATGGAATGATTTCGTTAAATGGGGAAGAAGCATTTTGGCGGTCAAACTTTTGCTCATCGCATTGCTCGGTTCTCTCTTGGAGCGCTTTGCCACATCATATGGACACAAAGAAATGACATCTTATTTAGAGGCAAAAGTTGTTTGGCCCATCCATCATCATGCATCTAACAAAGAAGGTCAAGGATAAGCGCTCACCTATGGGAAAATACAAGACCACTCGATTAATAGACAGCAAGCAAAGGAATTGGGGCCTCTCGGCATCCATCTTTGATGTTTGACTTATTGTAATCACCGGCCATTTTCAGATCGCCTTATTGTGTCTATGTCTCATACCCTTCCGAGATGTATACTGTGTACATGTGCTCACGCCGTGATGCTAGGGGTGATACCGGTGAGATGTGAGCTATTCCGCTTGTGGATGCTTCTTCATGATGCTTGTTAGCCATCGTCGTTGGTTTGTTGTTCTATTCGGTTTGCATATGGACACATGCTTGGAAGGTCTGTTGCTAATCTTGATACTTCACAAGCCTTTTTGGTATTACAGTTCCAGTACTAAATTTTCTTGGCCCCGTGCTATCTTTGGAAGAGCATAGGTTGGATTGGTGATTCTGGAAACCACAAGCCTACTAAGTTCATGCCATTCTCACTTTCCGTCATTAAAGACACTTCTATCATGCCTGGAAATATGTGCTAAGTTCTCGATTTGCCTCTGGTTTTCTTTAGTCGCTCTGTGATTGCACTACTAATGCTCTGATGGCAATCAACCGCATCTCCCGCATATACTTCATCGACTCGGGTTGGTGGATGGCCCAAGGACTATTGTTCATGCCTATTTTGGTACTGCTCTATGGAATGTTGTTCGTGCCTTTTTCAGAATCGTCCTATAGGGTGAGGTTGTATAACATAATGGTTATTTTCTTCCTCCTAGAGTTTCGTGAAAGCTGCGTCGCAGTTTAGCTGGATTCCTGGATTCTCTGGTCTTCTTTTAAGTCCGTAGATCGCCTGCTCTGCTCCTCCCCGGTTAGCTCGGATGGCTTCATGTTAGTGTGGTCTCTACCCTTACCTCCCGTCTCGGTGTGCCTCTTTCCCCGATGAGCTCTCCACATTATGCTCCGGAGGAAGGATCGCTAAAGTTGCGGCCACCCCGGTGGTCCGGCCGAGAGCGTTGGTTTTCTTGGTTCCCGTGTTAACCGTGTTAACTCTTGCCCCATACTTGTCTTTGGGTTTCTCCACTTCTCCCCTTCTTCCCTTTCCCTTCCGTTTCTGCCGTTGTCTTGGCTTGTCTCTCTTCTTCGATTTTGGGCGATGTCTCTCTCTTTACGCTATTTATTCCGTCCCCTGCTCAACCTCCTTTCTTTGGTTCCATGGACGTTTCGCAACCGGCTCTTCTCGGGATGGATTGCTGCGAGCTTGTGGAGGTCCAAACTCGAGGAGCCGCCATGTGGGATTATACTCTGTCTTTGCCTTGCTCTAGTCTTTGTGATCGATTACGCATGAATTTTTTGTAATAGGCTACTTCTAGGATAACTTCCTTAACTGGTCGAATGTTTTGGCCTCCTTTAGGTCATGATCATAGAAGCGATGGAACGCTCTTGCGTTGTATTTTGGCTTAACTGCTCACCGTTGAACCCGTCATGGCACCTTTGTGCAATCATTGGTTCATGGTTTTTGTGTCCGGTTAATCTTGTAGCTAGCTTTTTGAAAAGTAAATACATACGTACTTTACCAAAAAAAAAAAAAAAAAAAAAAAAAAAAATGCGAAAGCATTTGCCAAGGATGTTTTCATTAATCAAGAACGAAAGTTGGGGGCTCGAAGACGATCAGATACCGTCCTAGTCTCAACCATAAACGATGCCGACTAGGGATCGGCGGATGTTGCTTTTAGGACTCCGCCGGCACCTTATGAGAAATCAAAGTTTTTGGGTTCCGGGGGGAGTATGGTCGCAAGGCTGAAACTTAAAGGAATTGACGGAAGGGCACCACCAGGAGTGGAGCCTGCGGCTTAATTTGACTCAACACGGGGA
>JAPCWY010000003.1:33550000-33560000 GCA_028455895.1 Rhodomyrtus tomentosa | reverse complement strand
GATTTTAATGCCATCCGTGATCAAACGGATAGGGTGGGTAGCTCAAACACATGGATTCCTCGCTTTTGATGAATTTGGGGATTGCTTGCACAATTCGGGACTCCAAGATCTACGCTATGTTGGGACATAGATTCTCTCGTCTACCTCATCGGGCCTCTTTCGCAAACAAAGGAAAATTGACATGGTTCTTGTTAACGAACATCGAGCACCTTCTTTTTCCTATTCGGGAGACCACTTTCTTACCTCCCGGAATCTCTCCGACCATACCCCTATGGTGGTTAAAGTCTCAACGCCACCCATTTCTAAGAAGCCTTTTAAATTCTTTCAAGCTCAGCCTCCGACTTCACACCCGTCTTAGGCAAGGATATTATTGAGCAAATGTCCGTGCAAGTATTTCTTTGTTGGCAACCCTATGTTCATTTTATCCCAGTAGATTGAAACTACTCAAATGTTTCCAGCTTAAGGCACTTAACCGTCGCACTATTCTCGATATATCGTGCAAGTAACACATCAGCCCGGTCCTGGCCACTGGCGTCAACTCTATTCAGATGCTCTTCACCTTGACCCCTTCAATCAAGCTCTAGCGAGTATTCTCAGATGGAACTTATAAAATCCTTTTCTGAGCTTCGTCTTCGTGGAAGAGTCTTTTATAAATAAATCAAGGATCCGTGGCTTAAAGATGGTGACCTCAACACTAGGTATTTCCACCACTTTGTTAACAAGCGAAGACTTCGTAATCGCATTCTTCCGCCATGGATTCATGAAACACATTAACCGAACCAGGCCTTATTCAAGAATATTGACATTGTCTGCCATTTTGAGAATTTGCTCAATGGCTAACCGAGTTTAAATCGCCATCCTTATCTCGATGTTGGCAAAGTCAAGCTACCGAATACCCTTCGTGGAGACCAGTAAACTTGTTCGTCCCGGATAGGACTCGATGATGAAGTTCTGCCACCTTCTTCTCTCGCACTTTGCCAAAGGCAAAGCCTCCCGGTCCCCGATGGTTTCACCTGGTGGGAGTTTTACACTAGTTCTCGGGGAAACTATAGCGCTTCGTTATCCTCGTTCATATGATTTCTTTCGTACCTGTAAGCTTCTCAAGGAAATTAACACTACTATTCTCTCCCGGTACCAAAGTCTCCAAATGTTATGGCGATGCAAGACTTTCGTCTATAGCGCTTGTTGGGTAAACACTCGTGATATAAGTGTATTACAAAGATACTGGTTAACCGGTAGCCTCCATCTTGCCCTACATTGTCTCTCCCTCTCGTACACCCTTTTGTTAGAGGAAGAAGAATTAGCGACAACATTATGCTTGCTCAAAAGCTTTTGCCGACTTCCATCATGTCCCCTACCGTCCAAAATGTGCCATTAAAGTAGACTTTTGCAAGGCATATGACACCGTTGATCGGGGCTTCCTAGAATTGGTTTTGAAAGCCTTCGCTTCCCTAATTCACTACCTCGGACTTATTATGGAGTGTGTTTCCACACCAAAATTCCCCTCTCGTCGCCATAAATGGAGAACTCCATGATTCTTCAAAAGTTCTAGGGAATCCGACAAGGCGTGACCCTCTTCCCCTTACCTATTTACCATGGTAATGCGAGGTACTCTCTCGTATCATCCAGCAGGAAGACCACCATGCCCTGGCTTCAAATTTTTTGGAGGTGTAAAGATGCACAGCCGTATATCGCATCTCTCTTCTTTGCTGATGATGCAATACCGTTGTTCTCGGAGGGAGACTTCCGCTCCATCCGCCTTTTCAAGGACGGATTGGACTTATTTTCAGATGGTCTGAACAGTTTATGGCCGAACCACTCTAAGAGTGAGTTTTTCTTCAGTGATGCGACCGACTCTGCGTGATCACATCCGGCAATGTTTGAACTTTCAAGAAGGTACTCTTCCATTTCGTTATCTTGGAGTCCCCGTCATAGCCTCGAGAATTTGTAAAAATGATTGCGATGCTTTGGTTAATGCTATCACGCTACAGAGCCGTCGCGGTCTCAAAGATTCCTATCTTAATGGGGGACGCTTGCAACTTATCAAATCAGTCCTTCACTCTATTCATGTCTATTGGGCATCCGTTTTACCCTTCCAAAATCGGTCCTCACTGGTCAGGATTTGAGCTCATCCTCGCATACAATTCTCTTTGGAAGGGCCCCACTTAAGAGTCAGGTCGCTACAGGTCTCATGGACGGATTTATGTTTACCCAAAGAAGAAGGTGGGCTAGGGATCCGTAGACTCTCTGGATTGCAACAAAGCTTTCACATGTTGAAGCACATCCGGATTCTTTTCACCGATAAAGAGTCCTTATGGTGTAAGTGGATTCATTCCAACTTCCTCAAAAAGGCTAACTCCGGATTGCTAAAAGGCTTGCCGGCTTGTTTCTTGGACTTGGAAAAAAATATTGATATTCGCCATGAATCGTTCTCACGCTCAAAATGGGCCATTGGGAATGGGAAAAACCTCCTCTTTGGTTTGATAACTCCATGAATCGTGCCCTCTTTATAAATTGGTGTCCAATGGAGATATATATTTGTTCGAGGGTATCAAGGGACATCACGGCATGACTTTTTCTGTCTTGACCGGTCCTCTCCCCAACAATACACACCATCACTCGAGGATAGAACAGCCTCCTCCTTTGTTGATACCAAGGTCGACATCACCGCGATGGATGGGAAGTGCTCATGGTGACTTTTCCATTACGTCTCACTGGGATCACTTTAGGCGGAAGGGAAGTAAAGCCGTGCACTGCACTCCTTCATTTGGGGATAAAGCTTTTGCTCCGCGCTACTCCTTTCTCTTGTGGTTGACTACTCATAACCGCTTTCACCGACTGCACAAGTAATACTTCTTCAGATATGAGAATTGATGAAACTTCTTGTGCGCATTTTGCAATCTAAGGCCGATTCTGGCTGATCATCTTTTCTTTGGATGCTCGATAACCCAGACTTTGGCGACCACGCTGGGTCATGAATTGTAACTGCTGTGGCATAATCTCCTTGGGGTGAATTCATTAGATGGGCGAAAAACACTTTGGGGGTAAAAGCTTCGCGCATCGTATTGCTAGATATTCTCTTGGCGCACTTTGTCACATTATTTGGACCATGAGAATATGACATCCTTTTTAGAGGAAAAGCCGTTCTGTTCTCCTCTATAATCTTACATTTAACCAAGAAAGTGAAGGATAAAGCCCTCTCTATGGAAAAGTCCAAGACCCGCAGTGAAAATAGATGCATTCAAGCAAAAATGGGGTATATCCGCCTCAATCTTTACTTGCTGATATGCGACTAATGTCGCCGACTCTCAGCTTGGCAAAAAGGAGGTCGTTCTCGATTTATTTATACTTCGTTGGCTGCTTAATGGCATCTCGTTTCTCTTACATTCACAAGGATCGGTTTTGATGTCCTGGAATACTAGATGAAATTTCTCAGATGGAGGCATTTTCACTCCTCATTCCTCACGATGACTCTCGAAATTAAACCCACGCCTGTTTCGTTATCACATGTGGATAGGTCGGGAAGTAAGGTCCTCCGCCATTGAGCTGGACTTGTTTGCCTTGTTTGCCTTCTCGCCCGATGCTCGGGTGTCATTCCCTGGATGCCTGCTTTTTCTTCCCCGGCGCACTCCCATGATGGACTTGGCTCTGGCCGGGTGATTTTGTCAACCTTCTTTGGCTCTTGTTTTTGGAAGTTGGCTTCGTTGTTGTATCCAGCTTTTTCTTTGTTTCTACGCCGGGTCCGTATCCTTGGGGCTCCCTCCTCCCCTTTCTTGCTTCTCCTTTTTCTTTAGGCCAAATGTTTTGGCATTGCCTTGTTCTTGTCTCTCGTTTACTGCCTCTCGCTTCCGGTTTTGCTTTCATGGTCTTGTTTTTTCGTCTTTTTTGTTTTGGTTGGTCGTTTCTGCTCTTCGGTCACCTTCGTTATGCCATAGACAGGAGGTGCTTCTCCCCCTTTTCGGTCTTGGCTTCTTCCCCGGTACGGTTGTTTCGTCTGCTATTTCCTGGAGCCTGACTTGGATCCCGGTTTGGCCTCAGTCGGGGATATCTCGGCTCCTCGGGATCGGAGACCTTCCTGAGAGAATTAAAATGCGCCGTTCCTCCCGTTATGCTAAGGTTGCTCGTGGCCCGCGTCCACTACCACCGCCGCTTCTTCCAAAAGTTGCTGCATCCCATGCTCCTTGCACTTAGCTCGGCTACTGGATTGATGTACACCCATGCTCCCCTTCACTCGCTTTGTGGTGTAAAGGCTACCTTTATTACTTTTTGTCTTGGCCGGCCTGTCAGTTTTAGGCCGCGGCTCTGTGTTGCTCCCGCCGTTTGCTCTTCAAGGTTATGGCCGATTGTTTTGGCCTTTCTCTTAGAGGTTTGCCACTTTAGGCTTGTACATGGAATGCTTGTTAGCGGTAGTGTTCCTTTTGCGATCAAGCTTCACCGTTTGAATCCCATTACGCACCAAGGTGCCAATCAATTGGTTCATGGTTCTTGTGTCCGGTTACTCATGTACCTAGTTTTTTGGGAAAGTTAATACATACGTACCTTACAAAAAAAAAAAACAACTGCGAAAGCATCATACTTTTCATTTTCGCTAGACACTCACGCGTGCGTTTCACGCGCTCGCGAATTTCTCTCTCTGGTATGGTTCTTCTACAGGCCGACGGTCTGGCTTTCTTGAACCGGTTCCCGCCATCTCCCATGGGTCCTCCCAATAGAATCTGACTCAAGACTCGCAACCCTCTCTTGCCCCCGCCGAACTATCTCTCGTCTCTCGGGGTGTTAGATATTTCGGTGGTGGAATGCATCTATACGCCTTGTCGACGAAGGTTGCGGGGACGAAGGCGGCTCTACGTGGTTTCCGCCTTTGTAGGTCGCGCTCGTTGGTTTTGCCTCCGCGATCTCCGAATCGCCTAATCCCGTTGCTACACATAACCCCTCGTAGATCCGCACGAGGATTGAAGTGCTTTTATGTCCGCTCGTGTGAATCGTTCTCGATTGTACACCTTTCGATTTTCTGCGGGTAGGAGTCCCCGGGTCGCCACCGGTTCTACACAATCCCCCGGTCCTCTCACTTGGGTAATTTCTCATCTTCAATGAGTATTGACGATGACGCCTCCTCCTCGTTGTTGCCTCTGACACATTGAGATTCTCTGCCAATGGTCGAATCGTGGGGATTTCTGAACCGCTAATCGTCGATTCTCTCGTGATTCAAATCAACTACCACCGGAACCTTTATACCGTTGGCTTTTCACGGTTGCTTCGGTAACACTTGTTACTCAGTAAGTTGATCGATATATTATAGCCGAGGTACGGTGGATTGGTTGTTGTCCGGTGGAAATGATAGTTGGAGTTCCCGTGGTTGACCGGTAATATGATGGTACCCGACGACCTGTAGTTCCTATCCACCGAAATTCCTGGCACCTGCCCGCACTTTCATTCGCCCTCGTCTGACTCGCTTGCTCTCGCGATACATTCTACCGTTTCTCCTCTCGTTCCCGACTAGTCAGTGTGTCTTTCGGCTCTTCGTGTTGCTCTCTGCCAGTCGGCGGTTGGACTCGTGACTTATCTAGTGGCAAATGGTTGAATGTGGTACTGGAAATCATGAGTTGCTCTCACCTCGATAATCTCTAATATCGCCAGAGGTCTGAAAGCCTCCCCTCGTTGAATCGAATGTCTGCTTGTCATCAGACAGGAGGAACTAATCCCTTCCTCCCTACCGGTCATGAAGAACAAGCATTAATTGAAATTGCATCGGTACGACCGCCGGTCCTCTCCGATCCATTGCTAAAGGCAAAAGTAAAGTCCAAGCTAATACCACCGCCGATCGTGTTTCGCCTCCTGCGTGGCCGGTGGAGAAGAAACAAGCGTATTCTCACGGCCTCGTAGTCGTGATCCAAGTGGTGAATCGTAGTTAGTGTGGGAGATCTATGGGAAGCGGAGATCTAGGGCGCCCTCACTCCACAATGGTCTCCAAAAAGTTTCCCTGTTGGATACTTCTCGGCCTTTCACCAAGCAGCCTAAAGGCAAGCCTATACAGGTGCTTATAACAAAGCAGACCGAGAGAAGGAAATGCTCTACTAAGAACGTTGCACTTGGGCCAATATTGCCAAAGTCATCACGAAAGGTTACAACCTCACATATGCTGGCCCCGGCGATGGAAAATGGTGAAACTAATCGGATATCACTCCCCAAGTAAGAGCAAATGAAAATCCAATCTTGAAGGAATGTATTGTTGGATGCTTCCCCTGGGAGAAAGATATACTGTTAAGTCGGCTGTAAGAGAAGCTTAAAAAAGGCTTGGGGCACTAATGTTGTGGACATTAGACTTCATGAAAATGGGTATTATTTCATACATATACCCGACTTGATGTGCACTTTGTGAGGAAGGTACTAGAAACGGGACCTATCTCTATTCTTAAAAAGCATAATGATGTTACAAGCTTGGCAACCCAAGCTCAAGCTTATAAAAGGAGTTTATGATACCCTCCCGATATGGGTCAAACCGAGAGGTGTCTCCATTATCCTTGTGGTCTTCTATGGGCATTAGTCGTATTACTAGTGCGATTGGTAACCCTTTATATGTTGATGCTCAAACGGAACAAATGAAGAGATTATCTTACGTCTGCCCGTGGGACACATTAGGGGATAAAAGCCTCCTCTACTGGGCCCAGATAATGTTAAAATAAGGTGGATGTGGTGACTTGATTAACATTGGGGTGGAATATGAACGGAGCCCAATCACAGTGTGTAACACTTGCCAAGTTTTTGGACACAATAAAAATGGATCACCAAGTTTCTCCCGCACAGACCTACTTCCCGTCACTCATCTCGTGGAAAACAAGGAACAATCCTAACACCGAAGGTCAATGTAAGCAGCAAGTTAAGGGAAAGAATAATCGTCGGAACAATGGGACTAACTCCCACCTATCCATGAAGCTAACGCACAGACTCGAAGTTAAGCCTCATAGCTTCCTCCGATGCGGCCAATGATGCTCACCAAACCGAAAGCGGACATCCAACCTCCTTTGCCTGCCGGTCACCCGAGTAGCTCCGGGATCCATCCCCATCGTTGACCCAAGTCCAACAAATCTCTTGCATCCTTCATCGCTTCTCTGCCCAGCAGACCCCATTGGTGCAGGGCTCGTAAGCCGTGTGATGTTACTCTCCTCATGGACAATCCGTCTGGGTTTATAAGGTACACAGTTTCCCTTATTCCCCGTAGAGAATCCGAGAATTGCCGAGCCTCCTTTTCATGCTCTGGCTTCTCTTTCACTCGGGTCCTCAACCTCACCGATGATATCGACACAAAGAAGCAACATTGCATAGTTGTTGCCGGTGAGAGGATATATCCTCTCCTTCCCCCTTTACTCGATCCCGTGCTGCGCTGCTTTATCCTGGAGATCCCAACTCGCATCGACCCTGGCACTGGTTGAGATGGCTGAAGAGCGGATGCTGCGCTCCTCTTCTCCCAAGACGGCCCGAAGTCTAGGAAGAAGAAAGGAAGGAAAGATAAATTTCCTTTGCCACCCTCTTTGTATATATTAATGTTTTTTGGCGTACGGAATATTATGGGTCCGATCGAATTTCCCCCGAGACAGTCGAGGCCTTGGAGCTCTTATTCGGAATAATAGACTTTCTTGTGTCGGTTTTTTGGAAACCAAGGTCAAAGACCTTCTTTGCAACATATTTCAGTCTGCCTTATCCTCGGCTGGTGTTCGGGACAAATGTGCCCTAACTACGAATCAAGCCCCGTGGTAGGATATGGATTGGTTGGAATCCACAGGAGATTGATCTCCAACTATTTCTACCTCGTCTCAAATGATTCATGCTCGCCTCAAACTTATTGCTATGGATTGTTCCCTCGCTCCTATCCATTATATATGGCGAAAGCACACTTATTGCTGTGGAGGCCTTCTGGGGTGACCTTATCGACTAAGCGGGATCACAAGAGCCTTGGATGGTAATGGCGACTTCAATGCTATTCGAGATCACACTGGATAGAGTTGGTAGCTCGAATACTTGGATCCCTCGCTTTGATGAATTGGGGGAATGCCTTAATCATTCTAGTCCTGGATGATCTTTCTCGATATGTTGGACACCGTTTCACTTGGTCCACCTCTTCTCGACCATTACGCAAGCAGAGGAAGATTGATCGTGTTCTCGTAAATGAACAATGGACTGTCCATTATTCTTACTCAAGCGACTTTCCTTCCCCCGGATCTCTCGACCACACTCCCATGGTAGTTAAACTCTCATCGCCTCCAATTTCTAAGAAGCCCTTTAAATTCTTCTTATGGTTTGACTTCGCATCCTTCTTACAAAGTTAATCATTGTCGTTAAGCAAGTCCTGGGATACTATCATGGTTGGCAATCCTATGTATACCTTATGCCGAGGTCGAAATCCCTCAAATGTCGCCTAAAGGCTCTTAATAGGGAGAGTTTCTCAGTATATCTCCAACCGAACTCACCAAGCTTCCGGTCTTGGCTCTAAATTGGCCCAAGACAATGCGCCGCAGAATCGGATCCTATGAATCAAACTCTAGTAGATTCTCGAGATGGAACACCTACGGACTTTCTCTCGATCTACGTCTGTGAAGAATCTTTCTATAGTGCGGTAAAATCCAATCGATGGCTCAAAGAAGGGATCTTAACACCAACTTTTTCCATCACTTTGTGAATAAGCGAAGACCACAGGACCCGAATCCTATCTGTTCTATCTCGATCCAAATACCTGTATTACCGCAGCCCATCCACATTCAAGAGCATATCGTGAACCATTTTGAGTCTCTCCCTCAACGGTCACCCGAATATTATTGCTTCTAGCCTCTTTTTTATATGCGTGGTTCATCTCCTTTCACACACTCGATGAGGAGCATAAACACTATCTATCCCGGTAGTCACCCGATGACAAGAAATCAAGACCACGTTCTTTCACCGGGCAAAAGGAAAAGCTCCGGCCCCGATGGCTTTGGGGTTGAGTTCTTTACTACCTCACGTGGGACATTGTTTGGCCCTTCTATCATTCTTGCAAAGAAAAGATTTCTTCTAGTAACGGGTAAATTGCTTAAGGAAATGAATGCTACAATTCTATCTCTTGGCTGCTAAAATCTCCTAATGCTATGGCCATGCAAACATTTCCGTCCACCGCATGCTGCAATATAAGCAGGTATAAATGCATCTCAAGATCTTGGCTAACCGGGTTGGCTAAGGCATTCATTTTGCCTCTATTGTCTCTCCTTCCCTGCATCGTTTCATCAAGGGTAGAAGACCAGTGAGCGACAATATCATAAGCTTGCGCAAGAGCTCTTTGCGGATTTCACCTACATGTCGTATTACTGTGACCCTTTGCTAAATGTGCTATTAAAGTTGATTTCTCGCAGCTCTACGACACGGTGGACTCGGGACTTCCTAGAGCTCGTTTTGAAAGCTTTTGCTTCCTCGAACACACTATCAAATTAATAATGATGCCATTCTACGGCTAAATTTTTCTAATGGTGGCCATCAATGGAGAATTACATGGTTTTTTCAAAAGTTCAAGAGGGATGGCGATATGTACGACCCTCTTTCCCCTTACCTATTCACCTTGGTTATGGAAGTGTTATCTCGTATTATCCATTACAAGACTACTTCCGCCGGGCTTCAAATTTTTTCCTGGAGGTAAACTAAACCTGGATATCTCATCTCTTTTGCTGATGATGTCCTCTTGCGTTTTCCGAAGGCGACCTCCACACCATTCGCTACTTACTAAGGCCAAGGTCTAGATGTATTCTCTTTCATAGTTGGTCGGGACTTCGGCCAAACACAAACAAGAGTGACATCTTTCTCTCCGGTGGTTCCACCAGACTTACATAACGATATTCGGCGTTGTCCGAACTTTCAATACACACACTACCCTTCCGTTACCTAGGTGTTCCTATTATCTCTACCAATTGGTAAGGTCGAATCACTGTGATGCACGGGGTTAACGCTTAATGCATTACTTCTAGAGCACGCTCTTGGTCTC
>JAPCWY010000003.1:33517500-33522500 GCA_028455895.1 Rhodomyrtus tomentosa | reverse complement strand
ACCCAAGGTTGAGCCGTAGCAGGGGAAGATCTGTTAGGAGGCGGTCAAGAGCTCCTCCAGCTCGTGGAAATTTTCAGGAAGGTCTTCCCAGGGATGATAGATCTCGGCCACCTTTTTCTGCAAAGAGCAAACATGCTGAAAATAACAACAGCAAGGTGAGAAGTGCAAATGGCCAGCAAAAAACACAGACTTGGGCCAATATTGCGAAAGTTATGACTAAAGGTTATAATTTGACATATGTTGCCCCAGGGCTGGAAAATGGGGAACCCATTATTGATATCACTCCTGAGATTCTAGCAAAAGAAAATCCTTTCCTAAGGGAATGTGTGGTCGGTTGCTTCTTGGGGAGGAAGATATATTTTAAGATTACTGAGGAAGCTCTCAAAAGGGCTTGGGGTGCTAATGTGTCGGATATTCGTCTACACGAAAATGGTTTCTATTTCATCCATATACCGGATGAAAACTTTCGAAGAAAGGTCTTGGAAATGGGGCCAATCTCCATCCTTAATAGCACTATGATGCTACAAGCGTGGCACCCGAAGCTAAAGCTCATAAAAGGAGTACACAATGTCCTCCCAGTTTGGGTGAAACTCAGAGGTATTCCACTATCTTTGTGGTCCAGTATGGGCATTAGTCGTATTGCTAGTGCGCTTGGCAACCCATTGTATGTGGATACACAAACCGAGCAAATGAAGAGGCTGTCTTATGCTCGCGTATGTGTGGGAATCTCAGCTGCTACTACCCGGTTAGAGACTATCAAAATCAGATGGGATGAAGAAATCATCGAGATTGGGGTGGAATATGAGTGGAGTCCTCTTGTATGCAACACCTGTTCTATTTTTGGCCATAGAAGTGGTGCGGCTGGATATCCATGTGCTGCTGCCATGGAATACGAATCGGGGGAAAGGAATGAACCGCTGGGAAAAACAAACCCCCCTCCTGGCACTAGAGTGGACAAAGAATGGCAACAAGTCATGGGTAAGAAGACTCGGCGAAGCAAGGAAACCCTGCTGCACCAACATGAAGCAACCCCTTCTGTCCAGCTGATGGCAGAATACTCTGGAACTGCAGCTACCCCTGCTGTAATTCCCCAGCCCCCAAAGCATATATACAGACCTGAATCTTCCCCTCCCGTGATGGTGCAGCCCTTGAATCTTCAGTCACAGGCGTCCTCCCCTGGTGCTACACCTCAGCCTACAAGTGAACCCCCCCATCCTGAAACCGCTGCTGCTGCACCTTCCCCTGCTGCAGCTCCTAGCTGCAACCTCTCTATCGGCACCAGCTCTCAAGACTTCGCATTGGATGCTCAGGTAGCTCAGGCTCCTTTGTGTGTGGACCAATCAACTGCTAGTAACACATCACAATCCGACAATGGCATTGACACGGTGAGTAATATCAGTAGTGATAGCGAGGAGGATATCTCTTCTCCATCACCTCCTCTCACAAGATCTCGTGCTACAGTTGTGGCTCTTCCGGGAGAATCTATGGTACTTCGATCCCAACCTGATGAGGACGGCGATGGAGATGGAAATCTGCCCTCTTCTCCTAAGACCAATAACCCTAGGTCTAGGAAGAAGAAGGGAAGGAAAAGGTAATATCCTTGGTGCTCCCCATACAAGTGTACATATGTTTTTGGCAGTATGGAATATTAGGGGTCTTGCGGACCCCCTTAGACAGGCTGAAGTCCGTCATCTTGTACAAAATAAACGTCTTTCTTGTATTGGCATTTTGGAAACGAAGATTAAAGAGCCTTCGTTTAGAGCCATTTCGGATGGCTTAATACCAGGGTGGCAGTGGATAGCCAACTATGAGTTCTCCCCTCGTGGAAGGATATGGTTTGGATGGGATACTCAGGTGGTTCAGATACAGGTTCTATCCATCTCATCCCAGATGATTCATACTCGTATTAGACTAAACGCTATGGATATTGCATGTCTTCTCTCTGTTGTATATGGGGAACACACCTTCGTCGCCAGGAGGCCTCTTTGGGCGGAATTGATTCGGCTAAGTGTGTCCCGAGAACCGTGGATGGTTGCTGGAGATTTCAATGCCATCCGTGATCACACAGATAGACTGGGCAGTTCAAATACATGGATTCCTGCTTTTGATGAATTTGGGAATTGTTTGCATGACTCAGGCCTTGACGATCTTCGATATGTTGGACATAGGTTCACTTGGGCTACTTCATCGGGCCTTGCTCGCAAACAGAGGAAGATTGACAGAGTCCTTGTCAATGAACATTGGAACAGCCTTTACTCCTTTTCAGAGGCCACTTTCTTACCTCCGGGCATCTCTGATCACACTCCGATGTTGGTAAAAGTCTTGACCCCGCCGACTACTAAGAAGCCCTTTAAATTCTTTCAATACTGGACATCTCACCCTTCCTACAGGGACATTGTTGAGCAAGTCTGGGAGACGTCCTTTCACGGCAATCCTATGTTCATTTTATGCCGAAGACTGAGATTACTCAAAAGTCGTCTCAAGGCCCTTAACCGGCAAAGCTTCTCTGACATCTCCACCAGAACACTTCAAGCCAGGTTAGCCCTTGATGAAATTCAAGATGCATTGCATTCTGACCCCTTCAACCAGACTCTGGTTGACACGGAATTGGAACGTCTCAAGGCCTTTTCTGAGCTCCGTCTTCAGGAAGAGTCTTTCTATAGACAAAAATCAAGGATTAGGTGGCTTCGGGAAGGAGATTTGAACACTAAGTATTTCCATCTTTCTGTTAACAAGAGAAGACTCCAAAATCGGATTCTTTCGGTTTTGGATTCATCGGGGCTTATCCTGACTGAACCGAATCTCATCCAGGCCCATATTACTAATCACTTTGAGACTCTCCTCAATGGACAGCCGCCTCCTACCTTGCCACCCTCTTCTGATGTTGCCGGCCTTCTTTCTACTACTTTGGATGAGGACCAGAAACAAGCTCTTTCTCGATCGGTTACTGATGAAGAAATCCGGAACACATTCTTCTCATTAGCCAAGGGTAAAGCACCAGGCCCTGATGGCTTTACTGTGGAGTTCTTCACAACTTCTTGGGAGATAGTAGGCCCATCGGTTACTATGGCAATTAAGGACTTTTTCCGAACTGGGAAGCTTCTTAAAGAAACCAACACAACCATTCTCTCCCTCGTGCCAAAGTCTCCGGATGCCATGGCAATGCAAGACTTCCGACCTATAGCCTGTTGCAACACAGTGTATAAATGCATTACAAAGATTTTGGCTAACCGGATAGCCTCTATTCTCCCCTTCATTGTCTCTTCGTCTCAGACAGCTTTTGTCAGAGGAAGAAGAATTAGTGATAACATTATGCTGGCACAGGAGCTCTTTGCTGATTTCCACCATGTCCCATACCTTCCTAAGTGTGCCATCAAAGTAGACTTCTGCAAGGCATATGATACAGTTGATTGGAGATTCCTAGAAGTAGTCCTCAAAGCATTCGGGTTTCCGGATTTCACCATTCGGCTGATTATGGAATGTGTAACCACACCAAAATTCTCGGTGGCCATAAATGGAGAACTTCATGGCTTCTTCAAAAGTTCAAGAGGAATTCGGCAAGGGGATCCTCTCTCCCCTTACTTATTTACCTTGGTTATGGAAGTATTCTCTCGTATTATCCATGTCAAGACTACCATACCGGACTTTAAATTCTTCTGGAGATGTAAACAAAGCCGTATATCACACCTTTTCTTTGCGGATGATGTACTCTTGTTCTCCGAAGGCGACCCTCAATCCATCCGGCTCTTCAAAGACGGGTTGAACTTATTTTCCTCTTGGTCAGGGCTACGGCCGAACCATTCCAAGAGTGAACTCTTCCTCTCAGGTGGTACAAGTACCTCGCGAGAATACATTACTACTTGCATGAACTTTCAAGAAGGATCTCTACCTTTTCGATATCTTGGAGTTCCGGTCATCTCGACTAGAATATCCAAAGGTGATTGTGATGTTCTGGTTAATGCTATCACGGCCAGAGCTCGATCATGGTCTCAGAGATTTCTATCGTATGCTGGACGACTACAACTCATAAAATCTGTCCTCCATTCTATTCATGTCTATTGGGCTTCTGTCTTCACCCTTCCAAAGTCTGTCTTAAATAGGATTGAACTTATCCTTAGGCAGTTCCTTTGGAAGGGACCAGATTTGGGTGTTGGTGGTGCAAAGGTCTCGTGGGCAGATCTATGCCTACCTAAAGAAGAAGGTGGCCTGGGTATCCGAAGGTTACTAGACTGCAACAAAGCCTTCTTGCTAAAGCATATTTGGATTCTCTTTATGGACAAAGAATCCCTTTGGTGTAGGTGGGTTCATTCAAACTTTCTGAAGAAGGCTAACTTCTGGATTGCTAGAAAACCGACCATTTGTTCTTGGACTTGGAAAAAGATCTTAGAACTCCGCAATGAAGTGGTCCCAAAATTTAGATGGATCATTGGAAATGGCCTTTCGACGTCCTTTTGGTTTGATAATTGGCATGAAGTGGGTCCACTGTACAAATTGGTGTCTAATGGAGATATATATCGGTCTAGGATTCCACGGGACACTACGGTACGTGACTTCTTTTCATTGGATTGGCCAACCTCTTCAGCTCTACGAACCATTACATCCACAATACAAACACCTCCGTCGTTTGTTGATACTAAGGATGACACGCTTCGGTGGTTGGGAAATGTGTTGGGTAAATTCTCCATTATGTCGGCTTGGAACCACTTTAGGCCTAAGGGAACACAAGTCAACTGGTATTCCTTCATTTGGGATAAGGCTTTTGCTCCAAGGGATGCCTTTCTTATGTGGCTAGCGTCGCACAATCGCCTTCCTACGCAGATCTTATTACTCCAATATCGAAGGATTGATGAGGGCTCCTGTGCCTTTTGTAACCTAAGACCGGACTCCATTGACCACTTATTCTTTGCATGCTCGGTAACCGGGGAATTGGCCACTACATGGGCTTCCAACTGCAATATTCCATGGAAGAACCTTCCTTGGAATGACTTCATTAGATGGGG
>JAPCWY010000003.1:33492500-33505000 GCA_028455895.1 Rhodomyrtus tomentosa | reverse complement strand
TTGACTGAGGAAGCCATCAAAAAGGCTTGGGGAAGTAATGTGGTTGATGTTCGGCTACATGAGAATGGCTTCTATTTCATCCACATTCCGGATGAAAACTTTAGGAAAAAAATCCTGGATATGGGTCCAATTTCCATCCTCAATAGCACTATGATACTCCAAGCTTGGCACCCCAAATTGAAACTTATAAAAGGAGTACATAATGTCCTCCCAGTCTGGCTTAAGTTAAGGGGTATTCCACTATCCTTATGGTCTAGTATGGGCATTAGTCGCATAGCTAGTGCGCTTGGCAATCCGCTATATGTTGACGCACAAACGGAGCAAATGAAGAGATTATCATATGCTCGTGTATGTGTGGGAATTTCAGCCTCTACTACTCGGCTGGAAAGTGTCAGAATCAGATGGGATGAAGAAGTTATTTCAATTGGAGTGGAATATGAATGGAATCCGATTGTGTGCAACAAGTGTGTTGTTTTTGGCCACAAGAATGGCTCGGCTGGACATCCGTGTGCTTCTGTCATGAAACAACCCCTGGGGGGAAAAACGGCTGAACCCCCCCTGGAGGAAGGTCCCCCTTCCAACCCACACACTCTCGGTGAATGGCAACAAGTAAAAGGCAAGAATACTCGACGGAATAAGGGGACTAGGGTGCAAGAACCTGATGCTGGCGACTCAACTGCTACTGCAACTAAATCTGCCCCAGTACAGCAGGCAGCACAGCAGCTGGAAAGAGCCGAAATATCTTCTGAGCTTCCACAAGTTCGGGATCCTCAGGCTCCTGTAACTTCCCCTGGAGCTCCAGCTCAGAATCCTATTCACCAGTCCAATCTTGGACCTGCTAAGAATCCTAATCAGCCGCTCAATCCTGGAACTTCTGCAGATACATCATGCCAGCCTTCTCTCGGTAATATTCCTCAGGACTTTACCCTTGCGCCTGAATTGAATATTAAGAAGAATACTGCCCCCCAGCCTGTGGAACAACCTACTGCTAGTGCTTCTTCGTGTTCTGATGATGGCAATGACACAGTTAGTAACATTAGCAGCGATAGCGAGGAGGATATCTCTTCTCCTTCCCCTCCTCTTACAAGATCTCGTGCTACGGTGTTTGCTCTCCCTGGAGACGCTAATATGCCTCGACCTCAACCTGAGAGGCCGGGAGATGGGAATGATGAAGAGCCTTCTTCTCCTAAGACTAGCAACCCTAAGTCTAGGAAGAAGAAAGGAAGGAAAAGGTAATTTCCTTGGTCCGTTCCATCCCTTTGTATATATGTTTTTTGGTATATGGAATGTTAGGGGGCTGGTTGACCCCTTTAGACAAGCTGAAGTCCGTCATCTTATTCAGAATAACAAAATTTCCTGCATTGGAATTTTGGAAACAAAGGTCAAAGAGCCTTCTTTTGGTGCCATTTCTGATTCCTTGATACCGGGATGGCGATGGATAGCCAATTATGAATACTCCCCTCGTGGTAGAGTATGGATTGGATGGGATACTCAGGCGGTCCATCTCCAAATTCTCCACATTTCCTCTCAGATGATACATACTCGTGTTAGAATGATGGCTATGGATAGTGTTTGTCTCCTCTCCATTATATATGGGGAACACACATTCATCGCCAGGAGGCCACTCTGGGCTGATTTGATTCGGCTAAGTGAAACTCAGGAACCATGGATGGTGGCTGGGGACTTTAATGCTATTCGCGATCACACTGATAGACTTGGCAGCTCAAATACATGGATCCCCGCTTTTGATGAATTTGGGGATTGTTTACATGGTTCGGGCCTGGATGATCTTCGCTATGTTGGTCATAGGTTCACATGGTCTACTTCATCTGGCTCATCACGCAAACAGAGAAAGATTGATAGGGTCCTTGTTAATGACCATTGGAGTCGCTTATACTCCTTTTCGGAGGCCACCTTTTTACCTCCAGGCATCTCGGATCACACTCCAATGGTGGTCAAAATCCTATCACCGCCGATTACGAAGAAGCCGTTCAAATTCTTTCACTATTGGACCACTCATCCCTTATATAAGGATATTGTTACGAATGTCTGGGATACTCCGTTGGATGGTAATCCTATGTTTATCTTGTGCCGTAGGTTGAAACTACTCAAATGTCGGCTCAAGACTCTTAACCGGCAAAGCTTCTCAGATATTTCAAGCAGAACTCATCAAGCCAGGTTGGCTCTTGACTCTATTCAAGATGCTTTGCAACTTGACCCTTTCAACCAAACCTTGGTTGATTCAGAGATGGAGCTGCTCAAGTCCTTCTCGGTTCTTCGTCTTCAGGAGGAGTCTTTCTACAAACAGAAATCTAGAATTAGATGGCTTAAGGAAGGTGATCTCAATACTAAATATTTCCACCATTTTGTCAACAAGAGAAGACTTCAAAACCGGATCCTCTCGGTTTTGGATGGGTCTGGCGCTACTTTGACTGAACCGAGACTTATACAAGACCATATTATTCATCATTTTCAGACCCTTCTTAATGGCCAGCCGACAATTACTTTGCCATCTCCAGCTGAAGTTTCCAGCATACTTTCAAGTGTTCTGAATGAGGACCAGAAATTATCGCTGTCCCGAACGGTTACGGATGAAGAAATTCGATCCACTTTTTTCTCACTAGCTAAGAACAAAGCACCGGGCCCCGATGGCTTTAGTGTGGAGTTCTTTATCAAATCTTGGGATATAGTTGGCTCGTCGGTCATTCTTGCCGTCAAAGATTTTTTCCGAACTGGGAAGCTCCTTAAGGAAACAAACACGACCATCCTCTCCCTTGTGCCGAAGTCTCCAAATGCCATGGCCATGAACGACTTTAGACCTATTGCTTGTTGCAACACGGTGTATAAATGCATTACAAAGATTTTGGCTAACCGGATAGCCTCTCTACTCCCTTCCATTGTCTCATCCTCTCAGGCAGCATTTATTGGAGGGAGAAGAATTAGCGATCATATTATGCTTGCGCAGGAACTCTTTGCGGACTTCCACCATATCCCTTACCTTCCTAGATGTGCTATTAAGGTTGATTTCTGTAAGGCCTATGACACAGTTCACTGGGGATTCTTGGAGTTGGTCTTGAGGGCCTTTCAATTTCCAGAGCACACCATCAGGTTGATTATGGAATGTGTATCCACACCAAAATTCTCAGTGGCTATAAATGGAGAACTTCATGGCTTCTTCAAGAGTTCAAGAGGAATTCGACAGGGTGATCCACTCTCCCCTTACCTCTTTACCTTGGTAATGGAAGTCTTCTCTCGTATTATTCATGTCAAGACTACTATGCCTGGCTTCAAATTCTTCTGGAGGTGCAAACATAGTCGTATCTCACACTTATTCTTCGCCGATGATGTACTCTTATTTTCGGAAGGAGACCCACATTCCATCCGGCTCTTAAAGGAGGGACTGAACTTATTTTCTTCCTGGTCAGGGCTATGGCCGAATCCTACTAAAAGTGAGTTTTACCTCTCGGGTGGAAGTGCTTTCCGGGACAACATCCAACAATGTTTGAATTTCCAAGAAGGTACACTACCCTTTCGATATCTTGGGGTTCCTATTATTGCTTCAAGAATTCGTAAAGGGGATTGCGATGCTCTAGTCAACGCTATTACGGCTAGAGCGCGGTCTTGGTCTCAGAGATACTTATCTTATGCTGGCCGTCTACAACTCATAAAATCTGTCCTGCATTCTATTCATGTATATTGGGCTTCTGTCTTCACCCTTCCAAAGTCGATCCTAAATAAGATTGAACTTACCCTCAGGCAGTTCCTTTGGAAGGGTCCTGACTTAGGAGTTGGAGGTGCCAAGGTCTCATGGACAGATTTATGTCTACCTAAAGAGGAAGGTGGATTGGGAATCAGAAGACTTTTGGACTGTAACAAAGCTTTTACCTTAAAGCATATTTGGATTCTCTTTACTGATAAAGAGTCGCTATGGTGTAGATGGATCCATTCCAACTTCTTGAAAAGAACCAACTTTTGGATAGCTAAGAGACCAACTATATGCTCTTGGACTTGGAAGAAAATCTTAGAGCTCCGTAATGAGGTGTCCTTACAATTTAAGTGGACCATTGGAAATGGACATATGGCATCCTTTTGGTTTGATAATTGGCATGATGTAGGCCCCCTACACATATTGATACCTAATGGAGATATATATCGATCTGGAATACCGCGATACATTACGGTACGTGCTTTCTATAACTCGGAATGGCCAACCTCTCCAGCAATTCGAATGATATCCTCTAGGATGGAGATACCTCCATCGTTTACGGAAACCAAGGATGATATGCTACGATGGATGGGAGGTGATTTCTCCATTACATCAGCTTGGAATCATTTTAGGTCTAAGGGAAGCCCAGCTCACTGGTACTCTTTCATTTGGGACAAGGCCTTTGCGCCGAGGGATGCTTTTCTCATGTGGTTGGCTTCTCACAACCGCCTCCCTACTCAGGTGTTGTTACTTCAATATCGAAGAATTGATGAGGGCTCGTGTGCCTTTTGTAACTCAAGGCCGGACTCCATTGATCACTTGTTCTTTGGATGCTCGGTAACTCGAGACTTTGCGAATGCTTGGGCGTCCAACTGTAACCTCTCATGGAAAAACCTCCCTTGGGATGATTTCATGAAGTGGGGAAAAAAACACTTTGGGGGTAAAAGCTTTGCACATCGTATCACCAGGTATTCCCTCGGCGCTCTTTGTCACATAATATGGACCGTCAGAAATGACATCTTATTCAGGGGAAAAAAGCTGTTCGCTCCTTCTATTCTTACGCACTTAACAAAGAAGGTCAAGGATAAAGCTCTCTCCTATGGAAAAATTCAAGATCTTCCACAAAATAGACGTATCCAGAGAAAGTGGGGCCTCTCGGCCTTAATCTTCACAGCAGGAGATGCTGCGTCCTAGTCAGATGGTGGCTACTGGTTCTCTTGTGCTATCCTTTCTCTTATGGTGATTGTTATGTGCTCGCACTATGAAGTAACTGCCTGGCCATACCCACATGGTTCTGTAAACCTTTCGCTCCATACAGATCTTAAGCTGCTGTGCTGCTGTTCGCATCTGTGGTCTTCCGAGACTGGACTGTCCTCTCCTTTTATTTTGCTGTGGCATATGAGTGTGTGTTCAGTGCATATATTTAAACTTCATGAATCTGCAGTTGTATTATTGGACCTGCAACATGGTACCAAATTGAAGTGGTACCTGCTCTGTCCTTACTGCCCTTCTTACCTGATTGATGGACCCTTACTGGACTGCTTGTTCTTTCAATCCTCTCTCTTCAAGGTGATAATACACTCTTCCAAGTCCTCAGCTTCCCTCACTCAGGGCTGCTCTGGCCGAGAAGGAGTATACCCAGAGGTTCTGGTTCGTATGGACTGCTGCTGCACCTTTATCGTTCGTGGCTCCTGCAAGTTATCGTTGCTGCACTGTTCTCACTTACCTCGTCTATATCTCAGTTGGGGGTGTAGCTGTATTGATGCTTACCTCTTGATCCCTAGAGGTTATCTTGTCTGCCACCACTCTCTCCTCTACTGTCCCTTCTACTTTCGGATGCTGTTTTGGCTTCTTCTCGTCATGTCTATGATGGCTCCTCAGATTTGTGATACTGCCTGGATGAGGATCCTTCCTTCTACCGAGGTACTGATGATCTGTTCACTGGCTCATGGTCTTCTTTGGACATCTGCTTTGCACCTGGGTGACTATCTACTGCTCGGTTCCACTCACTATCGTGAAGACCTTCACTCGGTTGCCCCACCAGAAGTTGCTTCCCCCCTGCTATTGTTCGCGACAGGGTGGCTCGCTTTGCGCCTCTCTATACACTATATGTATACACCTTATAGGCCCAGGATGTTTGGCCGTTTTGCACATTATATTTCTCCGGAATACGTTTGCCTCAGAACTCCTCTCATGTAGTTCTGCCGGCTTGCTATGCTTTGTATTAGCTTAGACTGCTGTGTATAGGCTTATTTAGTTAAATAGTCTGGTATATCCTGTACTAGGTTTTTTGACGATCGGTTCACCGTTGAACCCATCATAGCACTCTAGGTGCTGTAGTTGGTTCATGGTTTTTGTGTCCGATTATTCATGTATCTAGTTGATTTGAAAAGTTAATACAAACGTACCTTAAACATACTTTTCATTTACGCTAGATTTCTCACGCGTGTGTGTCGCGCGCTCGTAATCGCTCTGCAATGGTCCTTCCTCGGCAGAAGCGGTTTGCTCCCTGAGCCGGTTCCGGCCACCTCCGGCGGCTTATTCGGCTGAGAATCGGACTTAAGTCTCGCATCCCTCTCTACTTTGAATTATCTTCTTCGGTGTTCGCTATTTCGATCGGTGGAACGGATCTGCCGGTGGAAATCCGCGGGGACAAAGAGCGACTCCGTGCGGTCTCCGGCCTTTTGGCGGCGCCGTGGGTTTCGTCTGGGATTCTGTCGCGCTTGTCCTGCACTCGCAACCTGGTAGATCTCTTGAGGATTGAAGGGATTTTATCTTCTTCTTGTGAATCGTGCTCGTACGCCCTGAGAGTTTTACGGATACGGTCCACATGCGCTGCGCCCCACGTGTGAACCCCCGACGGATACGCACGGGTAATACTCATCTTCGTTTGAGCATTACGACATTAAGCTCTGTTCTGCATTTGTATCTGCATTCTTGATTTGAGATTTCTCTCGGTGGCCGATTTGGGAGGATCTCTGGGCTGACCCAGTTGCGACTCTCGGTGATATAATATCTCCATACGGAACTCTTTGTACACGGTTGATTGGGTAACGGTTATTCGAAGTGGTGTTACTTCGCCAGTTTGAGCTTTTCGGTGAATTGGTTGTTGGTGATGGTGATAGTTGAGTAGTTGCGAGGTGAGTTTGTTGTTTGGATGGTATATTTGGTAGCTCCTACTTTGACCACAGTGACTCTCGCTGATACAATATTCTACCTTCTCTGTGTGCCTTACTAGTCGGAGTCTCGGTTAGCTATTGGTTACATTAGAGGTGGTGGCGATGGTGTTCTACGTTGGCGGACTTCATTCTGAGACTTATCTAGTGGCAAATGGTTGAATGTGGTGGTGGATATCATGAGTTGCTCTCAGTCAATGAACTCCTAATACTACTTGGTCGCACTCTCCTTTGTTGAACCGAATGTACGTTGCGGATTGGTGAGGATTTAATCCCTTCCTCCCTACGATCATGAAGGACCAGCCGTAGTGAACTGTTACAATGGTTCTTGGTCGGCTCGACCCAATGACCAAAGGTAAAAGCGCAAAGTTCCAGCTACGGCCTTGGCCCCTGCGAAGTAATAATACTCACTGCCCCGATCGGGTATGCACAGTGGGCGGTGGAGAAGGAACAAGCCGAACCTCAAGGCTTCGCGATCGTGACCCCGAGGGTGAATACGCGACGGGGGAGATCTAGTGGAAGGAGATCTAGGGCCCTTGACCCATGATGGTCTTCAAAATAGCCTCACTGCAGGAGGATAGGCCGACCTTTAGCTGCGGCTAAGGAAAGCATCTGATTCAGCGATAACCTTATTGAGGCAGAAGAAGGAAATGCTCCACAAAGAGCCTTGAGACTGGGCCAATATTGCTAAAGTCGTCACTAAGGGTTACAACATAACTTATGTGGCCTACGGTGTTGGAAAATGGTGAACGATTGTGGATATCACTCTGAAGTAGTAGCGAATGAAAATCCAATCTTGAAGGAATGTATCGTTGGATGCTTCTGGGGAAAGATTTACTTTAAGGCGACGAAGAAGCTTTAAAAAAGGCACAGGGAGCTAATGTTCTTGATATTAGACTTCATGAAAATGGATATTATTTCATCAATCACGATGAAAGCTTTAGGAGGAAGGTACTAGAAATGGGACCTATCTACATTCTTAACGGTACCATGATGTTACAAGCTTGGCACCTAAAATTTGAAACTTATAAAAGGAGTTTATGATACCCTCCGTATGGGTTAGGCAGAGGTGTCCCATTATCCTTGTGGTCTTGCATAGGCATTAGTCGCATTACTAGTGCGATTGGCAACCCCTATGTGTGGATGCGCAAACGGAACAAATGAAGAGATTATCTTATGCCCGTGTATGTGTGGGGATTAAAAAGGCCTCCTCTACTCGCCCGAGACAATGTTAAAATAAGGTGGGATGGTGATTTGATCAACATTGGGGTGGAATATGAATGGACCCCGCTGGTGGTAGCAGTGCCAAGTCTTTGGACACAAAAATGGAGGCTGTGGTTTCTCACATTGCACCGGCTCCTCATACTCCGTCTTGGAAAAAGCCGGTGAACAATCTGACAGAGGTCGTGGCGGCAAGTTGGGGAAGAACAATCGACGGAACAATGGGGTAACACAAACCCCACAGCAAATCAATGCGCGAGACTACGAAGGAGCATGCCTTTTCCTCTATTGTGGTAAATGAGACTCGGCCTACGATGCAGAGTGGACCTTCGCCCCTCTGTGTTGTATTCGGCGAGTATTACTGGATCCATTCCCATTGCTCTTAACCAAAGTTCGGCTAGTCACACTGCAACACAGCCTGTCTCGGTTCCGGATGACTCCTGCCGGTGCCCCGGAGCGAGTGATCTGCTCTCTCCGGTTAGTCGAGTTTGCCTGCAGGTACGAATGCGCGGCCCACACTTCTGCATAAAACCGCTGATTGCGAGCATCCCCACCGCGTTCACTCTTCTTCTGCGGCTCCTCCAACTTCAGCTAATGATATTGACACGATCGGCGAAGCATTGTTAAACGTGTGATGAGGAGGATATATCCTCTGCCTTCCACGCTGCTCGATCTAGTGCTACGGTTGTTGCTTTATACGGAGATCCCAATATACTTCGACCTCAACTGTTGGGATGGGTGATGAGGTTGATCTTTGCACCCTGCTTCTCCTAAGACCGGCCCCAGAAGTCTAGGAAGAAGAAAAGGAAGGAAAAGATAATTTCCTTGGGCACCCTTCTTGTATATATTAATGTTTTTTGGTGTATGGAATATTAGGGGCGACGGACTGAGGCAGTGAGGCTCGAGCTCTTATTCGGAATAATAGACTTTCTTGCGTCGGTTTTTGGAAACCAAGGTGAAAGCACCCTTTCTCGAGATATCTCGGCCCGGCCTGTCACATTTGGTGGCTGGACCGACCGGCTGGCCTACTCCCCGTGGAAGGATATGGATGGGTTGGAATCCACGGGAGATTGATCTCCAGAGTATGTCTACCTCGTCTCAAATTATTCATGCTCGCCTCAAGCTTATTGCTATGGATAGTTCCTGCCTTCTATCCATTATTTATGGTGAGCACACTTTATTGCTAGAAGACCTCTTTAGGGTGACCTTGTGAGACTAAGTGGATCCCAGGCGTGGATGTGTGACGACTTCAATGCCATTCGAGATCGTACGGATAGAGTTGGTAGCTCGAATACTTGGATCCTGCTTTTGATGAATTTGAGGGAATGCCTTAATCATTCGAGTGGATGATCTTCAGTATGTTGGAGCCGCGATTCACTTGGTCCGCCTCTGTATGGCCGGATTATTACGGAAACGAGAAAGATTGACCGTGTTACGGTAAATGAACAATGGGTGTCCATTATTCCTACTACGAGCGACTTTTCTTCCTCCTGGGATTTCGACCACACCCATGGTAGTTAAACTCTATTGCCCAGATTTCTAAGAAGCCGTTCAAATTCTTCTTGTATTGGACCTCGCGTCCGTCTTACAAACATATTGTTGCACAAGTGGGATACTATCATGGATGGCAGCCCTATGTTTACCTTGTACGGAGGTTGAAAGTCCTCAAATGTCGTCCACAAAGACTCTCAATAGGCGAGTTTCTCGGACATCTCGAATCGAACCCTTGAGTTTAGGTTGGCTCTAAACTCCGTCCGGGATGCGCTGCAATGGATCCTATGAATCAAACTCTAGTAGATTACGAGATGGGCATCCTACGGATTTTTCGATCTTCGTCTTCGGGAAGAATCCTTCTATAGCAGAAATCCGAATCGAGATGGCTCTCGAGGGGGATCTTAGCATTGACTATTTTCATCATTATGTGAATAACGAACTACGAGGGAACCGAATTCTATGCGGTTCGGGATGCAACTGGGAGCTGCGACCGAGCCACCCTCATTCCAAGAACACATCGTTAACCATTTTGAGTCTCTCCTCGTGGTCACCGAACATTATTCGAAGTAGCCCTTTCGGAAGTGGTTCAACTCCTTGCTCACACTCTGGATGAGGATCATAAACACTTTCTCGGGTAGTCAGCGATGAAGAGATCAAAATACGTTCTTTTCAGCCAAGGAAAGGCTCCGAGGCCCTGATGGCTTTGGAGTTGAGTTCTTTACTACCTCCTGGGACATTGTGGGCCCGTCTATTATTCTTGCGGTGAAGATTTCTTGAAGCAGGTAAAGCTGCTTAAGAAACAGATGCTACAATTCTCTCTCTTGTGCCAAAATCTCCGAATGCTATAGCTATGCAAGACTTTCCGTCGATTGCATGTTGCGATACGGTGTATAAATGCATGGAATCTTGGCTAAATGGGATGGCATGCATTTTGCCTTCTATTATCTCTCCCCGGTGCTTTTGTCGAGGTAGAAGAATTAGTGACAATATCATGCTTGCGCAAGAGCTTTTTGCGATTCACCATATGCCGTACCTTGCTAAATGTCTTATTAAGTTGATTTTAACGCAAGCCTATGACACGGTGGTTTGGGACTTCCTAGAACTGGTTTTGAAGGCATTTGGATTTCCCAGAGCACACTATCAAATTAATAATGATGTGTGTATCTACCGCTAAATTTTCGGTGGCTGTATCAATGGAGAACTACATGGCTTCTTCAAAAGTACCCGAGAGGGATTCGACGGGCGATCCTCTCTCCCCCTACCTATTCACCTTAGTTATGGAAGTGTTCTCTCGCATTATCCAGCACAAGACTACTTTGCCGGGCTTTAAATTTTTGGAGGTGCGAAACTAAGCCGGATATCACATCTCTTTTGCCGATGATGTCTCTTGTTTTACGAAGGCGACCTCCGCACTATTCGGCTACGAGGAGGGACTGGATTTATTCTCTTCGTGGTCGGGACTTTGTGCAAACACAAACAAGAGTGACATCTTTTTATCCGGTTGCAGCCTACCCTACATAACAATATTCGACACGTTCTAAACTTTCAACAGGTACATTACCTTTTCGTTACTTAGGTGTTCCGGTTATCTCTTCGAGAATCCGTAAGGCAGATTGTGATGCATTGGTTAATGCGATTACTTAGAGCTCGCTCTTGGTCTCGAAGATTCTTATCTTATCTTTGGCGCTTACAGCGATCAAATCGGTTTTACATTCCATACATGTATATTGGGCTTCGGTTTTCACCCTTCCAAAATCTGTTCTAAATAGGATTGAACTTGTCCTCGGAACGGTTTCTTTGAAGGGACGACTAGGGGTTGGTGGGGCTAAAGTATCTGGTCGGATATTTGCCTACCAAAGGAGGAAGGTGGCTTAGGGCTACGAAGATTGATTGGTAACAAAGCTTTCACCTTGAAACATATTTGGATCCTTTTACGGATAAGGAGTCATTATGGTGCGAATGGATACATTACCTTCTTGAAGAACACTAACCACGGATTGCCAAACGTCGCGACCTTGTGCTCCTGGACGTGGAAGAAGATTTTAGACTCCGTGGTGACCACTTCTTGCGGTATCGGACCATTGGAAATGGAAATACAGCGTCATTTTGGTTTGATAATTGGCATGTAAAGGTTTTGTTACAAACTTTTCTCAAATGGTGATATATGCAGCTCAGGAATTCCAAGACATGTTCGGTCCGTGATTTCTTCTCCAAGGATTGGCCTACCTCTCCCAGATATTACAATTGATTCTCTCTGAGTGGACCACCCTCCTCTCTTTGTTGACAATGATGATGTTATTCGGTGGATGGGGAATACTACGGGTGATTTCAGCTGTTACATTGGCTTGGGAACATATCGGCCTAGAGGACGACATACTCATTGGCACTCTTTCATTTGGGATAAGCTTTTGCCCCACGGGATCTTTCCTTATGTGGTTGACCTCTCATAATCGTCTACCTACTCAGGATTACGCTGCTTCAATATCGAAGAATAGGCAGAAGGCTCTTGTGCTTTTTGCGATCTAACACCGAGACTCCGTTTGATCACCTTTTCTTTGGATGTCAGATGAACAAGTACCTTTGCGGCCACTTGGGCTTCCAATTGCACCCTTCCGTGGCAAAACCTCCCATGGAATGATTTCATTAAATGGGGAAGAAGCGATTTTAATTAGTCAAACTTTTGCTCATCGCATTGCTAGGTTCTCTCTTGGAAGCGCTTTGCAGCAATCATGGGCCAGAGAGAGAAATGACATCTATGTTAGAGGCAAAAAGTTGTTTGGGCATCCATCATCATGTGCATCTAACAAAGAAGGTAAAGGATAAAGCGCTCACCTAGGAGGAAAATACAAGATCACTTGCTCAGCAGAGAACCGGCTACCAAAAGCTGGGGCCTGCGGCCTCCG
>JAPCWY010000003.1:33467500-33480000 GCA_028455895.1 Rhodomyrtus tomentosa | reverse complement strand
TACTTCATAGTAGAGCTTTCGGTGAATTGGTTGTTGGTAGTGAGTGATAGTTGAGTAGTTGCGGCTGGAGTTTGTTGTTTGGATGGTACGAATTTGGTAGCTCCCTCGCTGACCCTGTTGACTCTGCATGATACAATATTCTACCTTCTCCGCTGTGCCTTACTAGTCTGAGTCTCGGTTAACTTGGTGGTTACATTAGAGGTCAAGGATTTGCGTGGTGTTCTCATGGCGGACTTCATTCTCGGACTTATCTAGTGGCAAATGGTTGAATGTGGTGGTGGATATCATGAGTTGCTCTTTACCAATGAACTCTAATATGCAGGAGGTCGCACTCTCTCCCTGTTGAACCGAATGTCCATTTTGCGTATCGGTGAGGATTTAATCCCTTCCTCCCTACGATCATGAAGGACAACCGCTAATTGAGCACATTACAATGGTTCTTGGTCACTTCGACCCAACCTAAAAGGTAAAAGCAAAGTTCAAGCTACGGCCTTGGCCCTCACCGGTAATAATATACTGCCGATCAGGTATGCCTCGGTGGTGGTGGAGAAGGAACAAGCCGAACCTCAAGGCTTCGCGATCGTGACTGCAAGTGGGGTGAATCGCAGCAGTGTGGGAGATCTAGTGGAAGGAGATCTGAGGGCCCGTTCGACCCGCGACAATGGTCTTCAAAATAGCCCTCCCAGGAGGATGAGCTTCGACCTTTAGTGCGGCTAAAGGAAAGCATCTGATTCTTGAATGCATCGAGAGAAAGAAGAAATGCTCCACAAAGAACGCGGAACTTCGGGCCAATATTGCTAAAGTCATCACTAAGGTTACAACCTAACTTATGTGGCTCACGGTGTTGGAAAATGGTGAACGATTGTGGATATCACTCCTGAAGTAGTAGCGAATGAAAATCCAATCTTGAAGGAATGTATCGTTGGATGCTTCCCTGGGGAGAAAGATTTACTTTAAGGCGACGAAGAAGCTTTAAAAAAGGCACAGGGAGCTAATGTTCTTGATATTAGACTTCATGAAAATGGATATTATTTCATCCACATCCCTAATGAAAGCTTTAGGAGGAAGGTACTAGAAATGGGACTATCTCTATTCTTAACGATTACCATGATGTTACAAGCTTGGCACCCTAAGCTGAAACTTATAAAAGGAGTTTATGATACCCTCCCGGTATGGGTTAAACTGAGAGGTGTCCCATTATCCTTGTGGTCTTGCATGGGCATTAGTCGCATTACTAGTGCGATTGGCAACCCCCTATATGTGGATGCACAAACGGAACAAATGAAGAGATTATCTTATGCCCGTGTATGTGTGGGGATTAAGGCCTCCTCTACTCGCCCAGACAATGTTAAAATAAGGTGGGATGGTGATTTGATCAACATTGGGGTGGAATATGAATGGACCCCACTAGTGTGTAACAATTGCCAAGTCTTTGGACACAAAATGGGCAGCCTGGTTTCTCACGTGCACCAAACTCCTACGCCTCCGTCTTGGAAAAAACGGTGAACAATCCCAACACCGAAGGTCAATGGCGGCAAGTTAAGGGGGAAGAACAATCGACGGAACAATGGGACCTAACTCCCAACCCCCGAAATCAATGCGCAGACTACGAAGGAGCATGCCTTTTCTCACTGATGTGGTAAATGAGACTCGGCCTCTGATGCAGGAGTGGACCTTCACCCTCCGTGTTGCTGCTCAGCCAAGTAGCTCTGGATCCATTCCCATTGCTCTTAACCAAGTTCAACAAGTCCTTTGCAATCCTTCCACCTTGTCTCGGATCCAGCATGACTCCCAGTGCAGTAGCACAGAAGCCGAGTGAAGCTGTTCCTCTCCGAACTGATGGCAGCTGCCCTCTGGAAGGAATGCACAACCCCTTACTTCCCTGCAGAGAAACCCCGATGATTTCTGAGCCATCCCCCTCACGCTCACTCTTCTTCTGCTGGTTCCTCAACCTCAGCTGATGATATCGGACAGTCAGCAACATTGGCAGTGATAGTGAGGAGGATATATCCTCTCCTTCCCCCCCTTTTACTCGATCCCGTGCTACTGTTGCTTTATCTGGAGATCCCAATCTAGTTCGACCTCAACCTGCTGAGATGGCTGATGAGGTTGATCTTGCACCCTCTTCTCCTAAGACCGCCCCAAAGTCTAGGAAGAAGAAAGGAAGGAAAAGATAATTTTCCTTGGGCACCCTTCTTGTATATATTAATGTTTTTTGGTGTATGGAATATTAGGGGTCTCACTGACCCCCTGAGACAGGCTGAGGCTCGAGCTCTTATTCGGAATAATAGACTTTCCTGTGTCGGTTTTTTGGAAACCAAGGTCAAAGCACCCTTTTTTTGCGGATATTTCAGCTGGCCTTATCCCCGGTTGGTCTTTGGACAGCCAACTATGACTACTCCCCCGTGGAAGGATATGGATGGGTTGGAATCCACAGGAGATTGATCTCCAAATTATGTCTACCTCGTCTCAAATTATTCATGCTCGCCTCAAGCTTATTGCTATGGATAGTTCCTGCCTTCTATCCATTATTTATGGTGAGCACACTTTTATTGCTAGAAGACCTCTTTGGGGTGACCTTGTGAGACTAAGTGGATCCCAAGAGCCGTGGATGGTAGCGGGCGACTTAATGCCATTCGAGATCGTACGGATAAAGTTGGTAGCTCGAATACTTGGATCCCTGCTTTTGATGAATTTGGGGAATGCCTTAATCATTCGGGGCTGGATGATCTTCGATATGTTGGACATCGTTTCACTTGGTCCACCTCTTCTGGATTATTACGGAAACAGAGAAAGATTGACCGTGTTCTGGTAAATGAACAATGGGTGTCCATTATTCCTACTACAGAAGCGACTTTTCTTCCTCCCCGGGATTTCTGACCACACCCCCATGGTAGTTAAACTCCTATTGCCTCCGATTTCTAAGAAGCCGTTCAAATTCTTCTTGTATTGGACCTCGCATCCGTCTTACAAACATATTGTTGCACAAGTGCAGGATACTATCATGGATGGCAACCCTATGTTTATCTTATGCTTGGGAGGTTGAAAGTCCTCAAATGTCGTCTAAAGACTCTTAATAGGCAGAGTTTCTCGGACATCTCGAATCGAACCCACGAAGCTAGGTTGGCTCTAAACTCCGTCCAAGATGCGCTACAACGGGATCCTATGAATCAAACTCTAGTAGATTACGAGATGGAACATCTACGGATTTTCGATCTTCGTCTTCAGGAAGAATCCTTCTATAAGCAGAAATCCAGAATCAGATGGCTCAAAGAAGGGGACCTTAACACCAACTATTTTCATCATTATGTGAATAAGCGAAGACTACAGAATCGAATTCTATCTGTTCGGGATTCGACTGGGGCTATCTTGACCGAGCCCACCCTCATTCAAGAACACATCGTTAACCATTTTGAGTCTCTC
Source organism: Rhodomyrtus tomentosa (assembly GCA_028455895.1). Taxonomy (NCBI): domain Eukaryota; kingdom Viridiplantae; phylum Streptophyta; class Magnoliopsida; order Myrtales; family Myrtaceae; genus Rhodomyrtus; species Rhodomyrtus tomentosa. The sequence goes on along the minus strand of JAPCWY010000003.1, from coordinate 33,476,577 downwards.
CTCAATGGTCACCCGAACATTATTAAGCCGGCCCTTTCGGATGTGGTTCAACTCCTTGCTCACACTCTAGATGAGGATCATAAACACTCCCTTTCTCGGGTAGTCTCTGATGAAGAGATCAAAACTACGTTCTTTTCACTGGCCAAAGGAAAGGCTCCAGGTCCTGATGGCTTTGGAGTTGAGTTCTTTACTACCTCCTGGGACATTGTTGGCCCATCTATTATTCTTGCGGTGAAAGATTTCTTCAGAACGGGTAAGCTGCTTAAGGAAACGAATGCTACAATTCTCTCTCTTGTGCCAAAATCTCCGAATGCTATAGCTATGCAAGACTTTCGTCCAATTGCATGTTGCAATACGGTGTATAAATGCATAACGAAGATCTTGGCTAACCGGATGGCATGCATTTTGCCTTCTATTATCTCTCCTTCCCAGACTGCTTTTGTCAAGGGTAGAAGAATTAGTGACAATATCATGCTTGCGCAAGAGCTTTTTGCGGATTTTCACCATATGCCGTACCTTGCTAAATGTGCTATTAAAGTTGATTTCTGCAAAGCCTATGACACGGTGGACTGGGACTTCCTAGAACTGGTTTTGAAAGCCTTTGGATTTCCTGACCACACTACCAAATTATTAATGATGTGTGTATCTACGGCGAAATTTTCGGTGGCCATCAATGGAGAGTTACATGGTTTCTTCAAAAGCACCAGAGGGATTCGACAGGGCGATCCTCTTTCCCCTTACCTATTCACCTTGGTTATGGAAGTGTTATCTCGTATTATCCATAACAAGACTACTTTGCCGGGCTTCAAATTTTATTGAAGGTGCAAACTAAGCCGGATATCTCATCTCTTTTTTGCTGATGATGTCCTCTTGTTTTCTGAAGGCGATCTCCACACCATTCGGCTACTCAAGGAAGGACTAGATTTATTCTCTTCGTGGTCGGGACTCTGGCCAAACACAAACAAGAGCGACATCTTTCTCTCCGGTGGTTCGCCTACCCTACATAACAATATTCGGCACGTTCTAAACTTTCAACAAGGTACATTACCTTTTCGTTACTTAGGTGTTCCAGTTATCTCTTCGAGAATTGGTAAGGCGGACTGTGATGCATTGGTTAATGCAATTACTTCTAGAGCTCGCTCTTGGTCTCAGAGATTCTTATCTTATGCTTTGGCCGCTTACATAATGATCAAATCGGTTTTACATTCCATACATGTATATTGGGCTTCGGTATTCACCCTTCCAAAATCTGTTCTAAATAGGATTGAACTTGTCCTCAGACAATTTCTTTGGAAGGGACCTGACCTAGGGGTTGGTGGGGCTAAAGTATCCTGGTCGGATATTTGCCTACCAAAGGAGGAAGGTGGCTTAGGGCTACGAAGATTGATTGATTGTAACAAAGCTTTCACCTTGAAACATATTTGGATCCTTTTTACGGATAAGGAGTCATTATGGTGCAAATGGATACATTCCACCTTCTTGAAGAACACTAACTTCTGGATTGCCAAACGTCCGACCGTGTGCTCTTGGACGTGGAAGAAGATTTTGGAACTCCGTGGTGACCACTTCTTGCATCGCCGGACCATTGGAAATGGAAATACCACATCATTTTGGTTTGATAATTGGCATGTAAAAGGCCCTATTTACAAACTTTTCTCAAATGGTGATATATACCGCTCGAGAATTCCAAGACATGTTACGGTCCGTGATTTCTTCTCCAAGGATTGGCCTACCTCTCCGATATTACAATTGATTCTCTCTGGATGGACCACCACTCACTCTCTTTGTTGACAATGATGATGTTATTCGGTGGATGGGGAATACTCTCGGGTGATTTCTTGTTACATTGGCTTGTGGAACATATCAGGCCTAGAGGACAACATACTCATTGGCACTCTTTCATTTGGGATAAAGCTTTTGCCCCACGGGATGCTTTCCTTATGTGGTTGACCTCTCATAATCGTCTACCTACTCAAGTTACGCTACTTGATATCGAGAAGAATGAGACGAAGGCTCTTGTGCTTTTGCAATCTAACACCGAGACTCCATTGATCACCTTTTCTTTGGATGTCAGATAACAAGTACCTTTAGCTGCCACTTGGGCTTCCAATGCACCCTTCGCGTGGCAAAACCTCCCATGGAATGATTTCATTAAATGGGGGAAGAAGCGTTTTGGTGGTCAAACTTTTGCTCATCGCATTGCTAGGTTCTCTCTTGAGCGCTTTGCCACATCATATGGAATAGAGAGAAATGACATCCTATTTAGAGGCAAAAAGTTGTTTGGGCCATCCATCATCATGCATCTAACAAAGAAGGTAAAGGATAAAGCGCTCACTTACCGGAAAATACAAGATCACTTGCTCCAGCAAAGAAACGGCCGCTCGGCCTCCATCTTTGATGATTGACTTACAGGTTCTTGTAATCACTATCACTTCACCGCCTCCTTTGTTTCTATGTCTGTCATCCCATCAAGATGTGTCTTGCGTACATGTGTCCATGCTTTCATGCTAGGGTTGATACTTTTGAAATGTGAGCTATTATTCGGTCGTGGATGCTTAACCTCCGGGATCTTCTTGTGGCTGTTAATCGTTGGTCTCTTCTTTGGGTTGGTCGGTTTGGTCTTCGCCGAGTGAATGTTCTTCTTGATACTCCACAAGCCTTTTGGTTGCAGGGTTCCAAAAGATCGAACCTTTTTGTCCCCCGTCTTTATCTTTGGAAGAGTATAGTCCGATTGGTGATTGGACAAATTACTAAGCCTATGCCATCCTCACCTCTTTCATCTCAAACACTTTTCTCATCTTGGAAATGTGTGATAAGCTCAAGTCCGCCTTTGGTTTTCTTTGGGTTGTCTGTGATTGCATTATTGATGCTTTCTTGGTTTTGATCGTATCTCCTGCTCCTATTTTATCGAGACCAACTTGTTGGTGGTTTGCTTTCAGGGCTAGCTTGTTCATACCAATTAGCAGTTGTTCTATGTAGGCCGCCTCTGCTACGCTCTTCGTCGAGTTGGTTCACACATTTCTTTATATGGTTTCCCCCTACTTCTGTCACGGTGGCCACCATTTTCCTGACGGTTCTTTACGTTTGCTTTGGAGGAAGGAGTTAGCTACGATTCTGACCCTTCCTTGGTGAGTGCAGCGAGAGTGTTGGTTTTGTTAGTTCCTGTGTTAACTCTTTGTTCTTTGCTTATCTTGATTTTCCCCGACCACTTCACTTCACTTTCCTTCTTTCTCAAGTCGTTGTTTTGGCCTATTTCTTTTTCTTCGGCTTTTTGGTTGCCTTGTCATCGTATTCTTTGTCTGTTCGGTCCTGCACATTGCCATCCGCTCCTTCCAACGGCTCCACGACTTATCCTGTGACTTTTCTCTGGGATGGATTACTTCTCGGACCGCTTGTGGAGGTCTTCCATACGATGATCTGCCTTGTTTCCCTAACTTGGGATGTACTTCATGTCACTTTGCTTTGGCGTTGTATTCGCACTTACCTTCATTTATTTTGTAATAGGCTAATCCTAGGATAACCCTCCATCTTGCGAATGTTTGGCCCCCTTAGATCATTGATCATAGAAGTGTTTGAGCCGGAACGCTCTTGCGTTTTATTTTGGCAACCGGTTCACCGTTGAACCCGTCATGGCACCCTAAGTGCTATCATTGGTTCATGGTTTTTGTGTCCAGGTTAATCTTGTACCTAGGTTTTGAAAAGTAAATACATACGTACTTTAACCAAAAAAAAAAAAAAACAAGCTGAGAAAGCATTTGCCAAGGATGTTTTCATTAATCAAGAACGAAAGTTGGGGGCTCGAAGACGATCGGATACCGTCTAGTCTCAACCATAAACGATGCCGAGCTAGGGATCGACGGATGTTGCTTTTAGGACTCCGGCACCTTATGAGAAATCAAAGTTTTTGGGTTCGGGGAGTATGGTCGCAAAATTTGAAACTTAAAGGAATTGACGGAAGGGCACCACAGAGTGGAGCTGCGGCTTAATTTGACTCAACACGGGAAACTTACCGGGTCCGGACATAGTAAGGATTGACGTGGAGAGCTCTTTCTTGATTCTATGGGTGGTGGTGCATGGCCGTTCTTAGTTGGTGGAGCGATTTGTCTGGTTAATTAGATATATGACGAGACCTCGCCTGCTAACTAGCTATGTGGATGTACATCTCCACGGCCGACTTCTTAGAGGGACTATGGCGCTTAGGCCAAGGAAGTTTGAGGCAATAACGGTCTGTGATGCCCTTAGATGTTCCTGGGCGCACGCGCGCTACTGGCGATGTATTCAACGAGTCTATAGCCTTGGCGACAGGGCTGGGTAATCTTTGAAATTTCATCGTGATGGGGATAGATCATTGCAATTGTTGGTCTTCAACGAGGAATTCCTAGTAGCGCGAGTCATCGGCTCGCGTTGACTACGTCCTGCCCTTTGTACACCGCCGTCGCTCCTACCGATTGAATGGTCCGGTGAAGTGTTCGGATCGCGGCGACGTGGGCGGTTCGCCGCCGATGACGTCGCGAAGTCCACTGAACCTTATCATTTAGAGGAAGGAGAAGTCGTAACAAGGTTTCCGTAGGTGAACACTGCGGAAGGATCATTGTCGAATCACCTTAGCGAGAATGACCGAGAGAACTCGTAACGAACTCAATGGGGACGGTGGGATTTTTCTCATCGTCCCTCGACGTCGGGATCGCACGGGTGCCTAGAGCACTCGGGCTTTCCTTAACGACTGTGAACTCCCGGCGCGGAACGCGCCAAGGAACAGAACAAGAGAGCGATGCTCCCGTCACCCCGGACATGGTGCGTGTGTGGGATGCCATCCAATCTCCTATTATTCATAACGACTCTCGGCAACGGATATCTCGGCTCTCGCATCGATGAAGAACGTAGCGAGCTGCGATACTTGGTGTGAATTGCGAGAATCCGTGAACCATCGAGTCTTTGAGAACGCAAGTTGCGCCCGAAGCCATTCGGTCGAGGGCACGTTGCTGGGTGTCACACACGGCGTTGCCCACAATCCCTCGCCCAATTCTTTGGGGCGAGGCGGGGTTCAGTGCGTATGTTGGCCTCCGCGACGACTTCGTCCGGTTGGCCCAAATTCGAGCGACGGAAGCGATTAGCACCACGGCATTCGGTGGTTGATGAGACCCCGATGATCAATGTCATGCGTGTCGCTCGTGCGGCGCTCTACGAATCTACTCTTTACCAACGCGACCCAGGTCAAGCGGGGCTACCAGTGAGTTTAAGCATATCCAATAAGCGGAGGAAAAGAAACTAACAAGGATTCCCTAGTAACGGCGAGCAACCGGGAAGAGCCCGAAGCATGAGAATCGAGCGCCCTCGGCGTTCGGTGTAGTACGGAGAAGCGTCCTCGGCGACGGACCGGGCCCAGTTCCCTGGAAGGGCGCTGAGGAGAGGGTAGCCCCCGTCGTGTCGGTTTCTGTCGCACCACGGGCAGGCGGGGGCCTCGGGAGAAGAGTTATCTTTACGTTTAACGACTGTACGTACTGGAAACGGCTCGGCCGGAGGTAGGGTCTGGAAGAGCACCGCACGTCGCGTGGTGTCGGTGCGCCGGCGGCCCTTGAAAATCTGGAGACCGAGTGCCGTCCACGCCGAGTCGTACTCATAACCGCATCGGTCTCCAAGGTGAACAGCCTGCGGTCGATGGAACAATGTAGGCAAGGGAAGTCGGCAAAATGGATCCGTAACCTCGGGAAAAGTTGGCTCGAGGGGCGGGCACGGGGGTCTCAATCCCGAACCCGTCGGCTGTCGGTGGGTACTCGGAAAGTGCTCGCGCGGCGAGGCGGGTCGCCGCGTGCCCGGCCGGGGACGGATTGAAGCAGCTCATCGGGGGCCTTCCTCGGGCGTCGAGCAGTCCAACTCAGGCGGGTACGGACAAGGGGAATCACGTGTTTAATTAAAACAAAGCATTGCGATGGTCACTACGGATGCTCACGCAATGTGATTTACGCCGGTCTTTACGAATGTCAAAGTGAAGAAATTCAACCAAGCGCGGGTAAACGAGCGGAGTAACTATGACTCTCTTAAGGTAGCCAAATGCCTCGTCATCTAATTAGTGGCGCGCATGAATGGATTAACGAGATTCCCCTGTTCTACTATCCCGGCGAAACCACGGCCAAGGGAACGGGCTTAGCGGAATCAGCGGAAAGAAGACCTGTTGAGCTTGACTCTAGTCCGACTTTGTGAAATGACTTGAGAGGTGTAGGATAAGTGGGAGGCGGAAACGGCGAAAGTGAAATACCACTACTTTTAACGTTATTTTACTTATTCCGTGAAACGGAGCGGGACGATGCCCCTTCTTTTAGAACTAACACAAGACGCGCTTCGATCCGAGCGAGAAGGCATTGTCGGGTGGGGAGTTTGGGTTTGGGGCGGCACATCTGCTAAAAGATAACGCAGGTGTCCTAAGATGAGCTCAACGAGCAATCTCGTGTAGAACAAAAAGGGTAAAAGCTCGTTTGATTCGATTTCCAGTGCAGTCTGACCGTGAGCGTGGCCTATCGATCCTTTAGATCTTCGAATTTGAAGCTAGAGGTGTCGAAGAAAAGTTACCACGGGGATAAGCTTGGCATGAGCGACAGCGTTCATAGCGACGTTGCTTTTTGATCCTTCGATGTCGGCTCTTCCTATCATTGTGAAAGCGAGAATTCACCAAGTGTTGGATTGTTCACCCACCAATAGGGGAACGTGGTGGGTTTAGGCCGTCGTGAGACAGGTTAGTTTTACCCTACGATGATAGTGTCACAATAGTAATTCAACCTAGTACGAGAGGAACCGTTGATTCGCACAATTGGTCATCGCGCTTGGTTGAAAAGCCGATGCGTGGCTACCGTCTTATTTGGATTATGAGCGAACGCCTCTAAGTCGAATCCGGGCTAGAAAGTGACGCATCGCGTCCGTCGCTCGATTGCCGACCTGCGATGGGGACTCGTTCCCCCAAGGGCACGTGTCGTTGGTGAAGCGCTCGCGGTGGATGAACCGCGTGGGCCGCCTTGAAGCACAATTTCTATTGAGCGACGAGTAGAATCTTTGCGAGACGACTTAAATACGCGACGGGGTATTGTAAGTGGCGAGTGGCCTTCTTTGCCACGATCATTTGGTCGACCCTTGTCGCTTCGATTCGTCCCTCCCCTTCCCAAATCCTAACTCCCCAATCGTGTCTCCCCAAACTTAACTAGAGGTTCGTCATTCACGGGCCCGAGTTTGAACGGGCATCTCATCGGTCGGGTGCCGAGAGTTGAAGCCATTCTTTGTCAAAGGCTCGCGAAACTTTGCCTGCCACTTTTCATGATCGGCCCTCGCTCGGCCACTCGGCAGAGTCTTGCGTCGATCGCTCGGCCGCTACTCATGATTAAGGCTCGGCATGGCTCGCGAATATCGCACTTTGCCCATCGGCGGTGCGCATGGATGACACATCGAACGCTTGTCCGTACTCCACGAGTCATGCATCGATCGGCTCGTCCGTTCAGCTTATGAGTCATCGATCGGTCGCTCCTCACGACCCACGCGATAGCATGCATCATAGCCGAGCGCATATCTCGTGGCCGAGCGAATGGGCCATCGAGCACGAGCGTGGCGGGGCCTCTGCAGGTTTTGCGAAAGCGGCATGTCGCATGGCGCGAAGGTCATCGATCATGGGTCGTGGCCGAGCGAATGGGCCATCGAGCACGGCCGTGGCCGAGGCCTGCGTCGATCGATCATGGGCCGTGGCCGAAGCGAAGCGGCCATGGACACGGCCGTGGCCGGTATAATCGGCCACTGGAGCTCGGCCGTGGCCGAGATCGTCCATCGAGGGTCGGCCATGGCCGACATAATCGGCTCATCGACCACGGCCATGGCCGATACCTTGGCCATCGAGCATGGGTCGTGGCCGGCCGAACGACCGGCCATGGCCATCGAGCGGCCATGGCCGAGGGTCGTTGCATAATAATCCCGCAAGCCATCGAGCGTGGCCGGGACGTCGAGGTCGTGGCCGAGCGAGTCGGCCATCGAGCGTGGCCATGGCGAGTGGTCGTGGCCCACGCTCGTTGGCCGAGCGAATCATGGGCCGTGGCCAGCGAAGCCAGCCGACGAGCACGGCCGTGGCGAAGGCCTCGGCGATCGATCATGGATCGTGGCGAGCGGAAGCGGCCATCGAGCACGGCCGTGGCGAGGGTCGTGGCATAATTCATCGGCCACGGAGCACGGCCGTGGCCTAAGGCCTCGGCGATCGATCATGGATCGTGGCGAGGTCGTCGGCTCATCGATCACGGTCGTGGCCGAGGCGATTCGGCCATCGAGCACGGCCATGGTCGAGGGAATCGGCCGTCCGAGCATGAATCATGCATCGATCGCTTGGCCATTCGATTGACTCATGCATTGGTCGCTTCGGCCGTTTAGCTCGCAATTCATCGGTGAAGAGACGGCCGTGGCGAAGGTCGGCGATCGATCACGTATCGTGGCCGAGTGAAGCGCATCGAGCACGGCCGTGGCCGAAGGCCTCGGCGATCGATCATGGATCGTGGCGAAGGCCTCGTCGATCGATCATGGATCGTGGCCGAGTGAACTAGCCATCGAGCACGGCGCGATCGTCGACCAACGATCACGGTCGTGGCCCGACGATTAGGCCATCGACGTCACGGCCGTGGCGAAGGCCTCGGCGATCGATCATGGATCGTGGCCGAGTGAAGCGGCCGCCATCGAACACGGCCGTGGCCGATATCTTCGGCCATCGACTTCGGCGTGGCCGATATCGTCGGCCATCGACTTGCCGTGGGCGAGATCGTCGACCATCGGTCACGGTCGTGGCCGAGCGATTCGGCCATCGAGCACGGCCGTGGCCGATATCGTCGGCCATCGACTTCGGCCGTGGCCGATATCGTCGGCCGCGCGACTCGGCCACGGCCGAGCGATTCGGCCATCGAGCCGGGCCATGGTCGAGGGAATTGGCCGTCCCCCAAGAATCATGCATCGATCGCGTGGCCAGTCAGATTGACTCAAGCATCGGTCGCTCGGCGTTTAGCTCGCACCAAGGTCCGTCCCATACTTTATCGATCATTTCTCGTCCAATTAAATCCATTCCT
>JAPCWY010000003.1:33455000-33462500 GCA_028455895.1 Rhodomyrtus tomentosa | reverse complement strand
AGTGGACATCCAACCTCCTCTGTTGCTGCTCAGCGGAGTAGCTCTGGATCCATCCCTATTGTTCTGACCCAAGTCCAACAAATCTCTTGCAACCCTTCATCGTTCTCGGGTCCAGCAGACCCCATTGCAGTAACTCAGAAGCCGTGTGATGCTGCTCTCCTAGCTGATGTCTGCGCCCTTTAGAAGGTGCACACACCACTTATTCCCTGCAGAGAATCCGACAATTCTTGAGCCTTCTTCTCATGCTCGAGTCTTCTGCTACTGGGTCCTCTATCTCAGGTGATGATAATGACACAGTAAGCAACATTGGCGATGACGATGTGAGGAGGATATATCCTCTCCTTCCCCCCCCTTTACTCGATCCCGTGCTACGGTTTTCGCCTTATCTGGAGATCCCAATCTACATCGACCTCGGCCTGCTGAGATGGCTGAAGAGGTGGATCTTGCACCCTCTTCTCCTAAGACTGGCCCGAAGGCTGGGAAGAAGAAAGGAAGGAAAAGATAAATTTCCTTTGTTACCCTCTTTGTATATATTAATGTTTTTTGGCGTTTGGAATATTAGGGGTCTGACTGACCCCCGAGACAGGCTGAGGCTCGTGCTCTTATTCGGAATAATAGACTTTCTTGTGTCGGTTTTTTGGAAACCAAGGTCAAAGCACCTTCTTTTGCAGATATTTCAGCTGGCCTTATCCCCGGTTGGTGCTTTGGACAGACCAACTACGACTGCCCCTCACCCGTGGAAGGATATGGGTTGGTTGGAATCCGCAGGAAGATTGATCTCCAAACTATTTCTACCTCGTCTCAAATGATTCATGCTCGCCTCAAACTTATTGCTATGGATTGTTCCTGCCTCCTATCCATTAACGATGGTGCGCACACTTTTATTGCTAGGAGGCCACTATGGGGTGACCTTGTCAGACTAAGTGGATCCCAAGAGCCTTGGATGGTAGCGGGTGACTTCAATGCCATTCGAGATCACACGGATAGAGTTGGTAGCTCGAATACTTGGATCCCTGCTTTTGATGAATTTGGGGAATGCCTTAATCATTCGGGTCTGGATGATCTTCGATATGTTGGACACCGTTTCACTTGGTCCACCTCCTCTGGACCGTTACGGAAGCAGAGGAAGATTGATCGTGTTCTGGTAAATGAACAATGGACTGTCCACTATTCTTACTCTGAAGCGACGTTCCTTCCCCCGGGGATCTCTGACCACACTCCCATGGTAGTTAAACTCTTATCGCCTCCAATTTCTAAGAAGCCCTTTAAATTCTTCTTATATTGGACTTCGCATCCTTTTTACAAAGATATTGTCATGCAAGTCTGGGATACTATCATGGTTGGCAATCCTATGTTTATCTTATGCGGAGGCTGAAACTCCTCAAATGTCGCCTAAAGGCTCTTAATAGGGAGAGCTTCTCGGACATCTCAAACCGAACTCACCAAGCTCGGTTGGCTCTAAATTCCATCCAAGATGCGGCTGCAATTGGATCCTATGAATCAAACTCTAGTAGATTCTGAGATGGAACATCTACGGACTTTCTACGAACTACGTCTTCGGGAAGAATCTTTCTACAGCGAGAAATCCAGAATCAGATGGCTTAAAGAAGGGGATCTTAACACCAACTATTTCCATCACTTTGTGAATAAGAGAAGATTACGAGAATCGAATTCTATCTATCCAGGATTCGGCTGGGGCTACCTTAACCGAGCCCATCCACATTCAAGAGCATATCGTGAACCATTTTCAGTCTCTCCTCAATAGTCACCCGAACATTATTAAGCCGGCCCTTTCGGATGTGGTTCATCTCCTTTCACACACTCTGGATGAGGATCATAAACACTATCTCTCCCAGGAAGTCAGCGATGAAGAAATCAAGACCACGTTCTTTTCACTGGCCAAAGGAAAAGCTCCGGGCCCCGATGGCTTTGGGGTTGAGTTCTTTACTACCTCCTGGGACATTGTTGGCCCATCTATTATTCTTGCGGTAAAAGATTTCTTCGTAACGGGTAAATTGCTTAAGGAAATGAATGCTACAATTCTAACTCTTGTGCCAAAATCTCCGAATGCTACGACCATGCAAGACTTTCGTCCAATCGCATGCTTGTCTACGAGTGTATAAATGCATAACGAAGATCTTGGCTAACAGGGTGGCATTCATTTTGCCGTCTATTGTCTCTTCTTCCCAGACGACTTTCATCAAGGGTAGAAGAATTAGTGACAATATCATGCTTGCGCAAGAGCTCTTTGCGGATTTCCACCATATGCCGTACCTTGCTAAATGTGCTATCAAAGTTGATTTACTGCAAAGCCTATGACACGGTGGGTGGGGCTTCCTAGAATTGGTTTTGAAAGCTTTTGGGTTTCACGACCACACTATCAAATTAATAATGATGTGTGTATCTACGGCTAAATTTTCGGTGGCCATCAATGGAGAATTACATGGTTTTTTCAAAAGTACCAGAGGGATACGACAGGGCGACCCTCTTTCCCCTTACCTATTCACCTTGGTTATGGAAGTGTTATCTCGTATTATCCATTACAAGACTACTTTGCCGGGCTTCAAATTTTTACGGAGGTGTAAACTAAGCGGGATATCTCATCTCTTTTTTGATGATGTCCTCTTGTTCTCTGAAGGTGACCTCCACACCATTCGGCTACTCAAGGAAGGTCTAGATGTATTCTCTGCGTGGTCGGGACTTTGGCCAAACTCAAACAAGAGTGACATCTTTCTCTGCAGTGGTTCCACCACCTTACATAACAATATTCGGCATTGTCTGAACTTTCAACAAGGTACACTACCTTTCGTTACCTAGGTGTTCGGTTATCTCTTCCCGAGAATTGGTAAAGTGTTGCGATGCATTGGTCAATGCAATTACCTCTAGAGCACGCTCTTGGTCTCAAAGATTCTTATCTTATCTTTGGCCGCTTACAGCTGATCAAATCGGTTTTGCACTCCATACATGTATATTGGGCTTCGGTATTCACCCTTAGAAATCATGCTAAATAGGATTGAACTTATCCTCGGACAATTTCTTTGGAAGGGCCAGGACCTAGGGGCTGGAGGGCCAAAGTATCTTGGGCGGATATTTGTTTACCAAAGGAGGAAGGTGGCTTAGGGTTAAGAAGATTGCTTGATTGTAACAAAGCTTTCACCTTAAAACATATTTGGATCCTTTTTACGGATAAGGAGTCATTGTGGTGCAAATGGATACATTCCACCTTCTTGAAGAACACTAACTTCACGGGTTGCCAAACGCCCCCTTTGTGTGTTCCTGGACTTGGAAAAAGATTTTGGAACTCCGTGGTGACTACTTCTTGCGGTTTTGCTGGACCATTGGAAATGGAAATACCGCATCGTTTTGGTTTGATAAGCGGCATGTTAAGGGCCCTCTCTACAAACTTTTCTCAAATGGTGATATATACCGCTCGAGAATTCACGCGAGCTGTTACGGTCCGTGATTTTTTTCCAACGATTGGCCTACCTCTCCGATATTACAATTGATTCTCTCTGGATGGACCACCCTCCTCTCTTTGCGACAACAAGCACGACACTATTCGGTGGAAGGGTAGTACTCTGGGTGATTTCTCTATTACATTGGCGTGGGAACATATCAGGCCTAGAGGACAACATACTCATTGGCACTCTTTCATTTGGGATAAAGCTCTCGCCCCACGGGATGCTTTCCTTTTGTGGTTGGTATCTCATAATCGTCTACCTACTCAAGTCCTATTACTTCGATGTATCGACGAATAGATGAAGGCTCTTGTGCTTTTTGCAATCTAAGACCAGATTCCATTGATCATCTTTTCTTCGGATGTCCTGGTAACAAGTACCTTTGCGGCCACTTGGGCTTCCAAATGTAACCTTCCATGGCAAAACCTCCCATGGAATGATCTCATTAAATGGGGGAAGAAGCATTTTGGCGGTCAAACTTTTGCTCATCGCATTGCTCGGTTCTCTCTTGGAGCACTTTGCCACATCATATGGACACAAAGAAATGACATCTTATTTAGAGGCAAAAAGTTGTTTGGCCCATCCATCATCATGCATCTAACAAAGAAGGTCAAGGATAAAGCGCTCACCTATGGGAAAATACAAGATCAATCGATTAACGAGACAGTTGCAAAGAAATTGGGGCCTCTCGGCATCCATCTTTGATGTTTGACTTGCAAGCAGGTTTACGGAATCAACTTTGCCACTTCACCGCCTCTTGTGGCTATGTCTGTCACCCTTCCGAGATGTATACTGTGTACATGTGTTCATCTTTGTGATGCTAGGGGTGTTACTTTTGAGATTTGATATTACGCTCGTGGATGCTTCTCCATGATCTTTGTTGTTAACCTGTTAGTTTGTTGATCTATTCGGTTTGCCTATGGACACATTCTTGGCGGGTGCGGTGCTACTTTCGCCGATACTTCACACCGGCTTTTTGGGTGACACGGGTTCGATCTTGAATTTTTGCCCCTGTGCTTTATCTTGGAAGAGCATAGGTTGGATTGATGATTTGGAAACCACAAGTTTACTAAGTCCATGCCATTCTTGCCTCCTCTGTTCAAAGCACACTTTTATCATGTTGGAAATATGTCCTAAGTTCTGGCGCCTTTGGTTTTCTTCGGGCTGCCTTGTGATTACATTACGATGCTACGATGGCAATCAAGCGCATCTCCTGCATATATTTCATCGGACCCGTGAGAGTCGTGAAGGCTGCTTCTTTGCATCCCATTGCTTGGATCCTCTCTTTGGTCTCTCATTAAGGCTGTGTACAACGCCCTACTCTTGCTCCTCTTCCGGATGGCTCGAGATGGCTTCACGTTGATGTGGTTTCTACCCCTACTTCCTATCACTGGTGGCCCTTCCCTGATGAGTTCTTCACGTTATGCTCACGGAGGAAGGATCGCTACGATTGCGACCCTTTCATGTTGGGGTGGCCGAGAGTGTTGGTCTTTTTCTTGGTTCCTCTGTGGACTCTTGTTCTATACTTGTCTTGGTTTTCCCGACTTCACCCTTCTTCCCTTTCCCTTCTGTTCAAATGTTGTTGGCTTGTTTCCTCTTCTTCGACTTTTGGGTTACTGTCTCTCTCTTGTATTCTTTGTCTATTACGTCCCTGCACAACCTTCTTCGCCTGCTTGGTTCCAGGGCGTCCTGCGACTTGCTATTTCTGCAGGATGGATTGCTGCGGTAAACACGGAGGTCAGGCCTTGAGGCGCCATTTGGGATTGTACTCTTTCTTTGCCTTGCTTTAGTCTTGTGTTCGACTACATAGACATTTTTGTAATAGGCTACTCCTAGGATAACTTCCTCTACGGCCGAATGTTTGGCCTCCCTTGGAATCACTTGATCATAGAAGTCGATGGAACGCTCTTGCGTCTTATTTTGGCTTAAATGGCTCACCGTTGAACCCGTCATGGCACCATATGTGCAATCATTGGTTCATGGTTTTTGTGTCAGGTTAATCTTGTAGCTAGCTTTTGAAAAGTAAATACATACGTACTTTACCAAAAAAAAAACAAGCTGAAAGCATTTGCCAAGGATGTTTTCATTAATCAAGAACGAAAGTTGGGGGCTCGAAGACGATCGGATACCGTCACAGTCTCGACCATAAACGATGCGAGCTAGGGATCGGCGGATGTTGCTTTTAGGACTCGTAGGCACCTTATGAGAAATCAAAGTTTTTGGGTTCGGGGGGAGTATGGTCGCAAGAGGCTGAAACTTAAAGGAATTGACGGAAGGGCACCACCCGGGAGTGGAGCACAACGGCTTAATTTGACTCGACACGGGAAACTTACCGGAGTCCAGGACATAGTAAGGATTGACAAGCGAGAGCTCTTTCTTGATTCTATGGGTGGTGGTGCATGGCGTTCTTAGTTGGTGGAGCGATTTGTCTGGTTAATTAGATAACGAACGAGACCTCGGCACACTGCTAACTAGCTATGTGGATGTACATCTCCACGGCCGACTTCTTAGAGGGACTATGGCCGCTTAGGCCAAGGAAGTTTGAGGCAATAGCAGTGCAGTGATGCCCTTAGATGTTGGGCCGCAGCGCGCTACAGCGATGTATTCAACGAGTCTATAGCCTTGGCGACGGGCTGGGTAATCTTTGAAATTTCATCGTGATGGGGATAGATCATTGCAATTGTTGGTCTTCAACGAGGAATTCCTAGTAAGCGCGAGTCATCGGCTCGCGTTGACTACGTCCACACG
The DNA here is from genome assembly GCA_028455895.1 of Rhodomyrtus tomentosa. NCBI lineage: Eukaryota > Viridiplantae > Streptophyta > Magnoliopsida > Myrtales > Myrtaceae > Rhodomyrtus > Rhodomyrtus tomentosa. The sequence goes on along the minus strand of JAPCWY010000003.1, from coordinate 33,456,294 downwards.
CTTTGTACGCACCGCCCGTCGCTCCTACCAGATTGAATGGTCCGGTGAAGTGTTCGGATCAGCGGCGACGTGGGCGGTTCGCGCCGCCGATGACGTGGCGAAGTCAGCCCTTGGAACCTTATCATTTAGAGGAAGGAGAAGTCGCAAGGTTTCAGTAGGTGAACACAACGGAAGGATCATTGTCGAATCTGCCTAGCGAGAATGACCGAGAGAACTCGTAACGAACTCAATGGGGACGGTGGGATTTTTCTCATCGTCCCTCGACGTCGGGATCGCACGGGTGCCTAGAGCACTCGGGCTTTCCTTGGCGGCTGCTTGAACCCCCGGCGCGGAGCAGCGCTGGGAACAGACAAGAGAGCGATGCTCAGTCACCCCAGAACATGGTGCGTGTGTGGGATGCCATCCAATCTCCTATTATTCATAACGACTCTCGGCAACGGATATCTCGGCTCTCGCATCGATGAAGAACGTAGCGAGCTGCGATACTTGGTGTGAATTGCGGAATCCCAGTGAACCATCGAGTCTTTGAACGCGAAGTTGCGCCGAAGCCATTCGGTCGAGGGCACGTTTGCTGGGTGTCACACACGGCGTTGCCCTAATCCTCGCCCAATTGTTTGGGCGGGCGGGTTCAGTGCGTATGTTGGCCTCCGCGACGACTTCGTCCCGGTTGGCCCAAATTCGACTGGAGCGATTAGCACCACGGCATTCGGTGGTTGATGAGACCCGATGATCGATGTCATGCGTGTCGCTCGTGCGAGCGCTCTACGAATCTACTCTTTACCAACGCGACCCAGTCAGCGGGGCTACCGGCGAGTTTAAGCATATCAATAAGCGGAGGAAAAGAAACTAACAAGGATTCCCCTAGTAACGGCGACGAGCCGGGAAGAGCCCGGCATGAGAATCGAGCGCCCTCGGCGTTGGTGTAGTACGGAGAAGCGTCACTCGGCGACGGGCCAGGGCCCAAGTTCCCTGGAAGGGCGCCGAGAGAAGGGTGAAGAGCCGTCGTGTCCGGACCACAGTCGCACCACGAGGCAATCGGCGAGTCGGGTTGTTTGGGAATGCGGCCACTAATCGGGCGGTAAATTCCGATCGAGGCTAAATATGGGCGAGAGGCAGATAGCAAACAAATGCGCGAGGGAAAGATGAAAGGACTTTGAAAAGAGAGTCGAAAGAGTGCTTGAAATTGTCGGGAGGGAAGCGGATGGGGGCGGCGGCGATGTGCCTCGGTCGGATGTGGAACGGTGATGAGCCGGTCTGCCGTCGGCTCGAGGCATGGACCGATGCGGATTGCGGT
>JAPCWY010000003.1:33450000-33452500 GCA_028455895.1 Rhodomyrtus tomentosa | reverse complement strand
AGGAGGCAGTTGATTCGCACAATTGGTCATCGCGCTTGGTTGAAAAGCCGATGTGTGGCTTACCGTCTTATTTGGATTATGAGTGAACGCCTCTAAGTCGGAGAATCCGGGCTAGAAGTGACATCGCATGCGCTCGTCGCTCGATTGCCGACTGCGGTAGGGGACTCGTTCCCGAGGCGCGTGTCGTTGGTGAAAGCGCTCGCGGTGGATGAACCGCGTGGGCCGCCTTGAAGCACAATTTCTATTGAGCGACGAGTAGAATCTTTGCGGACGACTTAAATACGCGACGGGGTATTGTAAGTGGCGAGTGGCCTTCTTTGCCACGATCCGAGATCGGCCCTTGTCGCCGATTAAATCCTCCCCTTCCCAAATCCTAACTCCCCGATCGTGTCTCCCCCAAACTTAACTAGAGGTTCGTCATTCACGGGCCCGAGTTTGAACGGGCATCTCATCGCTCGGGTGCCAGAGAGTTGAAGCCATTCTTTGTCAAAGGCTCACGTGAAACTTTGCTGCCACGTTTTCATGATCGGCCCTCGCTCGGCCACGCGGCAAGAGTCGTGCGTCGATCGCTCGGCGCTACTCATGATTAAGGCTCGGCATGGCTCGCTTTGAATATCGCACTTGCCCATCACGGAAGCGGCTGCGCATGGCCGACACATCGATCGCTTGTCCGGATTCGGCACGAGTCATGCATCGATCGGCTCGGCCGTTCGGCGTATGAGTCATCGATCGGTCGCTCCTCACGACCAGCGCGATAGCATGCATCATAGCCGAGCGCATATCTCGTGGCCGAAGCGAATGGGCCATCGAGCACGGCACTTGGCCGGGGCCACTGCCAAGGTTTTGCGAAAGCAGCATGTCGCAAGCGCGAAGGTCATCGATCATGGGTCGTGGCCGAGCGAATGGGCCATCGAGCACGGCCGTGGCCGAAGGCCTCGTCGATCGATCATGGGAGTGGCCGAGCGAAGCGGCCATGGACACGGCCGTGGCCGATATAATCGACCACGGAGCTCGGCCGTGGCCGAGATACGTCCATCATCGAGGTCGGCCATGGCGCCTTGTAATCAAACCGTCGACCACGGCCATGGCGGATACCTTAAACCATCGAGCATGGGTCGTGGCGGCCGAAAGCGACCATCGAGGCCGGCCATGGCGAAGAGTGAATTGGCCATCGAGCATGAGTCTGCATCGATCGCTTGGCCGTCATTGAGATTGACTCACGCGTTGGCGAAGTGGCCGAGGAGTCGTTGCATAATAATCCCGCAAGCCATCGACGTGGCCGGGGGACGTCGAGGGTCGTGGCGAGCGAGTCGGCCATCGAGCGTGGCCATGGCCGAGGTCGTGGCCCGCTCGATGGCGAAGCGAATCATGGGCCGTGGCCAGCGAAGCTGAGCGGCGAGCACGGCCGTGGCCGAAGGCCTCGGCGATCGATCATGGATCGTGGCCGACGAAGCGGCCATCGAGCACGGCCGTGGCGAGGGTCGTGGCATAATTCATCGGCCACGAACACGGCCGTGGCCTAAGGCCTCGGCGATCGATCATGGATCGTGGCCGAGGTCGTCGACCATCGATCACGGACGTGGCCGAGGCGATTCGACCATCGAGCACGGCCATGGTCGAGGGAATCGGCGAGTCCGGCATGAATCATGCATCGATCGCTTGGCCATTCGTGATTGACTCATGCATTGGTCGCTCGGCCGTTTAGCTCGCATAATTCATCGGCCAAAGAGCACGGCGTGGCCGAAGGCCTCGGCGATCGATCACGATATCGTGGCGAGTGAGCGGCCAACGAGCACGGCCGTGGCCGAAGGCCTCGGCGATCGATCATGGATCGTGGCCGAAGGCCTCGTCGATCGATCATGGATCGTGGCCGAGTGAACTAGCCATCGAGCACGGCCGCGATCGTCGACCAACGATCACGGTCGTGTACGAACGATTCGGCCATCGAGCACGGCCGTGGCCGAAGGCCTCGGCGATCGATCATGGATCGTGGCCGAGTTAAATGGCCATCGAACACGGCCGTGGCCGATATCGTCGGCCATCGACTTCGGCCGTGGCCGAGATCGTCGACCATCGACTTCGGCCGTGGCCGAGATCGTCGACCATCGATCCACGGTCGTGCGGCCGAGCGGTCGCGACCATCGAGCACGGCGCGTGGCCGATATCGTCGACCATCGACTTCAGGCCGTGGCCGATATCGTGGCTAGCGACTTCGCCACGCGGCCAGCGATTCGGCCATCGAGCACGGCCATGGTCGAGGGAATTGGCCGTCCACCATGAATCATGCATCGATCAGCTTGGCCATTGATTGACTCATGCATCGGTCGCTAGCTACGGCCGTTAGCTTCCACCGAGAGTCAGTCCCATACTTTATCGATCATTTCTCGTCCAATTAAATCCATTCCTCTTTCTAAAATTTGTTTGAATCATGAAAACGACCTCACTAATGGTTTTCCCACATCCCAATTATTTTTATCTTTTTTTCAATAATTTTCAATTT
>JAPCWY010000003.1:33412500-33440000 GCA_028455895.1 Rhodomyrtus tomentosa | reverse complement strand
GCGCGTGGTCGAGAAAGAGTCGGCCGAGCGGAATGGCGAGCGAATCGATAATTGAGGCGGACTGAATGCGTGAGCGACCCATGTGCATGCATGAGCGACAATCTTGTGGCTTATTAGGCGATGATCGAAGCGATGGTTGAGTCCCGGTCGGAGCAGATCAAACATGGCCGAGGCACCTAAGGTCGAGGAGAGGAGATTGAGGAGCAAGATACGGGTCGAGATCAAAGCGATAGACTAAGCCATGATCGGCACATGATCCTAGCCCCTCGTGTACTATCGTTTCGCGGATGCGCCACGATACTTGTGAATCGATGAACATGGCCGCTTTGAACGGAGCGAATCGGCGCATTTGTGCTTGAATCGTGAAGCCGACCCACGGGCGTATGCATGAGCGACAATCTAGTGCTTATTAGGCGATGATCGAGCGATGGTTGAGTCCCCGATCCGAGCCCAAAAGATCAAACCATGGCCAGAGACCTAAGGTCGAGGAGGAAGGAAGATGAGAGGGCAAGATAGGGTCGGGGATGCAAAGCCGATGACTAAGCCATGATCGGCACATGATCCCTAGCACTCGTGTCTATCGTTGCGGATGACCCACGATTTTGTGAATGCGGTGAACACGTCCCCTTTGAGCACGTAACGAGCCGAGTGATCGCATGTATCGTGCTTAGGCAATGGTTGAAGCGATGGTTGAGTCCCGAGTCGAGCCAACATCAAACCATGGCCAGAGACCTCCCAATCGGCCAAGAGGAGGGAGAGGGCGATTGAGGCGAGATATGAGTCGAACCGACAAGAGCGAAGACTAAGCCATGACCGGCACGATATCTAGGTGTTTGGCTTCTAGCGTTGCGGATGTGGCCTTGTTTGATCTGAATGCTGTGTGCCCCTTGAGGTTTTCATGCTTGAAAAGATTTGTAAGTTAGTCGACCTGGTTTACTTCCGGTGTTCACGCGATGAGCGTGTGAGAGACGATAAGGAATGTGTGTGTTTGGCGGGCTCCATCGCTGGTGCATCGAGCGCCGTCCTCACTTTCGATCATATTTTGATCCATGAGTTAACGTGGATGCAAAAGAAGCGGGTTCTGTGTTTGCATGCCACCCAATTGTGATGGAATTTTGTGCCTATCGTTGTCCCTTTCAACGAGACATCTGTGGGGGTGCTTTCCCGGTTGGACTAGATAATAGTGGGTCTTGTGTTCTCTCGAACATCATCATTTGATTGTTCGGATGGACCACGAGTGCTTTACTCGTTCTCTCGGATGCGGAACCTTGTTCATGGGTGTAATGGTCATTTGGCCCACACTTGCTCACCAATATCAAGTGTTTATCAGCTTTTCTGCTTGGAATGGCCGCTCATGCCTTGTCTTTGATCAGCGCGTGGAGCTCTCGGGTTTTGCTATGGTGGATCATGCTTGGCGGACGTCGTGGAAGGAAGTGCTACCTGGTTGATCACTGCCCGGTAGTCATATGCTTGTCTCAAAAGATTAAGCCATGCATGTGTAAGTATGAACTAATTCGGAAATGTTGTGAAGCTGCCGAATGGCTCATTAAATCGATTTATAGTTTGTTTGATGGTATTTGCTAACACTCCGGACAGTGTAACAAGTAGCTAGCCAATTCTAGAGCTAATACGTCGCAACAAGCCCCGACTTTAAGGAAGGGATGCATTTATTAGATAAAAGGTCGACCGCGGGCTTTTGCCGGGCACTATACGATGATTCATGATAACTTGACGGATCGCACGGCCATCGTGCGAAAGTGACGCATCATTCAGAATTTACCCCTTTATCAACTTTCGATGGTAGGATAGTGGCCTGCTATGGTGGTGACGGGTGACGGAGAATTAAGGGTTCGATTTCCGGAGAGGGAGCACAGAGAAACGGCTACCACATCAAGGAAAAGCGTGGCGACCGACGCGCATAAATTACCCCGATACTGACACGCGGGGAGGTAGTGACAATAAATAACAATACAGGAGCTCTTTGGAGATGCAGTAATGGTGGAATGAAGTACAAATCTAAATCCCTTAACGAGGAGATCCATTGGAGGGCAAGTACGGTGCCGGCCGGCCGCGAAGTGAGAATTCCGGCTCCGATAGCGTATATTTAAGTTGTTGCGGTTAAAAAGCTCGTAGTTGGACCTTGGGTTGGGTCGGCCAGAGTCAGCCTCCGCCGGTGTGCTGACTTAGATTGGCTGCGTCCGCTTACTCACAGGCGATACGCTCCACGGCCTTAGCCGGGGCGGGGATTCGTGCCTCCGGTGCTTTGCATTACTGAAGAAATTAGAGTGCTCAAAGCAAGCCTACGCTACAAGTATACATTAGCATGGGATAATAACATCGCACTTAGAGATTCGGTCTTTTATTGTGTTGGCCTTCGGGATCGGAGTAATGATTAACGAGAGACAGTCGGGGGCATTCGTATTTCATAGTCGAGGAGGTGAAATTCTTGGATTTATGAAAGACGAACAGCTACGAAAGCATATACTTTTCATTACGCTAGATTTCTCGCGCGTGTGTGTCGCGCTCGTGGTCGCTCTGCGTGGTCCTTCCTCGGCCCGACGGTTTTGCTCCTGGCGGTTCCGGCCACCTCCGGCCCGGCTTCTTGGTGAAATCGGACTTAAGTCTCGCATCCTCTCTCTCTCTCACCCTATTGAATTATCTTCTTACGGTGTTCGCTATTTCGATCGGTGGAGCAGATACGTCGGTGGAAATCCGCGGGGACAAAGGCGGCTCAGGTGCGGTCTCCGGCCTTTTTGGCGTAGCAGTGGGTTTAGATCTCTGGGATTCTCAATGCTTGTCTGCTACTCATAACCCCTGGTAGATCTCTTGAGGATTGAAGGGATTTTTATCTTCTTCTTGTGAATCGTGCTCATTGTACGCCCTGAGTTTTGGATAACGAGTCACATGCCCATTCACCTTACTGTCTTGAACTGACCCGGATACCGGGTAATACTCTATCTTCAGGCATTACGAGCATTAAGCTACGCTCTCTGTTGTATCTACGAGCTGCTTGATTTGGTCTCTCGGTGGGCGATTTGGGGATCTCTAGGCCCCATTGATGCGGCCTCGGTGATATAATATCTCCATCTGAACTCTTTGTACACGGTTGATTGGGTAACGTGGTTATTAGGAAGTGGTGTTACTTCATAAGTGAGCTTTCGGTGAATTGGTTGTTATTTGGTAGGCGATAGTTGGTGGTTGCGAGTGTTGTTGTTTGGATGGTATATTGGTAGCTCATACTTTGACCACAGTGACTCTCTGTGATACAATATTCTACCTTATACGTGTGCCTTACTATGTTCTGGAGTCTGGATTGTGGTGGTTACATTAGAGGCTGGGCTGCGTGGTGTTCTACGTTGGCGGACTTCATTCTCGAGACTTATCTAGTGGCAAATGGTTGAATGTGGTGTTGGTGGATATCATGAGTTGCTCTCGATCAATGAACTCGAATACTACTGAGGAGGTCGCACTCTCCCTGTTGAATGAATGTCTGTTTGCGGATTGGTGAGGATTGTCCCTTCCTCCCTACACGATCATGAAGGACAGCAGCTAATTGAACTGTTACAATGGTTGTTGGTCCTCTTGTTGACTTAAGAGTAAAGCAAAGTTCAAGCTACGGCACTTCGCCCTCTCTTGGTAATAATACCTACTATGCCGTCCAATTGCTCACAGTGGTAGAGTGGAGGGCTGGCCGTCTCAAGACGCGGTGTAGGCCAAGGGTGATCATGACAGGGGAGATCTAGTGGAAGGAGATCACAAGGCCACAGCCAGGCCATAATGGTCTTCAAAATAGCCTCACTGAGGAGGGATAGGCTTCGACCTTTAAATGCGACTAAGAGAAAGCATCCAGATTCTTTGATAGCAACGAGGCAGAAAGAAGAAATGCTCCACAAAGCTTAGACACAGGCCAATATTGCTAAAGTCATCACTAAGGGTTTACAACCTAACTTATGTGGCTCCGGTGTTGGAAAATGGTGAACTAATTGTGGATATCACTCCTGAAGTAGTAGCGAATGAAAATCAATCTTGAAGGAATGTATCGTTGGATGCTTCTTTGGGGAGAAGATTTACTTTAAGTGACGAAGAAGCTTTAAAAGGCTTCAGGGGAGCTAATGTTCTTGATAGTAGACTTCATGAAAATGGATATTATTTCATCACGATGAAAGCTTTAGGAGGAAGGTACTAGAAATGGGACCTATCTCATTCTTAACAGTACCATGATGTTACAAGCTTGGCACCTAAAGTGAAACTTATAAAAGGGATTTGCCAGTACCCTCGGTATAGGTTAAGCCAGTCAATGCATTAATATTACACATGAATCATGTGTTTAATGTCATAAATGTGGATCATTCACCTCCTTGGCCAGATTAGCACAAACTGAATAAATAGAAAGTTGTCTTAACAGTGTGTGTGGGATTAGACTCTTTCTACCTTACTTGGACAGATGTTAAGAATGGTGAGTCATTAGTTAAATGTTAGGTGGGATATGATGGACCCCGCCTAACAATTGTGTGGCCAATTGCCAGGATGATTGATTGTGAAAAAGTTGAGCTTATCTTTGGTTTATCACCGTGCAACTCTCAGCCCTCGTCTTAAAAATGATTCTGAACAATCCCATTTAGCCTGAAGATGACTAAACAGCAGAGTCAAGAGGAGCAAATGGCAGATAGTAGTTCACTCAGTCCCCAACTACCACACAGAATGGAATCAGCAGTTTCACGGGAGCAGCCCTTTTCTCTGTGGGTGATGAATGGACCTCCAAATCAGTGGATACCAACCTCCTGTGTGTGTTGGTAGTATCCCTGGATCATTCCCATTGCTCTTATGAAAGTTCATTCTGTAGTCCCTAGCTATTTCCTTTTTGCAATGGGTTCGGATAGCTCCCCTGCGATGCCAAGGCCAGAGTGATCTGCTCACTCTCCAGGTTGTCATTTACTTTCTGATACGAATCAGCGGCCCACCTGCAGAGAAAACCCCATGATTGCTGACATCCCCCTCAAAATTCACTCTTCTTCTCTTGGCTCCTCAACTTGAGTGATGATATTGACCTGATCAACCAACATTAGCGGTGATGGGGAGGATATATCTCTCCTTCCCCCCTTTACCGATCAGAGTACTGCAGTTGTTGCTTTATGGAGATCCCAATGGCAGCCAGCCTCGACTCTTGGGATGGTGATGAGGTTGATGCACCTAACATAAGACCGGCCCAAAGTCTGAGAAGAAGAAAGGAAGGAAAAGATAATTTCCTTGGGCACCCTTCTTGTATATATTAATGTTTTTGGTGTATGGAATATTAGGGGGCAGCGGACCTGAGACAGTGAGGCTCGAGCTCTTATTCGGAATAATGAAAGACTTTCTTGCGTCGGTTTGGAAACCAAGGTGAGCACCCTTTTTTTTACGAGATATCTCGACCGGCCTTATACCGACCAGTGTGGACGACCCAGTATGACTTCTTTTCCCGTGGAATGTGGATGGGTTGGAATCCACGGGAGATTGATCTCCAATTATGTCTACCGTCTCAAATTATTCATGCTCGCCTCAAGCTTATTGCCTTGGATGATTCTGCCTTCTGTCAAATTGTGCCGATGAGCACACTTTTATTAACTAGAGACCTCTTTCAGGGTGACCTTGTGAGGCCCAAGTCGGATCCACGAGCGCGTGGATGGTAGCGGGCGACTTGATGCCATTGAGGTCGTACGGATGGGGTTGGTGGCTCGAATACTTGGATCCCCCTACTTTTGAGTGAATTTAGGGAATACCTTAATCATTAAATTTGGATGATCTTCGGTATGTTGGACACAGCAGTTCACTTGGTCACTTTCTGTCTTGGATTATTACGAGCTTGAAGAAAGATTGGCCAGTATTCACGGTAAATGAACAATGGGTATGTTATTCCTACTACGAAGCGACTTTTTCTTCCTCCACGGGATTATTTTACCCATGGTAGTTAAACTCCTATTTGCCCCGATTTCTAGAAGCGCTTCCATTCTTCTTGTATTGGACCTCGCGCGTCCGTCTTACGAACATATTGTTACTGATGGGATATCATGGATGGCAGCCTATGTTTGCATATAGGAGGATTTGAAAGTCTCAAATGTCGTCTAAAGACTCTCAATAGGCGGGGAGTTTCTCGGACATCTCGAATCGAACCCACTGACTAGGTTGGCTGCAAGCCTAAATCAGGGATGCGCTGCTGTTGGATCTATGAATCATTCTAGTAGATTACGAGATGGAGCTACGGATTTTTGATCTTAGATCTTCGGGGAAGAATCCTTCTATAAGCGAAATCAGAATCAGGATAGCTCAGGGGATCTTAACACCAGCTATTTTCATCATTATGTGAATATGAAGACTACGAGCCAAGATTCTATCGGTTAGGACCAACTGAGGGCTTCTCTTGACCAGGCCACTCATTCAAGAACACATCAGTTAACCATTTTGGGTCTCTCCTCTGTGGTCACCCAGAACATTTATTAGTAGCCCACTTTGGAGTGGTTCCCCGTGACTCTTTGTTTCGCCATTTCTGGATGAGATCATAACACTCTCGGGTAGTCAGCATTGAGAGATCAAAACTACGTTCTTTCTTGGCCAAAGGAAAGGCTCCCGAGGCCACTGACCAGGCTTCAGGTTGAGTTCTTCTACCTCCTTTGGGACATTGTGGGCCCATCTATTATTCTGGGTGAAAGATTTCTTGAGCGAGGTAGCTGGCAAGAAACGAATGCTCACAATTCTCTCTCTTGTACCAAAATCTCAGATGCTATAGCTATACAGAGACTTTGCGTCCAATTGCATGTTGCAATACGAGTGTATAATCACATGTAGAGATCTTGGCTAACCGGATGGCATGCATTTTGCCTTAGTATCTCTCTGGCCCCCAGTGCTTTTGTCAAGGGTAGAAGAATTACGTGAGCATCCATCATGCTTGCATAGAGCTTTTGGATTTTTCACCATATACGTGCCTTGCTAAATGGCTGCTATTAAAGTTGATTTACGCAAAGCCTAACGACACGGTGTTTCCAGGACTTCTAGGCGGGTTTTGAAGGCATTTGGATTTCCAGGCACACTATCAAATTAATAATGATGTGTTATTATCTACCGCTAAATTTTCGGTGGCCATCAATGGAGAACACGAAAGCCAAAAAGTACCAGAGGGATTGAGCCGGGAGCGATCCTATACACCTATTCGCCTTGGTTATGGAGGTATTCACCTGCATTATCTGACACAGACTACTTTCTTGAGGCTTTTAAATTTTAAGGAGGTGCAAACTAAGCGGATATCACATCTCTTTTTTGCCGATGATGTCCTCTTGTTTTTTACGAGCGACCTCCGCACTATTCGGCTACTCCAGGAAGGTGGATTTATTCTCGCCGTGGTGGGACTTTGGCCAAACACAAACAAGAGTGACATCTTTTTATCACGGTGGTTCGCCTACCCTACATAACAATATTCGGCACGTTCTAAACTTTCAACAAGGTACATTACACTTTTTCGTTACTTAGGTGTTCAGTTATCTCTTGAGAATAAAGTAGAAGCGATTGTGATGCATTGGTTAATCACGATTACTTCTAGAGCTCGCTCTTGGTCTCGAGAGATTCTTATCTTATGTGACATTTCATTGATCAAATCGGTTTTACATTCACTTACATGTATATTGGGCTTCAGTTTTCACCCTTCCAAAATGCGATTTCTAAATAGGATTGAACTTGTCCTCAGACAGTTTCTTTGGAAGGGACACGACCTAGGGGTTAGTGGGGGCTAAGTATCTGGTAGGGATATTTGCCTACCAAAGGAGGAAGGTAGCTTAGAGACTCTGAAGATTGATTGGCTGTAACAAAGCTTTCACCTTGAAACATATTTGGATCCTTTTTACGGATAAGGAGTCGTGTAAGTGCGATAGATCATTCCGCCTTCTTGAAGAAAACAACACGGATTGCCCGAACGTCAGCCGTGTATACGGACGTGGAAGAAGATTTTGGAACTCTGATGTTGACCACTTCTTGCGATATGTTGGACCATTAGAAATGGAAGCTACCATCATTTTGGTTTGAGATAATTGGCATGTAAAGGCCTATTTACAAACTTTCTCAAATAGTGATATATCTGCTCGAGAATTCAGAGACATGTTACGGTCAGTGATTTCTTCTCCGAGGATTGACCTCTCAGATATTACAGTCTGATTCTCTCTGGATGGACCACCCTCCTCTCTTTGTTGACAATGATGATGTTATTCGGTGGATGGGGAATACTCACGGGTGATTTCTTTGTTACATTGGCTTGGGAACATATCATGACCTAGAGGACAACATACTCATTGCACTCTTTCATTGGGATAAAGCTTTGCCCCTGGGATGCTTTCCTTATCATGGTTGACTCTCGTAATCGTCTACCTACTCAAGTTAATTTTTGCTACTTCAATATACGAAGAATGAAGCGAAGGCTCTTGTCTTTGCAATCTAACACCGAGACTCCATTGATCACCTTTTCTTTGGATAATAGATAACAAGTACCTTTGCGGCCGCTTAGGCTTCAATTGCCACTCACAAGTGGCAAAACCTCCCATGGAACAGATTTCATTAAATGGGGAAGAAGCGTTTGGTGGTCAAACTTTTGCTCATCATTGTAGGTTCTCTCTTGGAAGCGCTTTGCCACATCTGTATAGACCCGAGAGAGAAATGACATCATTTAGAGGCAAAAAGTTGTTTGGGCAGTGCATCATCATGCATCTAACAAAGAAGGTAAAGGATAAAGCGCTCATAGGAAAATACAAGATCACTTGCTCAACGAGGCAGTGAAGAAGCGAGTTTTCTCGGCCTCCGTCTTTGATGATTGACTTACAAGCGGTTGACACATCGTCACTATCACTTCAACTATCACTTTGTTTCTATGTCTGTCATCCATCAAGATGTGTCTTTGTGCATGTCCATGCTTTCATGCTAGGGTTGATACTTTTGAAATGTGAGCTATTACGGTGGTGGATGCTTAACCTCCAGGATCTTTGTGATAGCCGTTGTTGATGCTGTGCTGAGTTGGTGGTTTGATCTTGGCAGAGTGCGAGATATTCTTCTTGATACTCGCAAGCCTTTTGGTTGCGGGTTCCGACGCTGAACACTTACTGCTATGCTGGAAGAGTATAGTCGGGATTGGTGATCCTAGACAAATTACTAAGCCTATGCTTATTAACACTTTCTCTTACATCAGGCACCTTTTCTCATCTTTGGAAATGTGTGTTAACTCTGAGTACGCCTTTGGTTTTCTTTAGGTTGTCTTTGGTGCATTATTGATGCTTTGCGGGGTTTTTCGATCAGTATCTCACAACTCTATTTTATCGAGACCAAGCTGGTTGGTGGTTTCTTCGAATTTACTTGTTCATACCTAGTCGCGAGTTGTTCTATGTATTGCCCTACTGTTTGCTCTTAGTCCAGGTTTAGTTACTTTGTTTTTTCTTATATGGTTTTCACTTCTGTCTGGTGGCCACCATTTCCCCCAGTAGTTCTTTACGTTTGCTTTGGAGGAAGGAGTTATCGATTCGTACTGTGGTGATCTGTGAGAGTGTTGGTTTTTGTTAGTTCTGTGTTAACTCTTTGTTCTTTGCTTATGCGATTTTCCCAGCTTATTTCGCCTTGGCTTTCCCCTTCTTTCTCGAGTCGTTGTTTTGGCCTATTTCTTTTTCTTCGGCTTTTTTGGTTGCCTTGTGTATTATTCTTTATGCGTTCGGTCCTAACAACATTTACCATCTGCTCCATGCTGCTTTGGCTCCGGAGCTGCTCCTGTGACCCCTTTTCTACGGGATGGATTACTTCTCCCGGACCGCTTGTGGAAGTCTTCCTTTGATGATCTTCCTTGTTCCCTAACTTGGGATGTACTTCATGTCTGCTTTGCTTTGGCGTTGTATTCGCCTTACCTTGAATTATTTTTGTAATAGGCCCAATCTGGGGATAACCCACCTCCTTTCTTGTGAATGTTTGGCCCCACTTAGATGGTGATCGTGAAGTGTTTGGAACGCTCTTGCGTTTTATTTTGGCTTAGCCAGGTTCCTTAGTTGGACGATCATGGCACACTAAGTCTTATCATTAGTTCATGGTTTGTAATAGGATTAATGTTGTACCTAGGTTTTGAAAAGTAAATACATCATCAACAACCAAAAAAAACAGCTGAAAGCATTTGCCAGAGGATGTTTTTCATTAATCAAGAAACGAAAGTTGGGGGCTCGAAGACGATCAGGATACCGTCCTGGTCTCAGCTTCATAAAACGATGCGGAGCTAGGGATCGGGCGGATGTTGCAACTTTAGGACTCACGTAGGCACCTTATGAAAATCAAAGTTTTTGGAGTTCCGGGGAGTAGTGGATGGCAAAATTTAGAAACTTAAAGGAATTGACGGAAGGGCACCACCGGGGAGTGGAGCACAACGGCTTAATTTGACTCGACACGGGGAAACTTACCGGGTCCAGGACATAGTAAGGATTGACGGGGTGAGAGCTCACTTTGCTTGATTCCTATGGGTGGTGGTGCATGGCCGTTCTTAGTTGGTGGAGCGATTTATGCAGGTTTAATTAGATAATGAACGAGACCTACGGCATTTGCCTAACTAGCTTTATGTGGATGTACATCTCCTTGACGGCCGACTTCTTAGAGGGACTATGGCCCGGCTTGGAGCGAGAGGAAGTTTGAGGCAATACGCTTGGTGCGCGGTGATGCTTACTTAGATGTTACGGGCGCGCGCGCGCTACCTGTTGACGTGTATTCAACGAGTGCTATAGCCTTGGCGGAAACGGGCTGGGTAATCTTTGAAATTTCATCGTGATGGGGATAGAGTCATTGCAATTGTTGGTCTTCAACGAGGAATTCCTAAGTAAAGCGCGAGGTCACATCGGCTCCGCGTTGACTACGTCCACACTGCCCTGCTTATCTGTACCTGCCGCCAGTCGGCTCTACCGATTAGATAATGGGTCTGGTGTGAAGTGTTCGGATCGCGGCCAAAACGTGGGCGGTTCGCCACGTGCGATGACGTCCGCGAGAAGTCCAGCTGAACCTTATCATTTAGAGGAAGGAGGAAGTCGTAACAAGGTTTCCGTAGGTGTGTGAACACTGCGGAAGGATCATTGTCGATCATCTTTGCCCTAACGGAGAATGACCCGAGAGAACTAGAAAGTAACTTCGAACTTCAATGGGGACGGTGGGATTTTTCTCATCGCCAAATCCTCGACGATCGGGAATCGGCACGGGTGCCCTATGACGCACTCGGGCTTTCCTTGGCGGCACAACGAACCCGGCGCGGAACGCGCCAGGAACAGACAAGGAGAGCTGATGCTCCCATCACCCCAGGACATAGTAGCGTGTGTGGGATGCCATCCCAATCTCCTGACCTGTTATTCATAACGACTCTCGGCAGCACGGATATCCCTCGGCTCTCATGCATCGATGAAGAACGTAGCGAAGCTTGCGATACTTAGGTGGCTGAATTACGAGAATCCCGTGAACCATCGAGTCTTTGAACGCGAAGGATTGCGCCCGAAGCCCATTCGGTCGAGGCACGTTTGCACAGGTGTCACACACGGCGTTGCCCACTAATCGTCCTCGCCCAATTGTTTGGGCGGGGCGGGACTCAGTGCGTATGTTGGCCCTCCCGCGACGACTTAAGTCCGGTTGTGGCCCAAATTCGAGCGGCCGGAGCGATTAGCACCACGAGCATTCGGTGGTTGATCGAGACCCCGATGATCAATGTCATGCGTGTCGGCTCGTGCGGCGCTCTACGAATCTACTCTTTACCAACGACGACCCCGGAGTCGAGCGAGGCTACCGGCGAGTTTAAGCTTTTATATCAATAAGCGGAGGAAAAGAAACTAACAAGGATTCCCCTATAGTAACGAGCGAAGCGAAGCGGGAAGAGCCCGGCCATGAGGAATCGAAGAAGCGCCCTCGAGCGTTCGGAATTGTAGTACGGAGAAGCGTCCTCGACGACGGACTAGGGCCCCGAAGTTCCCTGGAAGGGGCGCCGGAGAGAGGGTGTTGAGAGCCTTGCCGTCGTGCATCCGGACCACTGTCGCAACGCACCGAGGCGGCTTTGTCGGCGAGTCGGGTTGTTTGGGAATGCGACCACAATCGAGGCGGTAAGAATTCCGTCCCCGAGAGCTAAATATGGGCGAGAGGCCAGAGTAGCAAACAAGTCACGCGCGAGGAAAGATGAAAAGGACTTTGAAAAGAGAGTCAAAGAGTGCTTGAAATTGTCGGGAGGGAAGCGGATGGGGGCGAGCGATGTGCCTCGGTCGGATGTGTGGAAGACGGTGATGAGCCGGTCTGCCCCGATCGGCTCGAGGCATGGACCGGTGCGGATTGCGGTGGCGGCCCGAGCCGGGCACTTTGATACGTCCGTGGAAACCGCGTGCACCAGCATGCCGATTGTGGAATTCGGCCTGCAGCCCTTTCACGGCGTGCCTCGGCCCATCTGCGTGCTCCAGGGCATCGGCTAAGTGGGCTCTCGATTCGGCCGAGTGCTTGAAACACGGACCAAGGAGTCACGACATGTGTGCGAGTCGATGGGTGGCAGCAACCGTAAGGCGTAAAGGAAAGGCGGCTTGGTGGGATCCCTTGTGGGTGCGCCACCGAGCCAGGCCTTGATCTTACGAGAAGGGTTCGAGTGAGAGCATGCACAGTCGGGACCGAAAGGAATGGGTGAACTATGCACGAGCGGGGGCGAAGCGGCAGGAGGAAACTACGAGGTGGAGGCACGCGGCGATGCTTGACGTGCAAATCGTTCGTCTGACTTGGAGTATAGGGGCGAAAGACTAATCGAACCGTCATAGTAGGTGTGGTTCCCTCAGAAGTTTCCCTCGGGATAGAGTTTGGAGCTCAAAACGAGTTCTATCGGGTCAAGAAAGCCAATGATTAGAGGCATCGGGCGCAGCAGCTCGACCTATTCTCAAACTTTAAATAGGTGAGACTGAGCGAGGTACGCTTTGTTGAGCCACGCCACGGAATCGAGCTCCAAGTGGGCCATTTTTGGTAAAACGGAGCGGCGATGCGGGATGAGCCTAGGAAGTCGAGATTCTGACGGTGCCCAGCTGCAGCGCTAACCTAGAACCTACGCGAGGGAATTGTTGAGTCGATTAAAGGCGACGAGGACGGTTGGTCCATGGAAGTCGAAATCCGCTAAGGAGTGTGTAACAACTCACTGTGAATCAACTAGCCCTTAGAAAATGGATGGCGGCCCGAGCCTTGCTGCCGCGACCCTATACTCGGCGGAGTCAAGGCGAAGTGCCGAGCCTTGATGAGTAGGAGGGCAGCGGCGGTCGTACATAAGCAAAACCAGGGCGTGAGCCGGAAGCGGAAGCGGCAGCGGGTCGGTGCGGATCTTGGTGGTAGTAGCAAATATTCAAATGAGGAACTTTGAAGACCGAAGAGGGGAAAGGTTCCATGTGAAGAGCGGCACTTGTACATGGGTTAGTCGATCCTAAGAGACGGGGAAGCCGTGCGATAGCGCCTCTCGTGCGCGAGCCCGAAAAGGGAATGAAGGGTTGCAAAATTCCACTGACCGGGACGTGGCAGGCGACGGCAACGTTAGGGAGTCCGGAGACGTCGGCGGGGGCCTCGGGAAGAAGTTATCCTTTTGTTCTTAACGGCACTGCCCGCCTGCAGACGGCTCGGCGGAGGTAGGGTCCGAGGCAGCTGGAAGAGCGCCTTTGCATGGCGTCGCGTGGTGTCGGTGCGCCCACACGGCGGCCCGACCCTTTGAAAATCACGGAGGACGAGTGCGAGTCCGCGTCCCTTGAGTCGTACTCATAACGCATCGTGTGGTCTCAAGGTGAACGACCTGCGGTCGAGTGGAGCAATGTAGGCAAAGGGAAGTCGGCAAAATGGATCCGTAACCTCGGGGGAGAAAAGGATTGGGCTGGCGAGGCGGAGCACGGGGGTCTCAATCCGGAACCCCGCGTCGGGCGCATCGGTGCTGGCTGCTCGAGGCTGCTTCTCGCGGCGAGAGCGGGTCGCCCGCGTGACCGGCCGAGGGACAGGATTGAACGACAGCCGCTCGGGGAGGCCTTCCTCGGGCGTCAGGCAGGTCAGCTCTCGAGAAGCTGAAGGTACGGACAAGGGGAATCCATTGTTTAATTAAAACAAAGCATTGCGATGGTCCACTCGCGGATCTTTCGCGCGCTTGATGTGATTTACGCATGATGCTCTACGAATGTCCAAAGTGAAGGAAATTCAACCAAGCGCGCGGAGTATGAGCGGCAATGGGAGTAACTATGACTCTCTTAAAGGTAGCCAAATGCCTCGTCATCTAATTAGTGACGCGCACATGAATGGATTAACGAGATTCCCATTTGTCACACTGTCTACTATCCGAGCCGAAACCACGGACCAAAGGGAACGGGCTTGGCGAGAATCGGCGGGAAAGAAGACCACTGTTGAGGCTTGACTCTAGTCCGACTTTGTGTGAAATGACTTGAGAGGTGTAGGATAAGTGGGAGGCCGGGAAACGGCGAAAGTGAAAGCTACCACTTACTTTTAACGTTATTTTACTTGTTCGAGTGAAACGGAGCGGGAGGGCGATACGTGCCTTCTTTTAGAACTAAGGTCGCGCGCACGCGCGCTCGATCCGAAATGCGGAAGACATTGTCGGGTGGGGAGTTTGAGTAGGGCGGACGCGTACGGTGTTAAGATAAAACGCGGGTGTCCTAAGATGAGCTCAACGAGAGCAGAAGTCTCGTGTAGAACGAAAAGGGTAAAAGCTCGTTTGATTACGATTTCCAGTACGAATACGAGCGAAACAGTGAAAAGCGTGGCCTACTTCGATCCCACTTTAGAATCTTCGGAATTTGAAGCTAGAGGTGTCGAGAAAAAGTTACGACGGGGATAAGCCAGGCTTGTGGCGACCAGCGTTCATAAGCGACGTTGCTTTTTGATCCTTCGATGTCGAAGCTCTTCCTATCATTGTGAAGCGAGAATTCACCAAGTGTTGGATTGTTCACCCACCAATAGGGAACGTGAAATTTGGGTTTAGACGGAACCGTCGTGAGACGAGGTTAGTTTTACCCTACGATGATAGTGTCGCGATAGTAATTCAACCTGAAGTACGAGAGGAGCAGATTGATTCGCACAATTTGGTCATCGCGCTTGGTTGAAAAGCCGATGTATGGCTACCGCAAATGCTTGTTGGATTATGGTGGAAACGCCCTCTAAGTCGAATCCTGAGAGCTGCAGAAGTGTACGCATGCGCTGCGTCGCTCGATTGCACGACCTGCGATGGGGGACTCGTTCCCCCGAGGTAGCGCGTGCTCGTTGAGTGAAGCGGCTCGCGGAGTGGATGAACCGCGTGGGCCAGCCTTGAAGCACAATTTCTATTGAGGCGACGAGTAGAATCTTTTTGCGGGACGACTTAAATACGCTGACGGGGTGTTGTAAGTGGCGGAGTGGCCCCTTCTTTGCCACGATCAGCGAGGTCTGACCACTTGTCAAGCTTCGATTCGTCCCTCCCGCTTCCCAAATCCTAACTCCCCGATCGTGTCTCCCCCCAGAACTTAACTAGAGGATTCGTCATTCACGGGCACAGGGTTTGAGCACGGGCATCTCATCAGCTCGGGTGCCGAGAGTTGAAGCCATTCTTTGTCAAAGGCTCACGTGAAACTTTGCACACACGTTTTCCATGATCGGCCCTCGCTCGGCCACATTTGAAACGGCGGAAGTCTTTTAGCGTCGATCGCTCGGCGCTACTCATGATCGAGGCTCCTGGCATGTGGCTCGCCGAATGTCGCACTTTGCCCATCTGCGAGCCGTTCGCATGGTGTGACACATCGATCGCTTGTCCGTTTCGAACCACCAGTCGCCATGCATCGATCGGCTCGGCCGTTCGACGCCCTGTATGAGTCATCGATCGCGGTCGCTCCTCGCGACCAGCGGCGATATAGCACATACGCTGCATCATAGCAGAGCGCATATCTGCGTGGCGTAGAAATGAATGGGCCATCGAGCACTGAGCCAGTGGCCGGGGCCTGCTGCCAGGGTTTTGCTTGAACGGCATGTCGCAAGCGCGGCGAAGGTGCATCGATCATGGGTCGTAGTGCCAGAGCGAATGGAGCCATCGAGCACGGCCGTGGCCGAAGGCCTCGTCCCGATCGATCGTGGGCCGTGGCCGAGGCAGAAGCTGACCATGGACACGGCCGTGGCCGATATAATCGGCCCTGGAGCTCGGCCGTGCTGCCGAGATCGTCGCCATCGAGGTCGAAGCCATGGCCGTGACATAATCGACTCACTCGACCGCGGCCATGGCCGATGCACGCTTGGCACATCGGAAGCTTATGGTGTCGTGGCGGAGCCAGAAGCGACCATCGAGCCCGGCCGGCGCGAGTGAATGGTGGCCATCTGAGCATGAGTCTGCACGTCGATCGGCTTGGCCATTGAGATTGACTCACGTGTATTGGCCCGTGGCCGAGGAGTCGTTGCATAATAATCCCGCAAGCCATCGAGCGTGGCCGGGGGACCGTCGAGGGTCGTGGCGAAGCGAGTCGACACATCGAGCGTGGCACATGGCCGAGGGTGCGTGGCCCGCGCTCGATGGCTAGAAGCGAATCATGGGCCGTGGCGACGAATGCCCAGCCGGCGAGCACGGCCGTGGCCGAGGCCCTCGGCGATCGATCATGGATCGTGGCCGAAGCGGCGGCCATCGAAGAGCACGGCCGTGGCGAGGGTCGTGGCTGTTCGTGACGGCCGACCCGCAGACTTGCGGCCGTGGCCTAAGGCCTCGGCGATCGATCATGGATCGTGGCGAGGTGCGTCGACCATCGATCACGGTCGTGGCGAGGCGATTCGGACCATCGAGCTGGCCATGAGTCGAGGGAATCGGCCGGAGTCCGACATGAATCATGCATCGATCGGCTTAGCCATTCGGATTGGCTCTCGTGCATTTGGTCGCTCGGCCGTTTAGCCTCGCATCAATTCATGGCGGCCAAAGAGTACGGCCGTGACGGCGTGAAGGCCTCGGCGATCGATCACGTATCGTGGCCGAGTGAAGCAGCCATCGAGCATCCATGGCCGATATGGCCGAAAGGCCTCGGCGATCGATCATGGATCGTGGCCGGAAGGCCTCGTCGATCGATCATGGATCGTGGCCGAGTGAGCTAGCCATCGAGCACGGCCGCGATCGTCGACCAACGATCACGGTCATTATCGGCCCGAACGGTTCGAGCCATCGAGCACTGGCCGTGGCCGAAGGCCCTCGGCGATCGATCATGGATCGTGGCCGAGTGAAGCCCGGCACGCATCGAACACGGCCGTGGCCGATATCTTCGACCATCGACTTCGGCCAGTGAAACAGGCCAGATATCGTCGACCATCGAAAGCCGGCCGTGGCCGTAGAGATCGAAATCGACCATCGATCCACGGTCGTGTGAAGCGGTCGGCCATCGAGCACGGCCGTGGCCGAGCTATCGTGAAACCGACCATCGAGCTTCGGCCGAAGTGGCCGATATCGTCAGACGACGACTCGGCCACGGCGAGCGATTTAACCGCGAGTCGAGCACGGCCGTAGTCGAGGGAATTGGCCGTCCTTACCATGAATGGAAACCACATGCATCGATCGCAGCCGTTCCAGATTGACTCGTGTGCATCGGTAAAACAGCTCGGCGGGTTTAGCTTCCGCACCAGTCGAGTCCCCATACTTTATCGATCATTTCGTCGTCCAATTAAATCCATTCCTCTTTCTAAAATTTGTTTGAATCATGAAAACGACCTCACAATGGTTTTCCCACATCCCGATTATTTTTATCTTTTTTCAATAATTTTCAATTTTTAATTACGAAAAAATTAAAAAAATAAAGAAATTGATTTTCAAATTTTTTTTTGCACTTTCCTTAAAATAGTTTATGTTTTCTAAGCAACCTTGCAAAAAATCTCATCCAAGAATTCATTTTGTACATTTTTTAAGAGACGTGGTGCCATCTCGAGAACATAGTGAATGTCTTCTCTACCTTGTAGGATAAGCTGCTCATAAGGCTCTTTAGGGGGTAGTAGTGCTTTCCGATCGTAGGCGGACAAAGGATGTTGGGCACGAGTCGATAATCGATCAAGCGGAGCACGATCGTGCATCGCGTGGCTCCCCTGCTCGCGCCGGGCACGGAAGTGGCCGGCCCGTATCGGCCATCGATTCCGAAGCTTCATCATGGGCGGTGGTCGAGAGAGTCGGCCGAGCGGAATGGCGAAGCGAATCGATAGTGAGGAAGCGAGATCGTGAGCGACCCATGTGCGTGCGTATGAGCGACAAATCTTGTGCTTATTCGCGCGATGATCGAGGCGATGGTTGAGTCCGGTCGAGCCAAAGATCAAACCATGGCCAGAGACACTAAGGTCGAGGAGGAGATTGAGGCAAGATAGGAGTCGAGATCAAAGCGATGTTGCTAAGCCATGATCGGCACATGATCTAGCCCTCGTGTCTATCGTTGCGGATGCGCCACGATACGTGAATCGATGAACATGGCCCTTTGAACGGAGCGAATGGCCATTGTGCTTGAATCGTGGCTGACCCGACGAAGGCGTGCATGAGCGACAATCTCGTGCTTATTAGGCGGGTATTAGATCGGCGATGGTTGAGTCCGGTCGGAGCCAAAGATCGAGCCATGGACCAATGAGGACCTAAGGTCGAGGGAGAAGATTGAGGCAAGATAGGGTCGAGATCAAAGCGATGACTAAGCCATGATCGGCTTCACATGATCTAAGCTCTCGTGTCTATCGTTGCGGATGACCCACGATTTTGTGAATCGGGGTGAACAAGTCCACTTAAGGCATGCATGCAGGCAGGTGAGTAAATGTCGATGCTTGGAGGCAATGGTTGAGCGATGGTTGAGTCCAGAGTCAGAGCCAACACGTCAAACCATGACCAGAGGCCTTAATCAGCCAAGGGGAGAGGGCGATTGAGGCGAGATATGGTCGAAAGACCGAAGCGAAGACTAAGCCGTGGCCAAACACTTGAGATCTTGGTGTTTCGCGTCTAGCGGTGCGGATGTGGCACTTGTTTGATCGGTCTGTGTGCACCTTGAGTTTTCCATGCTTGAAGAGCTGTGGATTGAGTCGACCTGGTTTACTTCCGGTGTGCGCAGCGATAGAGCGTGTGAGAAGCGATAGGAATGTGTGTGTTGGCGAGGCTCCATCTTGGTGCATCCAGAGGCTGCCGTCCTGGCTTCGATCATATTTTGATCCATGAGTTAACGTGGATGCGAAAGAAGCGGGTTCTTTGTGTTGCACTACCCAATTACATGATGGAATTTTGTGCCTATTCGTTGTCCCTTTCAACGCGACATCCTGTGGGGGTGCTCGGTTGGACTAGATAGTGGGTCTTGTGTTCCTCGAACATCTCATTTGATTGTTCGGATGGACCACGAGTGCTTTACTCGTTCCTCTCGGATGCGGAACCTTGCATTACCATGGGTGTAATGGTCATTGGCCGCACTTGCTCCTGCAATATCAAATTGTTTATCGGCTTTCTACTGGAATGACGCTCCTGCCTTGTCTTTGATCACGTGGAGCTCTCGGGTTTTCTCATGGTGGATCATGCTTGGCGGACGTACGTGAAGGAATCTTTACACTGGTTGATCTGCCGGTAGTCATATGCTTGTCTCGAAGATTAAGCCATGCATGTGTAAGTATGAACTAATTCGATTTGCCATGAAGCTGCGAATTGCTCATTAAATCGATTATAAGTTTGTTTGATGGTGGCATTTGCTACTCGGATTCATAGTAAGTAATTCTAGAGCTAATACGATACGACAAACCCAGAACTTTGGAAGGGATGCATTTATTAGATAAAAGGTGACGCGGGCTTTTGCCACGATTGCTCTGATGATTCATGATAACTTGACGGATCGCACGGCCATCGCGTGCGGCGACGCACATCATTCAAATTTACGCCACTATCAACTTTCGATGGTAGGATAGTGGCCTACTATGGGTGGTGACGGGTGACGGAGAATTAGGGTTCGATTCGGAGAGGGAGCACGAGAAAGCCTAGGCTACCGCGTCTAAGGAAGACGACGGGCGCGCAGAGTACCCAATCACGACACGGGAGGTAGTGACAATAAATAACAATACCGGGCTCTTTGAGTACTGGTAATTGGAATGAGTACAATCTAAATCCACTTAACGAGGATCCATTGGAGGGCAACGTCTGGTGCCGACTTGGCCGCTTGGTAATTCCGGCTCCCCGTAGCGTATATTTAAGTTGTTGCGGTTAAAAGCTCGTAGTTGGACCTTGGGTTGGGTCGGCCAGGTCCAGCCTCGCCGGTGTTGGCACCGATTGGCTCGTCCCTTCTAACGCGATAAGCTCTTTGGCCTTAGCGGCCAGGGTGAAACTTTCCTGCAGTCTTTGTTACTTTGAAAAGAAATTAGAGTGCTTTCCAGAAAGCAAGCCTACGCTCTGTATACATTAGCATGGGATAACATCATAGGATTAGGTCACCCATTGTGTTGGCCTTCGGGATCGGAGTAATGATTAACGAGGGAGACGGTTAGGGGCATTCGTATTTCATAGTCGAGGAGGTGAAATTCTTGGATTTATGAAGACGAACGACTGCCGAGCGCAGTTGTTTTTTTTTTTTTTTTTTGGTAAGGTAAGATTTTATATACTTTTCAAATAGCTAAGTACAAGTAAAAACTGGTCACAAAAACCATGAACCAACGTTGGCATCGCAGTGCCAAGATTGGTTCATCGGTGAACCAGTTGCTAGAGAGAAACCGGCATCAACGGTGTCAAACGTAGGAAGCTACACGGCCAAGAATCCCAGGGCAAAGAGCCAACGCAGGCGGTTCCCTAAGAGGCGGGATACCGCCTAACGTCCTACGAAGATTAGGGGAGGACGGTGAAAAACAAAAAATTGCCAAAACATGTGGCATAAAATTCGGAAGAGTTACATAGGAGTACACCAAAAAGAAGTAGTCAGTCATATAGGAAGCAAGGACTCAACAGAAAGCACTGCAACCCAAGGAAACCGAGAACCCTCAAAAAGAAAGATTGATCTCTCCAAAAGGTAAGGCGTAAGAGAGAAGACCCCAAAATAATATAGGGATACAACCCAACACACATCATCGTAGCATCTTGGAGGGTGGCAGCAAGGCGCCACCAAAATTCCACAGTAGCAAGCACCTCAACTCGGTTTAGTAGGCTTTGGGTGGAGCAAGGCTTGGACAACACAGGTGATGATAAAAATAGAGCAGCGGCACAGGGGGGGCAAGAAAGATTCCATCTCCTCTTAAGGCACCTGGAGCAGCAAGACCAGCAGTAGTAGGCAGCAGAGGTCCTTCGTTTAGCATCCCAGTAAAAAGGAACAGCGACGAGAGACCAAAAAACCACACACCCAAAATCCAGAAAAGAGGAATGTCTCAGTAAGTAGAGAGAGGAGTTGGCATCCACGAGTAAGGTCTGCAGCAAATTGTCCAGCCAAAGTCGATCAAAACGATAAGCCAAGTGTAACCAGCAGTGAAGCAAACTGAGGATGACCATAATCAGCAACAATGGACGTGGGATTAGTAAAGAGGGCGGTGTCCAGTGGTCAGTAACAGTCACAAATGCTGCAGAGGAAAGCATTAAGACAGCTAGCAACCAGCACACAGAGTAGCACCAGAAGTCAGAACAGATAGAATGCCCCAAACCAGCAGTAGCCACAGGAGGGTCTTCATTAAATGGCACTCGTGCCAAACCGAGAGGGTGTGTGGGGGCCTTGCCAGGAGAGCCAACAGCGTGCCCCAGACCCATCAGAACAACATCACGCACAGCACTAATTTTGAGCAGAATGTCGATAGAGTGCATCAAACTGTTAGAGAGTCGTCCATCCCAACTCCATTACGTAGCATTGTGAGCATTGAAGATAGAGGCCGAGATACCCCATTTCTCCTGGAGACGCCTGTTCCGTGGATGATCCTGTATGCTTCCACAAGATATAGCCTTATCTTTTACCTTCTTGTTTAGGTGCAAGATAATAGCCGGGGTGAAGAGCTTCTTACCTCTAAAGAGGATATCGTTTCTCTCAGTCCATATGATGTGACAGAGTGCTCCAAGAGAGAACCTGGCGATACGGTGTGCGAAAGTTTGGCCCCCAAAATGCAACTTTGCCCATCCCATAAAATCGTCCCAAGGAAGATTGCGCCAAGGTAAGTTACAATTTGAGGCCCACGTAGCTGCAAGCTTACCAGTTATCGAACATCCAAAGAAAAGGTGATCAACAGAGTCCGGCCTTAATCGGCAAAATGCACACAAGCCCTCATCTATCCTTCGGTATTGGAGCAATAAGATTTGGGTAGGGAGACGGTTGTGGGATGCTAGCCACAAAAGAAAGGCATCTCGCGGCGCAAAAGCTTTATCCCAGATGAAGGAGCTCCAATGGGCCTGTCTACCTCTCGGTCTAAGTTGATCCCAAGCCGAGGTAATAGAAAATACACCCGATGCATTACCCATCCACCGAATGACATCTTCATTTGTATCATTGAAAAGGGGAGCTAGTTCCATCCATGATAATATGGTGTCAAGAGTAGAAGATGACGGCCAGTCTTTCTCAAAGAATTCTCGAACGGTAGTGTCCCGTGGTATCCTAGACCGGTATATCTCTCCATTTGTAACATGATTGTATAGGGGACCTTTGTCATGCCAATAATCAAACCAGAATGAAATTAGGTGTCCATTTCCAATGGTCCATCTGAACTGTGGAGAAAATTCATGGCGGAGGTCAAGGATCTTCTTCCAAGCCCAGGAGCACACGGTGGGTCTTTTGGCACACCAGAAGTTGGTATTTTTTAAGAAAGTGGAATGAATCCACTTACACCATAACGATTCCTTATCTGAGAACAGGATCCAGATGTGTTTCAAGTTAAACGCTTTGTTACAATCCAATAGTCTTCTTATCCCTAAGCCACCTTCCTCTTTTGGTAAGCATATATCCGACCATGAAACTTTGGCCCCTCCAACACCTAGGTCCGGGCCCTTCCAGAGGAACTGCCTAAGGATAAGTTCAATCCTATTCAGAACCCCCTTTGGGAGTGTAAAGACAGAGGCCCAATAAACATGTATGGAATGCAGTACAGATTTTATGAGCTGTAGCCGTCCTGCATAGGATAGGAATCTCTGGGACCAAGCCGTAGCCCTGGCCGTAATAACATTTATCAATGATTGACAGTCCGCCTTTGATACTCTAGAAGCAATAACAGGAACTCCCAGATATCGAAAAGGTAGTGTACCTTCCTGAAAGTTAAAGTAGCTCCTGATTTGAGACTGTAAAAGATCCGTTCCACCCGACAAATACACTTCACTCTTGTTTAGATTCGGCAACAAACTCGCCCATGAAGAGAAGAGATCTAGTCCATCCTTTAGGAATCGAATGGATTGAGGGTCTCCCTCCGCAAATAGTAACACATCGTCAGCGAAAAATAGATGCGATACCCGACTGTGCTTGCATCTCCAGAAAAACTTGAAACCGGGCAGACAGGTCTTAGTGTGGATAATACAAGAGAAGACTTCCATGACCAAGATGAAGAGGTAAGGTGAGAGGGGATCACCTTGACGAATTCCTCTAGAGCTCTTGAAAAAGCCATGCAGTTCTCCATTAATAGCCACCGAAAATTTCGGTGTAGAAACACATTCCATGATGAGTCTAGTAAAGTGTGCTGGAAACCCAAAAGCCTTAAGAGCCAACTCGAGGAATCCCCAGTCTAACGTATCATAAGCCTTACAGAAATCAACTTTGACAGCACATTTTGGCCGGTATGGGGTATGATGAAAATCTGCAAAAAGCTCCTGTGCAAGCATGATGTTATCACTGATTCTCCTTCCTCTCACAAAGGCAGTCTGGGTGGGAGAGATGATGGAAGGAAGGATAGAGGCTATCCGATTTGCGAGAATCTTCGTAATGCATTTATAAATCGTATTGCAACATGCAATCGGTCTAAAATCCTGCATAGACATAGCATTGGGAGATTTTGGCACAAGAGTGAGAATGGTTGTATTAATTTCCTTGAGCAATTTACCCGTTCTGAAGAAATCCTCAACTGCATGGATTACCGAGGGGCCAACTATATCCCAAGACGCGGTGTAAAATTCAACAGTAAAACCATCCGGGCCCGGTGCTTTACTTTTTGCTAGAGAGAAGAGAGTGGACCGGATTTCCTCTTCAGTCACCAACCGAGATAGAGAGTGAATTTGTCCTTCATCAAGAGTAGAATTTAAGAGCTCGGTCACAGCCGCAGTTGCTGGTCTGACAGTGTTCAAACAGCCATTGAGAAGTGTGTCAAAATAATTAACAATGTGCTCCCGGACGGCAGGAGGTTCGGTCAAGGTCATACCATCCGCATCTAGGACTGAGAGAATTCTGTTCTGTAGTCTCCGCTTGTTTACAAAGTGGTGAAAATAGGAGGTGTTAAGGTCTCCTTCTTTTAGCCATTTGATTCTCGATTTCTGTCTATAGAAAGATTCTTCTTGAATACGGAGATCAGAGAAAATCCGGAGGTGTTCCATCTCAGCGTCAACCAGAGTAGCGTTGAGTGGGTCGAGCTGCAAAGCATCTTGGATTGAGTTGAGGGCCTCTCTGGCTTGATGTGTACGGTTAGAAATATCAGAGAAGCTTTGTCTATTAAGTGTCTTGAGGCGGCACTTGAGTAGCTTCAGTCTACGGCATAAAGTAAACATGGGTTTACCATCAAAAGGAGACTGCCAGACCTGCTGAACAATATCCTTGTAGGAAGGATGAGTAGTCCAAAACTGGAAGAATTTGAAGGGCTTCCTTAAGGAAGGTTGAGGTAGGATTCTAACCACCATAGGAGTGTGATCAGAAATTCCTGGCGGTAGAAAACTTGCCTCAGAGAACGAGTAAGCATCACTCCAAAGATCATTTACTAGCACACGGTCAATCTTTCTCTGTTTCCTGTTCAGCCCAGAGGATGTTGCCCAAGTAAATCTATGGCCAACATAACGGAGGTCATCAAGGCCAGATCGGTGTAGGCAATCCCTAAATTCATCAAATGCAGGGATCCAAGAGTTTGAGCTTCCCATTCTATCCGTATTGTCACGAATGGCATTAAAATCTCCAGCCACCATCCATGGATCTTGTGTTGCACTTAGGCGAGTTAAGTCATCCCATAAAGGCCTTCTAGCAGTAAAGGTGTGCTCACCATAAATGATTGAGAGGAGGCAGGAGCTTCCCATAGCATTCAAAGTAACGCGAGTATGTATAATCTGAGAAGATGTGTAGATGACTTGAAGATCAACCACCTGAGGATCCCATCCAATCCATATTCTACCCCGAGGAGAGTAGTGGTAGTTGGCTATCCAGCGCCAGCAATGTATAATATCATTAGATACTTTAGGAAAGAAAGGAGCCTTAACCTTTGTTTCCAATATGCCAATGAGGGAAAGTCGGTTGTTCCTGATAAGATTGCGAATTTCAGCCTGCCTCAGGGGGTCGGAGAGACCCCTAATATTCCAAATGCCAAAAAACATTGATATGTACACTATATACAGAGGAAGGAGTAAAGAGTCTATCTTTTCCTTCCTTTCTTCCTCTTTGCCTTCGTATTAACCAGCTTGGGAGAAGATGGCATATCCGATTTGGGAGAAGAGGGAGTATCAGAGTCACTGTCAGGTTGTCGCTGATCTGCTTGGGGCTTAGGTAAATCTGGATTTCCAGGTAAGGCATAAACAGTAGCTCGAGACCTGGTAAGAGGAGGAGAAGGAGAAGATATGTCCTCTTCACTTTCGCTGCCAATGTTACTGATTTTGTCCAAGTCATTTCCAGCATCAGAGGATCCACTGGATGCTGGTTGTGGAAGCTGAGAGTCTATCCCGGTGTCCATCTTGGCTGGAGATGGATTCTGAGAAGAATACCCGAGAGGGGGGTTGGAAGTTGCAGGAGAACACTGACCAGAAGGAAGAGCAACCCCTGGTTGAGGTGAAGAAGGACCTGGTCTGTTTATGTCTTCAGAAGTCTGGATTACAGCTTCAGGGGGAATATCGACATCTGTAGTGAACTCTGGGTTGCGAGGGTTCAAGGTTTGTGAAGTTCCAGTTTTGTGGATAGGAGCCAGACTCCCAGGTTTACAGTGCTCTTTCTGTATCACCGTGACAGGGGAAGAGGAAACATCAGGAAGCTCATTCAAGGGTTGTGCAGTACCAACTGGCAGCTGGTTTGGTGTAGCCTTAAGGTTTCGTCGAGACTTGTTACCCTTAACTTGTTGCCATTCACCTTCATGAGAGGCGACAGTAGAGTTTCTCTTTTCCACTACTGAAGACTGAGGAGCAGTCGCACAGGGGAAGCTGGCCGTGCCACTTTTGTGACCAAAGACACAGCAAGAGCTGCATACAAGTGGACTCCACTCATACTCCACTTCAATGGAAATCAACTCATCATCCCACCTAATTTTAATGTGTTCAAGGCGCGTTGAGGACGCCGTGATTCCCACACATACCCTAGCATACGATAATCTCTTCATTTGCTCTGTTTGTGCATCCACATAAAGGGGGTTACCGAGTGTACTGGCAATACGACTAATGCCTGCAGCGGACCACAATGAAAGTGGAACACCCTTCAATTTGATCCATACCGGTAGAGTACTATGAACTCCTTTTTTAAGCTTGAGTTTTGGGTGCCAAGCTTGTAGCATCATGGTACTGTTAAGTATGGAAATTGGTCCCATTTCCAAGACCTTTCTCCTAAAACTGTCATCCGGAATACGAAAGAAGTAAAACCCATTTTCATGAAGCCGTATGTCAACAACATTATTACCCCATGCTTTCTTAATAGCTTCCTCCGTTAACTTGAAGTAAATTTTCCTCCCCAGGTAGCTTCCAACAATGCATTCCTTTAGGGTGGGATTTTCATTAGCTACTATATCAGGAGTGATGTGTACAATCGGCTCCCCATTTTCAATCTCTGGAGCGACATAGGTTAAGTTATAGCCCTTAGTCATGACCTTTGCAATATTGGCCCAACTCTGTGTCCTGTTATGACCAGTATCTGCCCTCGATCTGTTGAAATTGGCGGCATTCTTATTTCCCTGATCTGTCACAGTAGGTCGGGAGGTTCCTTCTCTCAGGGGACGAGAGCCACTGCGAGCAGAAGGTGATCTTCTCATACCAGACCTTCCCCTACTTCTGTTTACCCTTTGGTCACGTTTGGACGGCCGAGAGTTTCTGACTTTCCCCTCACCCACTGGAAGAGTAACAGCGTCTGTATCGCCATCACCAGCAGCCACAGGAGCATACACCATAGAGTTGGAAGGTTGGACACCAGGTGCTCTGTCTTTAGTGCAGGGCTCATTCTGGTTATTACCCATTTCCCTGGTAACAGACTTGCCCTTGTCTAGGGACAGAGTGTGACCATCAGCCATGGCTTGCGGTTCACCCATTTTGTGCCCCTCCGTAGTTATGAGAGGAACAACAACATCTGGAATGGATGAGGGGACAAACTCTGTGGAAAGCATTAACCCGAAAGCAGCAGCACTACAGATTTGAGCAGGCAGGACACTTCCACTTAGTC
>JAPCWY010000003.1:33397500-33402500 GCA_028455895.1 Rhodomyrtus tomentosa | reverse complement strand
CAGACCTGTTATTGCCTCAAACTTCCTTGGCCTAAGCGGCCATAGTCCCTCTAAGAAGCTGGCCGTGGAGATGTACATCCACATAGCTAGTTAGCAGGCTGAGGTCTCGTTCGTTATCGGAATTAACCAGACAAATCGCTCCACCAACTAAGAACGGCCATGCACCACCACCCATAGAATCAAGAAAGAGCTCTCAGTCTGTCAATCCTTACTATGTCTGGACCTGGTAAGTTTCCCCGTGTTGAGTCAAATTAAGCCGCAGGCTCCACTCCTGGTGGTGCCCTTCCGTCAATTCCTTTAAGTTTCAGCCTTGCGACCATACTCCCCCCGGAACCCAAAAACTTTGATTTCTCATAAGGTGCCGGCGGAGTCCTAAAAGCAACATCCGCCAATCCCTAGTCGGCATCGTTTATGGTTGAGACTAGGACGGTATCTGATCGTCTTCGAGCCCCCAACTTTCGTTCTTGATTAATGAAAACATCCTTGGCAAATGCTTTCGCAGTTGTTTTTTTTTTTTTTTGGTAAGGTAAGATTTTATATACTTTTCAAATAGCTAAGTACAAGTAAAAACTGGTCACAAAAACCATGAACCAACGTTGGCATCGCAGTGCCAAGATTGGTTCATCGGTGAACCAGTTGCTAGAGAGAAACCGGCATCAACGGTGTCAAACGTAGGAAGCTACACGGCCAAGAAACCCAGGGCAAAGAGCCAACGCAGGCGGTTCCCTAAGAGGCAGGATACCACCTAACGTTCTAAGAAGATTAGGGGAGGACGGTGAAAAACAAAAAATTGCCAAAACATGTGGCATAAAATTCGGAAGAGTTACATAGGAGTACACCAAAAAGAAGTAGTCAGTCATATAGGAAGCAAGGACTCAACAGAAAGCACTGCAACCCAAGAAAACCGAGAACCCTCAAAAAGAAAGATTGATCTCTCCAAAAGGGAAGGCGTAAGAGAGAAGACCCCAAAATAATATAGGGATACAACCCAACACACATCATCGCAGCATCTTGGAGGGTGGCAGCAAGGCGCCACCAAAATTCCACAGTAGCAGGCACCTCAACTCGGTTTTGTAGGCTTTGGGTGGAGCAAGGCTTAGACAACACAGGTGATGATAAAAATAGAGCAGCGGCACAGGGGGGCCAAGAAAGATCCCATCTCCTCTTAAGGCACCTGGAGCAGCAAGACCAGCAGTAGTAGGCAGCAGAGGTCCTTCGTTTAGCATCCCAGTAAAAAGGAACAGCGAAGAGAGACCAAAAAACCACACACCCAAAATCCAGAAAAGAGGAATGTCTCAGTAAGTAGAGAGAGGAGTTGGCATCCACGAGTAAGGTCTGCAGCAAATTGTCCAGCCAAAGTCGATCAAAACGATAAGCCAAGTGCAACCAGCAGTGAAGCAATCTGAGGATGACCATAATCAGCAACAATGGACGTGGGATTAGTAAAGAGGGCGGTGTCCAGTGGTCAGTAACAGTCAAAAATGCTGCAGAGGAAAGCATTAAGACAGCTAGCAACCAGCACACAGAGTAGCACCAGAAGTCAGAACAGATAGAATGCCCCAAACCAGCAGTATCCACAGGAGGGTCTTCATTAAATGGCACTCGTGCCAAACCGAGAGGGTGTGTGGGGGCCTTGCCAGGAGAGCCAACAGCGTGCCCCAGACCCATCAGAACAACATCACGCACAGCACTAATTTTGAGCAGAATGTCCATAGAGTGCATCAAACTGTTAGAGAGTCATCCATCCCAACTCCATTACGTAGCATTGTGAGCATTGAAGATAGAGGCCGAGATACCCCATTTCTCCTGGAGACGCCTGTTCTGTGGATGATCCTGTACGCTTCCACAAGATATAGCCTTATCTTTTACCTTCTTGTTTAGGTGCAAGATAATAGCCGGGGCGAAGAGCTTCTTACCTCTAAAGAGGATATCGTTTCTCTCAGTCCATATGATGTGACAGAGTGCTCCAAGAGAGAACCTGGCGATATGGTGTGCGAAAGTTTGGCCCCCACAATGCAACTTTGCCCATCCCATAAAATCGTCCCAAGGAAGATTGCGCCAAGGTAGGTTACAATTTGAGGCCCACGTAGCTGCAAGCTTACCAGTTATCGAACATCCAAAGAAAAGGTGATCAACAGAGTCCGGCCTTAACCGGCAAAATGCACACAAGCCCTCATCTATCCTTCGGTATTGGAGCAATAAGATTTGGGTAGGGAGACGGTTGTGGGATGCTAGCCACAAAAGAAAGGCATCTCGCGGCGCAAAAGCTTTATCCCAGATGAAGGAGCTCCAATGGGCCTATCTACCTCTCGGTCTAAGTTGATCCCAAGCCGAGGTAATAGAAAATACACCCGATGCATTACCCATCCACCGAATGACATCTTCATTTGTATCATTGAAAAGGGGAGCTAGTTCCATCCATGATAATATGGTGTCAAGAGTAGAAGATGACGGCCAGTCTTTCTTAAAGAATTCTCGAACGGTAATGTCCCGTGGTATCCTAGACCGGTATATCTCGCCATTTGTAATATGATTGTATAGGGGACCTTTGTCATGCCAATAATCAAACCAGAATGAAATTAGGTGCCCATTTCCAATTGTCCATCTGAACTGTGGAGAGAATTCATGGCGGAGGTCAAGGATCTTCTTCCAAGCCCAGGAGCACACGGTGGGTCTTTTGGCACACCAGAAGTTGGTATTTTTTAAGAAAGTGGAATGAATCCACTTACACCATAACGATTCCTTATCTGAGAACAGGATCCAGATGTGTTTCAAGTTAAACGCTTTGTTACAATCCAATAGTCTTCTTATCCCTAAGCCACCTTCCTCTTTTGGTAAGCATATATCCGACCATGAAACTTTGGCCCCTCCAACACCTAGGTCCGGGCCCTTCCAGAGGAACTGCCTAAGGATAAGAACCCCCTTTGGGAGTGTAAAGACAGAGGCCCAATAAACATGTATGGAATGCAGTACAGATTTTATGAGCTGTAGCCGTCCTGCATAGGATAGGAATCTCTGGGACCAAGCCGTAGCCCTGGCCGTAATAACATTTATCAATGATTGACAGTCCGCCTTTGATACTCTAGAAGCAATAACAGGAACTCCCAGATATCGAAAAGGTAGTGTACCTTCCTGGAAGTTAAAGTAGCTCCTGATTTGAGACTGTAAAAGATCCGTTCCACCCGACAAATACACTTCACTCTTGTTTAGATTCGGCAACAAACCCGCCCATGAAGAGAAGAGATCTAGTCCATCCTTTAGGAATCGAATGGATTGAGGGTCTCCCTCCGCAAATAGTAACACATCGTCAGCGAAAAATAGATGTGATACCCGACTGTGCTTGCATCTCCAGAAAAACTTGAAACCGGGCAGACAGGTCTTAGTGTGGATAATACAAGAGAAGACTTCCATGACCAAGATGAAGAGGTAAGGTGAGAGGGGATCACCTTGACGAATTCCTCTAGAGCTCTTGAAAAAAGCCATGCAGTTCTCCATTAATAGCCACCGAAAATTTCGGTGTAGAAACACATTCCATGATGAGTCTAGTAAAGTGTGCTGGAAACCCAAAAGCCTTAAGAGCCAACTCGAGGAATCCCCAGTCTAACGTATCATAAGCCTTACAGAAATCAACTTTGACAGCACATTTTGGCCGGTATGGGGTATGATGAAAATCTGCAAAAAGCTCCTGTGCAAGCATGATGTTATCACTGATTCTCCTTCCTCTCACAAAGGCAGTCTGGGTGGGAGAGATGATGGAAGGAAGGATAGAGGCTATCCGATTTGCGAGAATCTTCGTAATGCATTTATAAATCGTATTGCAACATGCAATCGGTCTAAAATCCTGCATAGACATAGCATTGGGAGATTTTGGCACAAGAGTGAGAATGGTTGTATTAATTTCCTTGAGCAATTTACCCGTTCTGAAGAAATCCTCAACTGCATGGATTACCGAGGGGCCAACTATATCCCAAGAAGCGGTGTAAAATTCAACAGTAAAACCATCCGGGCCCGGTGCTTTACTTTTTGCTAGAGAGAAGAGAGTGGACCGGATTTCCTCTTCAGTCACCAACCGAGATAGAGAGTGAGTTTGTCCTTCATCAAGAGTAGAATTTAAGAGCTCGGTCACAGCCGCAGTTGCTGGTCTGACAGTGTTCGAACAGCCATTGAGAAGTGTGTCAAAATAATTAACAATGTGCTCCCGGACGGCAGGAGGTTCGGTCAAGGTCACACCATCCGCATCTAGGACTGAGAGAATTCTGTTCTGTAGTCCCCGCTTGTTTACAAAGTGGTGAAAATAGGAGGTGTTAAGGTCTCCTTCTTTTAGCCATTTGATTCTCGATTTCTGTCTATAGAAAGATTCTTCTTGAATACGGAGATCAGAGAAAATCCGGAGGTGTTCCATCTCAGCGTCAACCAGAGTAGCGTTGAGTGGGTCGAGCTGCAAAGCATCTTGGATTGAGTTGAGGGCCTCTCTGGCTTGATGTGTACGGTTAGAAATATCAGAGAAGCTTTGTCTATTAAGTGTCTTGAGGCGGCACTTGAGTAGCTTCAGTCTACGGCATAAAGTAAACATGGGTTTACCATCAAAAGGAGACTGCCAGACCTGCTGAACAATCTCCTTGTAGGAAGGATGAGTAGTCCAAAACTGGAAGAATTTGAAGGGCTTCCTTAAGGAAGGTTGAGGTAGGATTCTAACCACCATAGGAGTGTGATCAGAAATTCCTGGCGGTAGAAAACTTGCCTCAGAGAACGAGTAAGCATCACTCCAAAGATCATTTACTAGCACACGGTCAATCTTTCTCTGTTTCCTGTTCAGCCCAGAGGATGTTGCCCAAGTAAATCTATGGCCAACATAACGGAGGTCATCAAGGCCAGATCGGTGTAGACAATCCCTAAATTCATCAAATGCAGGGATCCAAGAGTTTGAGCTTCCCATTCTATCCGTATTGTCACGATTGGCATTAAAATCTCCAGCCACCATCCATGGATCTTGTGTTGCA
>JAPCWY010000003.1:33372500-33385000 GCA_028455895.1 Rhodomyrtus tomentosa | reverse complement strand
GCCTCAAACTTCCTTGGCCTAAGCGGCCATAGTCCCTCTAAGAAGCTGGCCGTGGAGATGTACATCCACATAGCTAGTTAGCAGGCTGAGGTCTCGTTCGTTATCGGAATTAACCAGACAAATCGCTCCACCAACTAAGAACGGCCATGCACCACCACCCATAGAATCAAGAAAGAGCTCTCAGTCTGTCAATCCTTACTATGTCTGGACCTGGTAAGTTTCCCCGTGTTGAGTCAAATTAAGCCGCAGGCTCCACTCCTGGTGGTGCCCTTCCGTCAATTCCTTTAAGTTTCAGCCTTGCGACCATACTCCCCCCGGAACCCAAAAACTTTGATTTCTCATAAGGTGCCGGCGGAGTCCTAAAAGCAACATCCGCCGATCCCTAGTCGGCATCGTTTATGGTTGAGACTAGGACGGTATCTGATCGTCTTCGAGCCCCCAACTTTCGTTCTTGATTAATGAAAACATCCTTGGCAAATGCTTTCGCAGTTGTTTTTTTTTTTTTGGTAAGGTACGTTTGTATTGACTTTCCAAAATAACTAGATACATGTATAACCGGGCACAAAAACCATGAACCAACTACAGCACCCAGAGTGCTATGATGGGTTCAACGGTGATCCGGTCGCAAAATTCAGGCACAGAATAAACCATGCAACTAAGGCCTATGCACGGCAGCCTAAGTTCATACAAAGCAGAGTGGACCGCCTAACTATATGCGGGGATTCTTGATGCTAGCATATTAAAATGGGAAATACATTAAACAAGGCCAAACATACTGGCCGTAAAAGATAGAGGCAACAGAAAAGAAGCCGCAGGCAGCAACAGCAGCACCAAAACATCCGCTGGTTAGTTGTCCAGGAGGTTGAGTACGCCTGAGCAGTAGGCATCCGGGTGAGGGTTATAGGAGATGTCAGGAGAGGACCATAAGAACGTAGACGGAGCCTCAACACCATGGCAGAAGTGAAGATCCTCTTCCAGGCAGCAGTTCGAACCTGAGGAATCACCAGGCAGGAGCACGGCACGCTAGCAGGAAGTAAAGTTACAAGCCAGTACACACAAGTCAAGTGAGGCGGCTGAGCCAAAAGGACACAAGAGTCTATCCAATTACACAGAAAATGAGGCCAAAACAGCAGCCAAAAGTAAAAGGGACAACAAAAGAAAGGCTGGTGGCATGCAAGACACCCGACCAGGTCAAACAAAGAGAGATATGCAGCAATACAACCAACCCCCAACTGAGACAAATACGAGATAGGTAAGTACAGAGCAGAAGCAATAGCATGGAGTATCCTTCCAAGGAGAAAGGAGTAGCGGTGCAAACAAGGCAGGTCCTCTGAGTAGAACCCTCTCGGCCACCATACCTCATCATCCTGGAGGGTCCTGACTTGAAATAATATACTATCACCTTGAAGAGAGATACGTGGGAGAATATGCAGGCTGATAAGTGACCATCCAGCAGGATAGGCCAGTAGGCACAGACCAGGTAGCACTTCAGTTTTGTACCAGTATTGCAGAGTCAGTAATATAACTGCACACTCATAGAGTTTGATCATATATGACCAGCACACGCTCAACCACAGCAGGCCAGTAGGAGCAGACCATCCAACTTCAGTAGACCACAAATTCGAAACGCAGCATATGAGCTTTGCAGGGAACATAAGGTTTACAGAGCCATGTGAGTATGGCCAAAGGTTCATTCCATATTTTGAGCACATAACAATCACCATATGAGAAAGGACAGTCAAAGAGAACAGCAAGCACCATCTGAATAAGAAGCAGCATATCATGGTGCGAAGATTGAGGCCGAAAGGCCCCACTTTCTCTGGATATTCCTATTTTGTGGAAGATCTTGGATCTTTCCATAGGAGAGGGCTTTATCCTTGACCTTCTTTGTTAAGTGCATAATAATGGAAGGGGCAAACAACTTTTTTCCCCTAAATAAAATGTCATTCCTCTCGGTCCATATAATGTGGCAAAGAGCGCCAAGGGAATATCTGGTGATACGATGCGCAAAGGTTTGACCCCCAAAGTGTTTTTTCCCCCATTTCATGAGATCATCCCAAGGAAGGTTTTTCCATGGGATATTACACTTAGACGCCCAAGTAGTCGCAAAGTCACCGATTACCAAGCATCCAAAAAACAAGTGGTCGATTGAGTCCGGCCTTAAGTTACAAAAAGCACAAGAGCCATCATCAATTCTTCGATACTGAAGTAGAAGAATCTGGGTAGGAAGTCGGTTACAAGATGCTAGCCACATGAGAAAAGCATCCCGCGGAGCAAAGGCCTTGTCCCAAATGAAAGAGTACCAGTGAACTTGGCTTCCTTTAGGCCTAAAATGATTCCAAGCCGATGTTATGGAGAAATCACCTCCCATCCACCGAAACATGTCCTCCTTGGTATCAATAAAGGTCGGAGGTAGCTCCACCATAGAGGAGATTGTCTGAAATGCAGACGACGTTGGCCATTCCAAGTTATAGAATTCACGTACCGCAATGTGCCGTGGTATTCCAGACCGATATATATCCCCATTAGATACAAATTTGTGTAAGGGACCTATATCATGCCAATTATCAAACCAAAAGGACGTCGTACGTCCATTTCCAATGTTCCATCTAAAATGTAAGAACGACTCATGACGAAGCCCTAGGATCTTTTTCCAAGTCCAAGAGCATATAGTCGGTCTCTTAGCTATCCAAAAGTTGGTGTTTTTCAAGAAGTTGGAATGAATCCATCTACACCATAACGACTCTTTATCTGTAAACAGAATCCAAATATGCTTTAAAGTAAAAGCCTTGTTACAATCCAGAAGTCTTCTGATTCCCAATCCACCTTCTTCCTTAGGTAGACATAGATCTGTCCATGAGACCTTGGCTCCCCCAACTCCCAAATGAGGACCCTTCCAAAGGAACTGCCTGAGAATGAGTTCAATCTTATTTAGTACAGACTTTGGAATGGTGAATACGGAAGCCCAATATACATGAATAGAATGTAGAACAGATTTAATGAGTTGTAGTCTGCCAGCATAAGATAAGAATCTCTGAGACCAAGACCGAGCTCTAGCCGTGATAGCATTGGTTAGAGCCTCACAATCCCCTTTGCGTAATCTCGAAGCAATGATAGGAACTCCAAGATACCGAAAGGGTAGTGTACCTTCCTGGAAGTTCAAACACTGTTGGATGTCATCTTGCAAAGCCCTTCCACCTGAGAGGTAAAACTCACTTTTAGTGGGGTTCGGCTGTAATCCTGACCAAGAAGAAAATAAGTTCAATCCATCCTTCAAGAGCCGGATGGAATGTGGGTCGCCTTCCGAAAACAATAGCACATCATCCGCGAAGAATAAATGTGAGATCCGGCTTTGCTTGCATCTCCAAAAGAATTTAAAACCAGGCGTAGTAGTCTTGACATGGACGATTCGTGAGAAGACTTCCATTACCAGAGTAAATAGGTAGGGGGAGAGAGGGTCGCCCTGTCGTATTCCTCTTGAACTTTTGAAGAAGCCATGAAGTTCTCCATTTATAGCCACTGAGAATTTAGGTGTGGATACACATTCCATAATCAACTTGATGGTGTATTCTGGAAATCCAAAGGCCTTCAATACCAATTCCAAGAAGCCCCAGTGAACTGTGTCATAAGCCTTACAAAAATCTACTTTAATAGCACATCTCGGAAGGTAAGGGATATGGTGAAAGTCCGCAAAGAGTTCCTGTGCGAGCATAATGTTATCACTAATTCTTCTTCCTCTAACAAAAGCTGCTTGAGAGGAGGAGACAATGGAGGGAAGGACAGATGCTATCCTGTTAGCCAGAATCTTTGTAATACATTTGTACACTGTGTTGCAACAAGCAATAGGTCTAAAGTCGTGCATGGCCATGGCATTTGGAGACTTCGGTACAAGGGAGAGGATGGTTGTGTTCGTTTCCTTCAAAAGTTTCCCAGTTCTGAAGAAGTCTTTAATGGCACGAATGACCGAAGTGCCAACTATATCCCAAGAAGTGATGAAGAATTCCACAGTGAATCCATCGGGCCCTGGTGCTTTGTTCTTAGCTAGTGAGAATAAAGTGGATCGAATTTCTTCATCAGTAACTATTCGGGAGAGCAATAATTTCTGATCTTCATCCAGAGCATTGGAAAGTATGCCAGAAACTTCAGCTAAAGACGGCATAATAGTTGACGACTGTCCATTGAGAAGGGTATCAAAATGAAGAATGATGTGATCTTGTATGAGTCTCGGTTCAGTCAGAATGCGGCCAGACTGATCCAAAATCGAGAGGATTCGGTTTTGTAGCCTTCGCTTGTTAACAAAGTGATGAAAATATTTGGTATTGAGGTCGCCTTCCTTGAGCCATCTAATTCTAGATTTCTGTTTATAGAACAACTCTTCCTGAATACGAAGATCCGAGAAGGACTTGAGTATTTCCATTTTCGAATCAACCAGATTTTGGTTGAAAGCATCTTGAATAGAG
This sequence comes from Rhodomyrtus tomentosa, assembly GCA_028455895.1. Classification (NCBI taxonomy): domain Eukaryota; kingdom Viridiplantae; phylum Streptophyta; class Magnoliopsida; order Myrtales; family Myrtaceae; genus Rhodomyrtus; species Rhodomyrtus tomentosa. Next base: position 33,380,540 of record JAPCWY010000003.1, on the reverse strand, counting down.
TCGAGAGCCAACCTGGCGTGTTGAGTTCTAATTGAAATATCTGAGAAGCTTTGCCGGTTGAGTACCTTGAGACGGCATTTGAGTAGTTTGAGCCTACGGCTCAAAATAAACATAGGATTACCATCCAAAGAAGTATCCCAAACATTCGCAACAATATCCTTATAGGAGGGATGAGTAGTCCAAAAGTGAAAGAATTTGAATGGCTTCTTAGTAAACGGCGGGGTTAGAATTTTAACCACCATAGGAGTGTGATCCGATATGCCTGGAGGTAAGAAGGTGGCCTCCGAGAAGGAGTATAAAGAGTTCCAATGGTCATTAACAAGGACCCTATCAATCTTCCTCTGTTTGCGTGTAAGGCCAGATGAGGTAGCCCAAGAGAACCTATGACCAACATAGCGAAGATCATCCAGGCCCGAGCTACGCAAGCAATCCCCAAATTCATCAAAAGCAGGGATCCATGCATTTGAGCTGCCAAGTCTATCCGTATGATCACGAATGGCATTAAAATCCCCAGCCACCATCCATGGTTCCTGAGCTTCACTTAGTCGAGTCAAATCAGCCCACAACGACCTCCTAGCAACAAATGTGTGTTCCCCATATACGATGGAAAGAAGACAAACACAATCCCTAGCCAACAGTCTCACACGAGTATGTATCATCTGAGATGAGATGTAGAGAGTTTGGAGATGAACCGCCTGAGTATCCCATCCAATCCATATTCTGCCACGAGGGGAATAATCATAATTGGCTATCCAACACCATCCCGGTATTAAGGTCTCAGAGATAGGTCCAAAAGAAGGCCCTTTGACCTTGGTTTCCAAAATGCCAATGCAGGAAATACGATTATTGTAGATAAGATGACGGACTTCAGCCTGTCTTAAGGGGTCTGCCAGCCCCCTAACATTCCATATAGCAAAAAACATATATACAAAGAAATGAGGTGGACCAAGGAAATTATTTTTTCCTTCCTTTCTTCTTCCTAGACCTGGGGTTACTAGTCTTAGGAGAAGAAGGCACTTCATCATCACCATCTCCCGACTTATCAGGTTGAGGTCGAGGTATAGTAGTGTCTCCAGGAATAGCAAACACCGTGGCACGAGATCTTGTAAGAGGGGGGGAAGGAGAAGAGATATCCTCCTCACTATCGCTACTAATGTTACTAACTGTATCAATACCATCATCCGAACCTGAAGAAGCACTAGCAGTAGATTGGTCCACAGGCTGGAGTATAGCATTCATCTTAGCATCTGAAGTATTACCGAGAGAAAGCTGGAGTGGCGTGTCTGCAGAGGTTCCAGGATTGAGCGGTTGAGGAGGATTCTGAGCTGCAAGGGTTCCAGGTGCAAAGGGCTCCTGGGTTTGTGCCACAAGAACTGGAGAAATTTCAACTCTTTGCAGCTGCTGTAAAGTCTGCAGCATTGCCGTATCGGTAGTTGCAGTAACAGTAGAGTCTCCCAGAGGAACAGTAGGCGGCACAGCAGGTTCCTGCACCTTGGTGTCCTTATTTCGTCGAGCTTTTTTGCCTTTTACTTGTTGCCATTCATCCTGAGCATGAGGGCTGGAGGGGGGACAATCCTCCAAAGGAGGTTCAGCCGTTTTCCCCCCCGAGGATTGTTTCATAAGAGCAGAACAGGGGTGTCCAGCCGAGCCACTCTTATGGCCAAAAACAGCATACGTACTGCACACAATTGGATTCCATTCATATTCCACTCCGATGGTAATAAGTTCTTCATCCCATCTAATTCTGACACTTCCTAGCCGAGCAGAGGAGGCTGAGATTCCCACACATACCCGAGCATAAGATAATCTCTTCATTTGCTCCGTTTGTGCATCAACATATAGTGGGTTACCAAGCGCACTAGCTATACGACTAATGCCCATACTAGACCATAAAGATAGTGGAATGCCTCTCAGTTTAAGCCAAATTGGGAGGACATTATGTACTCCTTTTAAGAGTTTCAACTTCGGATGCCAAGCTTGAAGTATCATAGTGCTATTGAGGATGGAGATTGGACCCATTTCCAAAATCTTTTTTCTGAAGTTTTCATCCGGAATGTGGAAGAAATAGAAGCCATTCTCATGTAGGCGAACATCAACGACATTATTACCCCAAGCCTTCCTGATGGCTTCCTCTGTCAACTTGAAGTAAATCTTCCTTCCCAAGAAGCATCCAACCACGCATTCCTTCAGGAAAGGATTCTCATTTGCTAAGACATCAGGAGTGATGTCAACAATCGGTTCCCCATTTTCCATTACTGGAGCCACATATGTCAAGTTGTAACCTTTCGTCATAACCTTAGCAACATTGGCCCAACTTTTTTGCTGGCCATTTTCACTTCTAACTTTATTGGTACTGTTTACCAGATGATTACCTTTTACCTTCAAAGGATAGCGACTGTTTTCAGCCATAAGGCTACCTTCCTGTGTACCCTTATGTGTTGAAGGAACTCTGGATCCCCTCCTACCAGATCTCCCCCTACTGCGGCCTAACCTTGGGTCACGACTGATCGACCGAGAGACTCTACTCCCACCAACATCATCAGCATTTGACCGTCGACCAGTAGGATTAGCAGCAGGAGGAACATGTTCAAGGCCACCATCAGTATGTATAAGAACAGATTTTCCTTTAGAAGTTGGGCCAGCTTGACCAATACCTCCAACAATTGTGACAGGATCCTCTTGCGGCATTCTATCAGGTTCAAGAATGGAGGAGGGGATAATCTCCTCACATAAATCCCCACGAGCAGCAACATGTGGAGATTGTGTTTGTCTAGCAGAAACAGGGGCTAGCAACGAGGTATCAGTCATTGTAACCACAGCCACGACAGAGTATATCACCAGTCAGTCACAAACTTCAACTACCAGTCATTGAGCTACATTAGTAAGTCAACAGAGGGTTCAACAAGAAGAGGCCCAACAACCAGCAGGAAATTGGCAGACAGTGTCTCCGTGAAGAAGCCTAACAGTGAGTATAAATTTAACGTTTAAAACGCAGCGGCCTTCAACCAGAGTAGATGGCAACCATAAATCCTAAAATCTGAGAGGTAAAAGAAATACCAGCGCGAGGGACACACAAAGAGGAAAGCTTCTCTTCAATTCAGACGATACGCCAACAGTTCTCGCAATCGACCGTAGAAGTCAACCGAGAAAAAGAGTAGTCCCGAGAGCGGATTTCTTCAAATCAGGCCAAATCCGACCATGGTTGAGCGTAGCGTGGAGTGGCGAGGTCGTTCGACGGAGTTAAAGCCCCTGGCGCCGACGAATTAAGCCGGAAGCCGTCGAAGGACCTCCTCGAACCCTAGGTACCCATATCGGCGTAGATCTGTTCCACACCGCTGAGGATCAAACGTCGAAGCAAGAGATTCAGAGGGGTGGCAGGAGGTGTAGTAGTGGTCGTCGAGTCCAGTTCTCTGCCGGAGAGGCCGCCGGAGTAGGCCGGAAACCGGCTCAGGGAGGGCAGGCGTCGAACTGAAGGGAGACCATTACCGAGAGAGAAAACGCGGGCGCGTGGGACGCACGCACGTGGAGTCTAGCGAAAATGAAAAGTATGCTTTCGCAGTTGTTTTTTTTTTTGGTAAGGTACGTTTGTATTGACTTTTCAAATCAACTAGATACATGAATAATCGGACACAAAAACCATGAACCAACTACAGCACCTAGAGTGCTATGATGGGTTCAACGGTGAACCGATCGCCAAAAAACGTAGCGCAGGATATACCAGACTATTTAACTATGTAAGCCTATACACAGCAGTCTAAGCTAATGCAAAGCAGAGCAAGTCGGCAGAACTACATGGGAGGAGTTCTGAGGCAAACGTATTCCGGAGAAATATAATGTGCAAAACGGCCAAACATCCTGGGCCTATAAGGTGTATACATATAGTGTATAAAGAGGCGCAAAGCGAGCCACCCTGTCGCGAACAATAGCAGGGGGAAAGCATCTTCTGGTGAGGTAGCCGAGTGAAGGTCTTCACGATAGTGAGTGGAACCGAGCAGTAGATAGTCACCCAGGTGTAAAGCAGATGTCCAGAGAAGACCATGAGCCAGTGAACAGAACATCAGTACCTCGGTAGAAGGAAAGATCTTCATCCAGGCAGTATCACAATCTGAGAAGCCGTCATAGACATGGCGAGATGAAGCCAAAACAGCATCCAAAAGTAGAAGGGACAGTAGAAGAGAGGGTGGTGGCAGACAAGATAACCTCTAGGGATCAAGAGGTAAGCATCAATACAACCACACCCCCAACTGAGATATAGACGAGGTAAGTGAGAACAGTGCAGCAACGATAACTTGAAGGATCCACGAACGAGAAAGGTGCAGCAGCAGTCCATACAAACCAGAACCTCTTGGTATACTCCTTCTCGGCCAGAGCAGCCCTCAATACTCTTGAGGGAGGCTGAGGACTTGGAAGAGTATATTATGACCTTGAAGAGAGAGGATTGAAAGAACAAGCAGTCCAGTAAGGGTCCATCAATCCGGCAAAAAGGGCAGTAAGGACAGAGGAGGTACCACTTCAATTTGGTACCATGTTGCAGGGCCAATAATACAGCTGCAGATTCATGAAGTTTAAAAATATGCACTGAACACACACTCATATGCCACAGCAAAATAAAAGGAGAGGACAGTCCAGCCTTAGAAGACCACAGATGCGAACAGCAGCACAGCAGCTTAAGATCTGTATGGAGCGAAAGGTTTACAGAACCATGTGGGTATGGCCAAGCAGTTACTTTATAGCGCGAGCACATAACAATCAGCATAAGAGAAAGGACAGCACAAGAGAAAAAGTAGCCACCATCTGACTAGGACGCAGCATCTCCTGCTGTGAAGATTAAGGCCGAGAGGCCCCACTTTCTCTGGATACGTCTATTTTGTGGAAGATCTTGGATTTTTCCATAGGTGAGAGCTTTATCCTTGACCTTCTTAGTTAAGTGCGTAAGTATAGAAGGAGCGAACAGCTTTTTTCCCCTGAATAAGATGTCATTTCTGACGGTCCATATTATGTGACAAAGAGCGCCGAGGGAATACCTGGTGATACGATGTGCAAAGCTTTTACCCCCAAAGTGTTTTTTCCCCACTTCATGAAATCATCCCAAGGGAGGTTTTTCCATGAGAGGTTACAGTTGGACGCCCAAGTATTCGCAAAATCTCGAGTTACCGAGCATCCAAAGAACAAGTGATCAATGGAGTCCGGCCTTAAGTTACAAAAGGCACACGAGCCCTCATCAATTCTTCGATATTGAAGTAACAAAACCTGAGTAGGGAGGCGGTTGTGAGAAGCCAACCACATGAGAAAAGCATCCCTCGGCGCAAAGGCCTTGTCCCAAATGAAAGAGTACCAGTGAGCTGGGCTTCCCTTAGACCTAAAATGATTCCAAGCTGATGTAATGGAGAAATCACCTCCCATCCATCGTAGCATATCATCCTTGGTTTCCATAAACGATGGAGGTATCTCCATCCTAGAGGATATCATCCGAATTGCTGGAGAGGTTGGCCATTCCGAGTTATAGAAAGCACGTACCGTAATGTATCGCGGTATTCCAGATCGATATATATCTCCATTAGGTATCAATATGTGTAGGGGACCTACATCATGCCAATTATCAAACCAAAAGGATGCCATATGTCCATTTCCAATGGTCCATTTAAATTGTAAGGACACCTCATTACGGAGCTCTAAGATTTTCTTCCAAGTCCAAGAGCATATAGTTGGTCTCTTGGCTATCCAAAAGTTGGTTCTTTTCAAGAAGTTGGAATGGATCCATCTACACCATAGCGACTCTTTATCAGTAAAGAGAATCCAAATATGCTTTAAGGTAAAAGCTTTGTTACAGTCCAAAAGTCTTCTGATTCCCAATCCACCTTCCTCTTTAGATAGACATAAATCTGTCCATGAGACCTTAGCACCTCCAACTCCTAAGTCAGGACCCTTCCAAAGGAACTGCCTAAGGGTAAGTTCAATCTTATTTAGGATCGACTTTGGAAGGGTGAAGACAGAAGCCCAATATACATGAATAGAATGCAGGACAGATTTTATGAGTTGTAGTCGGCCAGCATAAGATAAGAATCTCTGAGACCAAGACCGAGCTCTAGCCGTAATAGCATTGACTAGAGCATCGCAATCCCCTTTACGGATTCTTGAAGCAATAATAGGAACCCCAAGATATCGAAAGGGTAGTGTACCTTCTTGGAAGTTCAAACATTGTTGGATGTTGTCCCGGAAAGCACTTCCACCCGAGAGGTAAAACTCACTTTTAGTAGGATTCGGCCACAACCCTGACCAGGAAGAAAATAAGTTTAATCCCTCCTTTAAGAGCCGGATGGAATGTGGGTCTCCTTCCGAAAATAAGAGTACATCATCGGCGAAGAATAAGTGTGAGATACGGCTATGTTTGCACCTCCAGTAGAATTTGAAGCCAGGCATAGTAGTCTTGACATGAATAATGCGAGAGAAGACTTCCATTACCAAGGTAAAGAGGTAGGGGGAGAGTGGATCACCCTGTCGAATTCCTCTTGAACTCTTGAAGAAGCCATGAAGTTCTCCATTTATAGCCACTGAGAATTTTGGTGTGGATACACATTCCATAATCAACCTGATGATGTGCTCTGGAAATTGAAAGGCCCTCAACACCAACTCCAAGAATCCCCAGTGAACTGTGTCATAGGCCTTACAGAAATCTACCTTAACAGCACATCTGGGAAGGTAAGGGATATGGTGGAAGTCCGCAAAGAGTTCCTGCGCAAGCATAATATGATCGCTAATTCTTCTCCCTCCAATAAATGCTGCCTGAGAGGATGATACAATGGATGAGAGTAGAGAGGCTATCCGGTTAGCCAAAATCTTTGTAATGCATTTATACACCGTGTTGCAACAAGCAATAGGTCTAAAGTCGTGCATGGCCATGGCATTTGGAGACTTCGGCACAAGGGAGAGGATGGTCGTGTTTATTTCCTTAAGGAGCTTCCCAGTTCGGAAAAAATCTTTGACGGCAAGAATGACCGACGAGCCAACTATATCCCAAGATTTGATAAAGAACTCCACACTAAAGCCATCGGGACCCGGTGCTTTGTTCTTAGCTAGTGAGAAAAAAGTGGATCGAATTTCTTCATCCGTAACCGTTCGGGACAGCGATAATTTCTGGTCCTCATTCAGAACACTTGAAAGTATGCCGGAAACTTCAGCTAGAGATGGCAAAGTGATTGTCGGCTGGCCATTGAGAAGGGTCTGAAAATGATGAATAATATGGTCTTGTATAAGTCTCGGTTCAGTCAAAGTAGCGCCAGACCGATCCAAAACCGAGAGGATCCGGTTTTGAAGTCTTCTCTTGTTGACAAAGTGGTGGAAATATTTAGTGTTGAGATCACCTTCCTTAAGCCATCTAATTCTAGATTTCTGTTTATAGAAAGACTCCTCCTGAAGACGAAGATCCGAGAAGGACTTGAGCAGCTCCATCTCTGAATCAACCAAGGTTTGGTTGAATGGGTCAAGTTGCAGAGCATCTTGAATAGAGTCAAGAGCCAACCTGGCTTGATGAGTTCTGCTTGAAATATCTGAGAAGCTTTGCCGGTTAAGTGTCTTGAGCTGGCATTTGAGTAGTTTCAGCCTACGGCACAAGATAAACATAGGATTACCATCCAACGGAGTATCCCAGACATTCGTAACAATATCCTTATATAAGGGATGAGTGGTCCAATAGTGAAAGAATTTGAAAGGCTTCTTCATAATCGGCGGTGATAAGATTTTGACCACCATTGGAGTGTGATCCGAGATGCCTGGAGGTAAAAAGGTGGCCTCCGAAAAGGAGTATAAGCGACTCCAATGGTCATTAACAAGGACCCTATCAATCTTTCTCTGTTTGCGTGATGGGCCAGATGAAGTAGACCATGTGAACCTATGACCAACATAGCGGAGATCATCCAGGCCCGAATCATGTAAACAATTCCCAAATTCATCAAAAGCGGGAATCCATGTATTTGAGCTGCCAAGTCTATCAGTATGATCGCGAATAGCATTAAAGTCCCCAGCCACCATCCATGGTTCCTG
>JAPCWY010000003.1:33355000-33360000 GCA_028455895.1 Rhodomyrtus tomentosa | reverse complement strand
TGTCAATCCTTACTATGTCTGGACCTGGTAAGTTTCCCCGTGTTGAGTCAAATTAAGCCGCAGGCTCCACTCCTGGTGGTGCCCTTCCGTCAATTCCTTTAAGTTTCAGCCTTGCGACCATACTCCCCCCGGAACCCAAAAACTTTGATTTCTCATAAGGTGCCGGCGGAGTCCTAAAAGCAACATCCGCCGATCCCTAGTCGGCATCGTTTATGGTTGAGACTAGGACGGTATCTGATCGTCTTCGAGCCCCCAACTTTCGCTCTTGATTAATGAAAACATCCTTGGCAAATGCTTTCGCAGTTGTTTTTTTTTTTTTTTTTTTGGTAAGGTAAGATTTTATATACTTTTCAAATAGCTAAGTACAAGTAAAAACCGGTCACAAAAACCATGAACCAACATCGGCATAGTGCCAAAGTTGGTTCATCGGTGAACCAGTTGCTAAAAGCAAAACCGGCTACAAGCGTGTCAACCTTAAGAGCTAGCACGGCCAAGAAACCGAAGGGGAAGAGGCAACGCGGGTGATTCCCTAAGAAGTAGGAAACCATCTACAGTCCTAAGAAGATTAAGGGGGGTGTAAAAAAAACAATAAAAATCGCCAAAATCTACCAGACGAACAACTGCTTTCGCAGTTGTTTTTTTTTTTTTTGGGTAAGGTACGTTTGTATTGACTTTCCAAAATAACTAGATACATGTATAACCGGGCACAAAAACCATGAACCAACTACAGCACCCAGAGTGCTATGATGGGTTCAACGGTGATCCGGTCGCAAAATTCAGGCACAGAATAAACCATGCAACTAAGGCCTATGCACGGCAGCCTAAGTTCATACAAAGCAGAGTGGACCGCCTAACTATATGCGGGGATTCTTGATGCTAGCATATTAAAATGGGAAATACATTAAACAAGGCCAAACATACTGGCCGTAAAAGATAGAGGCAACAGAAAAGAAGCCGCAGGCAGCAACAGCAGCACCAAAACATCCGCTGGTTAGTTGTCCAGGAGGTTGAGTACGCCTGAGCAGTAGGCATCCGAGTGAGGGTTATAGGAGATGTCAGGAGAGGACCATAAGAACGTAGACGGAGCCTCAACACCATGGCAGAAGTGAAGATCCTCTTCCAGGCAGCAGTTCGAACCTGAGGAATCACCAGGCAGGAGCACGGCACGCTAGCAGGAAGTAAAGTTACAAGCCAGTACACACAAGTCAAGTGAGGCGGCTGAGCCAAAAGGACACAAGAGTCTATCCAATTACACAGAAAATGAGGCCAAAACAGCAGCCAAAAGTAAAATGGACAACAAAAGAAAGGCTGGTGGCATGCAAGACACCCGACCAGGTCAAACAAAGAGAGATATGTAGCAATACAACCAACCCCCAACTGAGACAAATACGAGATAGGTAAGTACAGAGCAGAAGCAATAGCATGGAGTATCCTTCCAAGGAGAAAGGAGTAGCGGTGCAAACAAGGCAGGTCCTCTGAGTAGAACCCTCTCGGCCACCAGACCTCATCATCCTGGAGGGTCCTGACTTGAAATAATATACTATCACCTTGAAGAGAGATACGTGGGAGAATATGCAGGCTGATAAGTGACCATCCAGCAGGACAGGCCAGTAGGCACAGACCAGGTAGCACTTCAGTTTTGTACCAGTATTGCAGAGTCAGTAATATAACTGCACACTCATAGAGTTTGATCATATATGACCAGCACACGCTCAACCACAGCAGGCCAGTAGGAGCAGACCATCCAACTTCAGTAGACCACAAATTCGAAACGCAGCATATGAGCTTTGCAGGGAACATAAGGTTTACAGAGCCATGTGAGTATGGCCAAAGGTTCATTCCATATTTTGAGCACATAACAATCACCATATGAGAAAGGACAGTCAAAGAGAACAGCAAGCACCATTTGAATAAGAAGCACCATATCATGGTGCGAAGAATGAGGCCGAAAGGCCCCACTTTCTCTGGATATTCCTATTTTGTGGAAGATCTTGGATCTTTCCATAGGAGAGGGCTTTATCCTTGACCTTCTTTGTTAAGTGCATAATAATGGAAGGGGCAAACAACTTTTTTCCCCTAAATAAAATGTCATTCCTCTCGGTCCATATAATGTGGCAAAGAGCGCCAAGGGAATATCTGGTGATACGATGCGCAAAGGTTTGACCCCCAAAGTGTTTTTTCCCCCATTTCATGAGATCATCCCAAGGAAGGTTTTTCCATGGGATATTACACTTAGACGCCCAAGTAGTCGTAAAGTCACCGGTTACCAAGCATCCAAAAAACAAGTGGTCGATTGAGTCCGGCCTTAAGTTACAAAAAGCACAAGAGCCATCATCAATTCTTCGATACTGAAGTAGAAGAATCTGGGTAGGAAGTCGGTTACAAGATGCTAGCCACATGAGAAAAGCATCCCGCGGAGCAAAGGCCTTGTCCCAAATGAAAGAGTACCAGTGAACTTGGCTTCCTTTAGGCCTAAAATGATTCCAAGCCGATGTTATGGAGAAATCACCTCCCATCCACCGAAACATGTCCTCCTTGGTATCAATAAAGGTCGGAGGTAGCTCCACCATAGAGGAGATTGTCTGAAATGCAGACGACGTTGGCCATTCCAAGTTATAGAATTCACGTACCGCAATGTGCCGTGGTATTCCAGACCGATATATATCCCCATTAGATACAAATTTGTGTAAGGGACCTATATCATGCCAATTATCAAACCAAAAGGACGTCGTACGTCCATTTCCAATGTTCCATCTAAAATGTAAGAACGACTCATGACGAAGCCCTAGGATCTTTTTCCAAGTCCAAGAGCATATAGTCGGTCTCTTAGCTATCCAAAAGTTGGTGTTTTTCAAGAAGTTGGAATGAATCCATCTGCACCATAACGACTCTTTATCTGTAAACAGAATCCAAATATGCTTTAAAGTAAAAGCCTTGTTACAATCCAGAAGTCTTCTGATTCCCAATCCACCTTCTTCCTTAGGTAGACATAGATCTGTCCATGAGACCTTGGCTCCCCCAACTCCCAAATGAGGACCCTTCCAAAGGAACTGCCTGAGAATGAGTTCAATCTTATTTAGTACAGACTTTGGAATGGTGAATACGGAAGCCCAATATACATGAATAGAATGTAGAACAGATTTAATGAGTTGTAGTCTGCCAGCATAAGATAAGAATCTCTAAGACCAAGACCGAGCTCTAGCCGTGATAGCATTGGTTAGAGCCTCACAATCCCCTTTGCGTAATCTCGAAGCAATGATATGAACTCCAAGATACCGAAAGGGTAGTGTACCTTCCTGGAAGTTCAAACACTGTTGGATGTCATCTTGCAAAGCCCTTCCACCTGAGAGGTAAAACTCACTTTTAGTGGGGTTCGGCTGTAATCCTGACCAAGAAGAAAATAAGTTCAATCCATCCTTCAAGAGCCGGATGGAATGTGGGTCGCCTTCCGAAAACAATAGCACATCATCCGCGAAGAATAAATGTGAGATCCGGCTTTGCTTGCATCTCCAAAAGAATTTAAAACCAGGCGTAGTAGTCTTGACATGGACGATTCGTGAGAAGACTTCCATTACCAGAGTAAATAGGTAGGGGGAGAGAGGGTCGCCCTGTCGTATTCCTCTTGAACTTTTGAAGAAGCCATGAAGTTCTCCATTTATAGCCACTGAGAATTTAGGTGTGGATACACATTCCATAATCAACTTGATGGTGTATTCTGGAAATCCAAAGGCCTTCAATACCAATTCCAAGAAGCCCCAGTGAACTGTGTCATAAGCCTTACAAAAATCTACTTTAATAGCACATCTCGGAAGGTAAGGGATATGGTGAAAGTCCGCAAAGAGTTCCTGTGCGAGCATAATGTTATCACTAATTCTTCTTCCTCTAACAAAAGCTGCTTGAGAGGAGGAGACAATGGAGGGAAGGACAGATGCTATCCTGTTAGCCAGAATCTTTGTAATACATTTGTACACTGTGTTGCAACAAGCAATAGGTCTAAAGTCGTGCATGGCCATGGCATTTGGAGACTTCGGTACAAGGGAGAGGATGGTTGTGTTCGTTTCCTTCAAAAGTTTCCCAGTTCTGAAGAAGTCTTTAATGGCACGAATGACCGAAGTGCCAACTATATCCCAAGAAGTGATGAAGAATTCCACAGTGAATCCATCGGGCCCTGGTGCTTTGTTCTTAGCTAGTGAGAATAAAGTGGATCGAATTTCTTCATCAGTAACTATTCGGGAGAGCAATAATTTCTGATCTTCATCCAGAGCATTGGAAAGTATGCCAGAAACTTCAGCTAAAGACGGCATAATAGTTGACGACTGTCCATTGAGAAGGGTATCAAAATGAAGAATGATGTGATCTTGTATGAGTCTCGGTTCAGTCAGAATGCGGCCAGACTGATCCAAAACCGAGAGGATTCGGTTTTGTAGCCTTCGCTTGTTAACAAAGTGATGAAAATATTTGGTATTGAGGTCGCCTTCCTTGAGCCATCTAATTCTAGATTTCTGTTTATAGAACAACTCTTCCTGAAGACGAAGATCCGAGAAGGACTTGAGTATTTCCATTTCCGAATCAACCAGATTTTGGTTGAAAGGGTCAAGTTGCAAAGCATCTTGAATAGAGTCGAGAGCCAACTTGGCGTGTTGAGTTCTAATTGAAATATCTGAGAAGCTTTGCCGGTTGAGTACCTTGAGACGGCATTTGAGTAGTTTGAGCCTACGGCTCAAAATAAACATAGGATTACCATCCAAAGAAGTATCCCAAACATTCGCAACAATATCCTTATAGGAGGGATGAGTAGTCCAAAAGTGAAAGAATTTGAATGGCTTCTTAGTAAACGGCGGGGTTAGAATTTTAACCACCATAGGAGTGTGATCCGATATGCCTGGAGGTAAGAAGGTGGCCTCCGAGAAGGAGTATAAAGAGTTCCAATGGTCATTAACAAGGACCCTGTCAATCTTCCTCTGTTTGCGTGTAAGGCCAGATGAGGTAGCCCAAGAGAA
>JAPCWY010000003.1:33327500-33335000 GCA_028455895.1 Rhodomyrtus tomentosa | reverse complement strand
CTCGTGTTGCACTTAGGCGAGTAAGCTCATCCCATAGAGGCCTTCTAGCAGTAAAGGTGTGCTCACCATAAATGAATGAGAGGAGGCAGGAGCTTCCCATAGTATTCAAAGTAATGCGGGTATGTATAATCTGAGAAGAGAAGGAGACGACTTGGAGATCGATCACCTGGGGATCCCATCCAATCCATATTCTACCCCGAGGCGAGCAGTGGTAGTTGGCTATCCATCGCCAACAATGCATAATACCATTAGATACTTTATCAAAAAGAGGAGTCTTAACCTTTGTTTCCAAAATGCCGATGAGGGAAAGTCGGTTGTTCCGGATAAGATTGCAAATTTCAGCCTGCCTAAGGGGGTCAGAGAGACCCCTAATATTCCAAATGCCGAAAAACATTGATATGTACACTATATACAGAGGAGGGAGCAAAGAGTCTATCTTTTCCTTCCTTTCTTCCTCTTTGCCTTCGGATTAACCAGCTTGGGAGAAGATGGTACATCCGATTTGGGAGAAGAGGGAGCATCAGAGTCACTGTCAGGTTGCCGCTGATCTGTTTGGGGCTTGGGAAGGTCTGGATTTCCAGGTAAAGTATAAACAGTAGCTCGAGACCTGGTAAGAGGAGGAGAAGGAGAGGATATGTCCTCTTCACTCTCACTGCCAATGTCACTGATTTTGTCCATGTCATTGTCAGCATCATAAGAGCCACTGGAAGCCGAGAAACCCAGATTAGGTTGTGGAAACTGAGAGTCTATCATGTTGCCCATCGTGGCTGGGGTTGGATTCTGGGGTGGCTGTCCAAGAGGGGGTTTGAGAGTTGTAGGAGAACACTGGCCAGAAGGATGAGCAACCCCTGGTTGAGGTGAAGAAGTACCTGGTCTGTGAGTGTCCTCAGAAGTCTGGAATACAGCTTCAGGGGGAATAACGACACCAGTCCTGACCTGCTGGTTGTGAGGGTTGAAAGTTTGTGGGGTTCCCGTTTTGTGGATGGGGACCACCATCCCAGTTTTGCAGTGCTCTTTCTGTATCATCGTGACAGGGGAAGAAGAAACAACCGGAAGCTCATTCAAGGGTTGAGCAGTTCCAGCAGGCAGCTGGTTTGGTGTAGCCTTAATGTTTCGTCGAGACTTGTTACCCTTGACTTGTTGCCATTCACCTTGATCATGAGAGGCAACAGCAGAATCTCTCTTTTCCACTTCAGAGGATTGAGGAGCAGTCGCACAAGGGAAGCTGGCCGAGCCACTTTTGTGCCCAAAGACACAACAAGAGCTGCACACAAGTGGACTCCACTCATACTCCATTTCAATGGTAATCAACTCATCATCCCACTTAATTTTTATGTGTTGAAGGCGCGTTGAAGACGCCGTGACCCCTACACATACCCGAGCATACGATAATCTCTTCATTTGCTCTGTTTGTGCATCCACATAAAGGGGGTTACCAAGTGTACTGGCAATACGACTAATGCCTACAGCAGACCACAACGAGAGTGGAACACCCTTCAATTTAATCCATACCGGTAGAGTACTATGAACTCCTTTTTTAAGCTTGAGTTTTAGATGCCAAGCTTGTAGCATCATGGTACTGTTGAGTATGGAAATCGGTCCCATTTCCAAGACCTTTCTCCTAAAACTCTCATCCAGAATACGAAAGAAGTAAAACCCATTTTCATGCAGCCGTATGTCAACAACATTATTACCCCAAGCTTTCTTTATAGCTTCCTCCGTTACCTTGAAGTAGATTTTCCTCCCCAAATAGCTTCCAACAATGCATTCCTTTAGAGAAGGATTTTCATTAGCTACTATATCAGGAGTGATGTGTACAATCGGCTCCCCATTTTCCATCTTTGGAGCGACATAGGTTAAGTTATATCCCTTAGTCATGACCTTTGCAATATTAGCCCAACTCTGTGCCCTGTTATGACCAGTAACTGCCCCCGATCTGCTGAAATTGGCGGCATTTCCCTGATCTGTTACAATGGGTCGGGAGGTTTCTCCTCTCAGGGGACGAGAGCCACTGCGAGCAGGAGGTGATCTCCTCATACCAGATCTTCCCCTACTTCTGTTCACCCTTGGGTCACGTTTGGACAGCCGAGAGTTTCTGACTTTCCCCTCCCTCACTGGAAGAGTACCAATGTCTGTATCACCATCACCAGCAGCCACAGGAGCATACACCAGAGAGTTGGGAGGTTGGACACTAGGGACTCTATCTTTAGTGTATGGATCATTCTGATTATTACCCATCCTGGTAACAGACTTGCCCTTGTCTAGAGACAGAGCGTGACCATCAGCCTTAGCTTGCGGTTCACCCATTTTGTGCCCCTCCGTAGTTACTAGAGGAACATCAACATCTGGCATGGTTGAAGGGACAAGCTCTGTGGAAGGCATTAACCCGAAAGCAGCAGCACTACAGGTTTGCGCAGGTAGGACACTTCCACTTAGCAAGGTACATTACATCGTTAGTAGTATTTCGATGCCAACCAAAGGACCTTCCTAGCGCAGCTTGATTCAACCAGGATTACCGAACGACAGACTCAGCAGTAAGCTATTTATCCAAGATTGGCAACACTGGCAGGTCTAACAACCAATCCACCAACAATCAGTCAACAGAAGCAGGAGCATCCACCAGACGACAGAAATAATCACCAACCAGTCAACCAACAGATTTCAAGCCTAGCCATCTCCACCCGTCTCTAGGTAGGATTGTCCTGTATAGAAGGTAGAAATACCTTACCAGGTTGCAAAGATCCGAGTATCGTTCGAACCACTAGAAAGACGCTCAAGTGTGGCTGGATGCGCGAACCCTAGAACGATCAATTCGCCTTCAAATCTTCAATCGGAGGCAGACCATTGATCATAGGGTTGAAGCGAGTCTCGCATGGTTTGAAACTCAACTGGGAATCGTCGTCGCCAGCCAGTTCTCCCGAAGAACGCGTGAAATGTAGCCGCGACCCAGTAAGGCGTTCGAGCTCAGATATGGGGTTCCTCCGTCTAGGGTGATCGAGGGAAGAAATCCATTGGAGAGATGGATCAAGGTAGCCTTGCGACCTTGACTCCAGAAAATCAGTTGGATTTACCGCCGGAGGTGGCCGGAAAGCGATGGAGTCCAGTCGGAAACTCAGTCGTTATCCATGGGTGCCGAGAGAGAAAAGGTCGGGCGCGTACAGACCACGCGATCAGGCTTGGCGTAAATGAAAAGTATGCTTTCGCAGTTGTTTTTTTTTTTTTTTTTTTTTTGGTAAGGTACGTTTGTATTGACTTTTCAAATCAACTAGATACATGAATAATCGGACACAAAAACCATGAACCAACTACAGCACCTAGAGTGCTATGATGGGTTCAACGGTGAACCGATCGTCAAAAACCTAGCGCAGGATATACCAGACTATTTAACTAGGTAAGCCTATACACAGCAGTCTAAGCTAATGCAAAGCATAGCAAGCCGGCAGAACTACATGAGAGGAGTTCTGAGGCAAACGTATTCCGGAGAAATATAATGTGCAAAACGGCCAAACATCCTGGGCCTATAAGGTGTATACATATAGTGTATAAAGAGGCGCAAAGCGAGCCACCCTGTCGCGAACAATAGCAAGGGGAAAGCATCTTCTGGTGAGGCAACCGAGTGAAGGTCTTCACGATAGTGAGTGGAACCGAGCAGTAGATAGTCACCCAGGTGTAAAGCAGATGTCCAAAGAAGACCATGAGCCAGTGAACAGAGCATCAGTACCTCGGTAGAAGGAAAGCTCCTCATCCAGGCAGTATCACAAATCTGAGGAGCCGTCATAGACATGACGAGAAGAAGCCAAAACAGCATCCGAAAGTAGAAGGGACAGTAGAGGAGAGGGTGGTGGCAGCCAAGATAACCTCTAGGGATCAAGAGGTAAGCATCAATACAACCACACCCCCAACTGAGATATAGACGAGGTAAGTGAGAACAGTGCAGCAACGATAACTTGCAGGAGCCACGAACGAGAAAGGTGCAGCAGCAGTCCATACGAACCAGAACCTCTGGGTATACTCCTTCTCGGCCAGAGCAGCCCTGAGTACTCTTGAGGGAAGCTGAGGACTTGGAAGAGTGTATTATCACCTTGAAGAGAGAGGATTGAAAGAACAAGCAGTCCAGTAAGGGT
The DNA here is from genome assembly GCA_028455895.1 of Rhodomyrtus tomentosa. Lineage (NCBI taxonomy): Eukaryota > Viridiplantae > Streptophyta > Magnoliopsida > Myrtales > Myrtaceae > Rhodomyrtus > Rhodomyrtus tomentosa. Next base: position 33,330,876 of record JAPCWY010000003.1, on the reverse strand, counting down.
CCATCAATCAGGCAAAAAGGGCAGTAAGGACAGAGTAGGTACCACTTCAATTTGGTACCATGTTGCAGGGCCAATAATACAACTGCAGATTCATGAAGTTTAAATATATGCACTGAACACACACTCATATGCCACAGCAAAATAAAAGGAGGGGACAGTCCAGCCTCAGAAGACCACAGATGCGAACAGCAGCACAGCAGCTTAAGATCTGTATGGAGCGAAAGGTTTACAGAACCATGTGGGTATGGCCAAGCAGTTACTTCATAGCGCGAGCACATAACAATCACCATAAGAGAAAGGACAGCACAAGAGAACAGTAGCCACCATCTGACTAGGACGCAGCATCTCCTGCTGTGAAGATTAAGGCCGAGAGGCCCCACTTTCTCTGGATACGTCTATTTTGTGGAAGATCTTGGATTTTTCCATAGGAGAGAGCTTTATCCTTGACCTTCTTTGTTAAGTGCGTAAGAATAGAAGGAGCGAACAGCTTTTTTCCCCTGAATAAGATGTCATTTCTGACGGTCCATATTATGTGACAAAGAGCGCCGAGGGAATACCTGGTGATACGATGTGCAAAGCTTTTATCCCCAAAGTGTTTTTTTCCCCACTTCATGAAATCATCCCAAGGGAGGTTTTTCCATGAGAGGTTACAGTTGGACGCCCAAGTATTCGCAAAGTCTCGAGTTACCGAGCATCCAAAGAACAAGTGATCAATGGAGTCCGGCCTTGAGTTACAAAAGGCACACGAGCCCTCATCAATTCTTCGATATTGAAGTAACAAAACCTGAGTAGGGAGGCGGTTGTGAGAAGCCAACCACATGAGAAAAGCATCCCTCGGCGCAAAGGCCTTGTCCCAAATGAAAGAGTACCAGTGAGCTGGGCTTCCCTTAGACCTAAAATGATTCCAAGCTGATGTAATGGAGAAATCACCTCCCATCCATCGTAGCATATCATCCTTGGTTTCCGTAAACAATGGAGGTATCTCCATCCTAGAGGATATCATCCGAATTGCTGGAGAGGTTGGCCATTCCGAGTTATAGAAAGCACGTACCGTAATGTATCGCGGTATTCCAGATCGATATATATCTCCATTAGATATCAATATGTGTAGGGGGCCTACATCATGCCAATTATCAAACCAAAAGAATGCCATATGTCCATTTCCAATGGTCCATTTAAATTGTAAGGACACCTCATTACGGAGCTCTAAGATTTTCTTCCAAGTCCAAGAGCATATAGTTGGTCTCTTAGCTATCCAAAAGTTGGTTCTTTTCAAGAAGTTGGAATGGATCCATCTACACCATAGCGACTCTTTATCATTAAAGAGAATCCAAATATGCTTTAAGGTAAAAGCTTTGTTACAGTCCAAAAGTCTTCTGATTCCCAATCCACCTTCCTCTTTAGGTAGACATAAATCTGTCCATGAGACCTTGGCACCTCCAACTCCTAAGTCAGGACCCTTCCAAAGGAACTGCCTGAGGGTAAGTTCAATCTTATTTAGGATCGACTTTGGAAGGGTGAAGACAGAAGCCCAATATACATGAATAGAATGCAGGACAGATTTTATGAGTTGTAGTCGGCCAGCATAAGATAAGTATCTCTGAGACCAAGACCGCGCTCTAGCCGTAATAGCGTTGACTAGAGCATCGCAATCCCCTTTACGAATTCTTGAAGCAATAATAGGAACCCCAAGATATCGAAAGGGTAGTGTACCTTCTTGGAAGTTCAAACATTGTTGGATGTTGTCCCGGAAAGCACTTCCACCCGAGAGGTAAAACTCACTTTTAGTAGGATTCGGCCATAGCCCTGACCAGGAAGAAAATAAGTTCAGTCCCTCCTTTAAGAGCCGGATGGAATGTGGGTCTCCTTCCGAAAATAAGAGTACATCATCGGCGAAGAATAAGTGTGAGATACGACTATGTTTGCACCTCCAGAAGAATTTGAAGCCAGGCATAATAGTCTTGACATGAATAATGCGAGAGAAGACTTCCATTACCAAGGTAAAGAGGTAGGGGGAGAGTGGATCACCCTGTCGTATTCCTCTTGAACTCTTGAAAAAGCCATGAAGTTCTCCATTTATAGCCACTGAGAATTTTGGTGTGGATACACATTCCATAATCAACCTGATGGTGTGCTCTGGAAATTGAAAGGCCCTCAAGACCAACTCCAAGAATCCCCAGTGAACTGTGTCATAGGCCTTACAGAAATCAACCTTAACAGCACATCTAGGAAGGTAAGGGATATGGTGGAAGTCCGCAAAGAGTTCCTGCGCAATCATAATATGATCGCTAATTCTTCTCCCTCCAATAAATGCTGCCTGAGAGGATGAGACAATGGAAGGGAGTAGAGAGGCTATCCGGTTAGCCAAAATCTTTGTAATGCATTTATACACCGTGTTGCAACAAGCAATAGGTCTAAAGTCGTGCATGGCCATGGCATTTGGAGACTTCGGCACAAGGGAGAGGATGGTCGTGTTTGTTTCCTTAAGGAGCTTCCCAGTTCGGAAAAAATCTTTGATGGCAAGAATGACCGACGAGCCAACTATATCCCAAGATTTGATAAAGAACTCCACACTAAAGCCATCGGGACCCGGTGCTTTGTTCTTAGCTAGTGAGAAAAAAGTGGATCGAATTTCTTCATCCGTAACCGTTCGGGACAGCGATAATTTCTGGTCCTCATTCAGAACACTTGAAAGTATGCCGGAAACTTCAGCTAGAGATGGCAAAGTAATTGTCGGCTGGCCATTAAGAAGGGTCTGAAAATGATGAATAATATGGTCTTGTATAAGTCTCGGTTCAGTCAAAGTAGCGCCAGACCCATCCAAAACCGAGAGGATCCGGTTTTGAAGTCTTCTCTTGTTGACAAAATGGTGGAAATATTTAGTGTTGAGGTCACCTTCCTTAAGCCATCTAATTCTAGATTTCTGTTTGTAGAAAGGCTCCTCCTGAAGACGAAGATCCGAGAAGGACTTGAGCAGCTCCATCTCTGAATCAACCAAGGTTTGGTTGAAAGGGTCAAGTTGCAGAGCATCTTGAATAGAGTCAAGAGCCAACCTGGCTTGATGAGTTCTGCTTGAAATATCTGAGAAACTTTGCCGGTTAAGTGTCTTGAGCCGACATTTGAGTAGTTTCAACCTACGGCACAAGATAAACATAGGATTACCATCCAACGGAGTATCCCAGACATTCGTCACAATATCCTTATATAAGGGATGAGTGGTCCAATAGTGAAAGAATTTGAACGGCTTCTTCGTAATCGGCGGTGATAAGATTTTGACCACCATTGGAGTGTGATCCGAGATGCCTGGAGGTAGAAAGGTGGCCTCCGAAAAGGAGTATAAGCGACTCCAATGGTCATTAACAAGGACCCTATCAAT
>JAPCWY010000003.1:33275000-33315000 GCA_028455895.1 Rhodomyrtus tomentosa | reverse complement strand
GCACAAATCGTCTTCCACCCTCAACTAAGAACTGGGCCATGCACCACCACCCATAGAATCAAGAAAGAGCTTCCTGGCACCGTCAATCCTTACTAAGTGTCCGGACCTCGGTAAGTTTCCCGTGTTGAGTCACTCAAGCCGTTGTGCTCCACTCCCCGGTGGTGCCCCTTCCGTCAATTCCTTTAAGTTTCGCCTTGCGACCTTTGCGAATTACTCCCCCGAACCCAAAAACTTTGATTTCTCATAAGCAAAGCCTACGGAGTCCCAAAAGCAACATCCTGGCCGATCCCTAGTCGGGCATCGTTTATGGTTGAGACTAGGACGGTATTCCGATCGTCTTCGAGCCCCTAACTTTCGTTTCTGATTAATGAAAACATCCTTGGCAAATGCTACAGCTGTTCGTCTTTTCATAAATCCAAGAATTTCACTTCCGACTATGAAATACGAATGCCCCCGATCGTCCCCGTTAATCATTACTCCGATCTCGAAGGCCAACACAGAGGACCGAATCTTATGATGTTATCCCATGCTAATGTATACAGAAATGTAGGCCAGCTAAGCACTCTAATTCCTTCAGTAATGAAGATCGTGAGGCACGACCCGTCACTATGGCCGTGAGCGTATCGCCGGTAGAAGGGACGAGCCAATTCCAAGTGTGCACACCGCGAGGCGGACCGGGTCGACCCAACCTAAGGTCCAACGACGAGCTTTTAATCGCAACAACTTAAATATATCGTTAATGAGTTGAATTATCATGTACAAGCTGGGGCACTGATTCTGCTCCTCCAATGGATCCTCGTTAAGGGATTTAGATTAAAACATTCCAATTTACTGTGACTCAAAGAGCCCTGGTATCGCTATTTATTGTCACTACCTCCCCCGTGTCGTGATTGGGTAATTTGCGCGCCCGTGGCATCTTCTCGATGTGGTAGCCAAGCCGTGCTCCCTCTCCGAATCGAACCCCACTCCCTCCGTCACCCGTCACCACCATAGTAGGCCACTATCCTACCATCGAAAGTTGATAGGGCGTAAATTTGAATGCTGTCATTTACACGCATGGCCGTAAGCGATCCGCCGGGTTATCATGAATCATCGTTAGCAACCTGGCAAAGCCCGCGTCGATCTTTTATCTAATAAATGCATCCCTTCCAAAAGTCGGTGGTTTGCTGCACGTATTAGCTCTAGAATTACTACGTTGCTATCCGAGTAGCAAATACCATCAAACAAACTATAACTGATTTAATGAGCCATTCGCAAGCTTCACAGCTCCGAATTAGTTCATACTTACACATGCATGGCTTAATCTTGAGACAAAGATAGACTACCGGGCAGATCAACTGTAGCATTCTCTTCACGTATGACGTCCGCCAAGCATGATCCACCAGAAAACCCGAGAGCTCCACGTGATCAAAGACAAGTGTGAGCTGCCATTCCAGCAAAGCGATAAAATCACTTCTCTGATATTAGGAGCAAGTGGCCAATGACCATTACACCCATGAACAAGGTTCCGCATCCGAGAGAACGAGAAGCAGCACTCAGCGTGGTCCATCCGAACAACCAAATGAGATGTTCGAGGAACACAAGACCCACTATCTAGTCCAACCGAGGCAACTCCCACAGATGTCGCGTTGAAAGGGACAACAATAGGCACAAAATTCCATCACAATTGGGTATGCAACACAAAGACCTCCGCTTCTTTGTAATCCACGTTAACTCAGTGGATCAAAATATGATCGAAGCGAGGACTGCAGCTCGATGCAATCAAAGATGGAGCCTCGCCAACATGCACACATTTCCTATCGTCTCTCACACGCCATCGCGTACAATCGAAGTAAACCAGGTCGACTCAAACCACAAATCTTTTCAAGCATGAAAACTCAAGGGGCACACAGACCGATCAAACAAGGCCACATCCGCACCAAGAACGCGAAACACCAAGATCTCGTGTTTGACCATGGCTTAGTCTTCGTTTAGGCCTTCGAATCATATCTCGCTCACCGCCCCTCCCTTGGCCGATTAAGGCTCTAGCTTTCATGGTTTGATGTTGCCTCGACCTCTGACTCAACCATCGCTCAACCATTGCCTAAGTACCTACATGATCACCGGCTCGTTACGTTCCTCAAAGGGACGTGTTCACTCCGATTCACAAAATCGTGGGTCATCCGCACCGATGTACACGGTAGAGCTTAGATCATGTGCTTCGAAGATGGCTTAGTCATCGTTTGGATCTCGAATTCTGTCTTGCTCCTCAATCCTCCCTCTCCTCGACCTTAGGGTCTCTGGCCATGGCTTGATCTTTGGCTCGACTCGTGACTCAACCATCGCCGAGTCGCCATTAATAAGCACGAGATTGTCAAGCTCATGCACGCGCCGTGGGTCGCTTCACGATTCAAGCACAATGGCCCGATTCGCTCCGTTCAAAGGGCCATGTTCACCGATTCACAAGATCGTGCCATCTCGCAACGATAGACACGAGGCCTAGATCATGTGCCGATCACGAGTTTAGTCATCGCTTGATCTCGACCCTATCTTGCCTCAATCTTCTCTCCCTCGACCTTAGGTCTCTGTCCATGGTTTGATCTTTGCCTCGACCGGGACTCAACCATCGCCGATCATCGCCTAATAAGCACAAGATTGTCAAGCTCATGCATGCACATGGGTCGCTCAACGATCTCGGGCCTCACTATCGATTATCTCGGGCCATTCCGCTCGGCCGACTTCTTTCGATCACTGGCTCATGAGGTAGTCGAATCGAAGGGTCGAGCACGGCCACCTATCAGGCCCGCAACAGTGGGGAGCCACGCGATGACACGACAGGTGCTCGCTTGATCGGACACTTCTTCACTCGTGCCCAACATCCCTTGTCCGACGATCGAAAGCACTACTACCCCCTAAAGAGCCTTGTGGTTAGCTTATCCTACAAGCTGCGAGTAAGACATTCACTATGTTCTCGAGATTTGGCACTCCACGCTCTTTAAAAAAAATGTACAAAATGAATTTGGATGAGATTTTTTGCAAGGTTGCTTAGAAAACATAAACTTATTTTAAGGAAAGGTAAAAAAAAAAAAATTTGAAAAATCAATTTATTTATTTTTTTAATTTTTTCGTAATTAAAAATTGAAAAATTATTGAAAAAAAAGATAAAAATAATCGGGATGTGGGAAAACCATTAGGGGAGGTCGCTTTTCATGATTCAAAACAATTTTAGAAAGAGGAATGGATTTAATTGGACGACGAAATGATCGATAAAGCATGGGACCTGGGACCTTGCGTGCGAGCTAAAACTACTGAAGCTGACCCATGCATGAGTCAATCTGAATGGCCAAGCGATCGATGCATGATTCATGGTGGACGGCCAATTCCTCGACCATGGCCAGGCTCGATGGCCGAATCGCTCGGCCGTGCAAGCCGAGTCGCTTCGGGCCGACGATATTCTGGCCACGGCCTAGTTCGATGGCCGACGATATCGGCCACGGCCGTGCTCGATGGCCGAATCGCTCTCGGCCACGACCGTGATCGATGAGCCGACGATCTCGGCCACGGCCGAAGTCGAGGGCCGACGATCTCGGCCACGGCTGAAGTCGATGTCCGAAGATATCGGCCACGGAAATGTCCGATGGCCAGTTCACTCGGCCACGATCCATGATCGATCGCCAGGGCCTTTCGGCCACGGCCGTGCTCGATGGCCGGTCAGCGTTCGGCCACGACTCGTGATCGTTGGTCGACGATCGCGGCCGTGCTCGATGGCTAGTTCACTGCCACGATCCATGCTCGATCGACGAGGGGCCTTCGGCCACGATCCATGATCGATCGCCGAGGCCTCGGCCACGGCCGTGCTCGATGGGTCGCTTCACTCGCCAATGAGCACGTCGATCGATCGTCGAGGGCCTTCGGCCACGGCCGCGCTCTTTGGCCGACGACCAGGAAGCTAAACGGCCGAGCGACCAATGTACGAGTCAATGATCCGAATGGCCAAGCGATCGATGCATGATTCATGCCGGGACGGCCGATTCCCTCGACCATGGCCAGGCTCGATGGTCGAATCGCCCGGCCACGACCGTGATCGATGGTCGGTCACGACCCGCCATCCATGATCGATCGCCGAGGCCCAGGGCCACGCCGCGGGCTCCGTGGCCGATGAATTATGCCACGACCCTCGCCACGGCCGCGCTCGACGTGGCCGGGGCTTCGCTCGGCCACGATCCATGATCGACCGGCCAGGCCCCGGCCACGGCCGGCTCGCTGGCCGCTGCCGCTTCGGCCACGGCCCATGATTCGCTCGGCCATCGAGCCGCGGCCACGACCTCGCCGCGGCCACGCTCGATGGCCGACTCGTCGGCCACGACCCTCGACGTCCCCCCGGCCGCGCTCGATGGTCATGCGGGATTGCTATGCAACGACTCCTCGGCCACGGCCAGCGCGGTGAGTCAATCTCAATGCCCACAAGCCGATCGATGCAGGACTCTCCGTCGATGGCCAATTCACTCGGCCATGGCCGTGCTCGATGCCGCAGTTCGGTCGGCCGCAACCCGTGCTCGGATGGCTCTAAGGTACGTCATGGCCGTGGTCGATGGTCGACATGTCGGCCATGGCCGACCTCGATGGCGATCCATCTCGGCCACGGCCGAGCTCCAGGGCCGATTAGATCGGCCACGGCCGTGTTCATGGCCGCTTCGCTTCTGGCCATCGCCCATGATCGACGGACCGAGGCCCTCGCCATCACTGCAGCTCGATGGGGTTCATTCGCTCGTGCCACGACCCATGATCGACGCACTCCTTCGCGCTTGCTTACATGCCGGCTACGTCGGGGCTGGGGCAGAGGCCCCTGGGCCACGGCCGTGCTCGGCGGCCCATTCGCTCGTCCACACGAGATATGCGCGCTCGGTTGCATGCATGCCATCGCGTGGTCGTGAGGAGCGACCGATCGATGACTCATACGCCGGAACGGCCGAGCCGGGATCGATGCATGACTCGTGGCCGAACTGGGACAAGCGATCGATGGAACAGCCCATGCGCAAATGCTCGCAGATGGGCAAGTGCGATATTCGCGAGCCATGCCGAGCCTTAATCATGAGTAGCGGTCGAGCGATCGACGCAAGACTCTTTGCCGAGTGGCCGAGCGAGGGCCGATCATGCAAAACGTGGCAGTGTGCAGTAAGTTTCGCCGAGCCTTTGACAAAGAATGGCTTCAACTCTAGGCACCCGAGCGATGAGATGCTCCGGTTCAAACCCCGGCTCCGTGAATGACGAACCTCTAGTTGGGTGAGCTCTCTGGGGGAGACACGATTGGGGAGTTAGGATTTGGGAAGGGGAGGGATCTTGAATCGAAGCTTGACAAGGGCCGACCCGGTGATCGTGGCAAAGAAGCGCTCACTCGCCACTTCACAATACCCCGTCGCGCATTTAAGTCGCCCGCAAAGATCTCTACCTGCTGCTCAATGAAATTGTGCTTCGCTGCTGCCCACGCGGCTCATCCACTGCGAGCGCTTTCACTAACGACATCGCCGCTACTCTCTGGGGGAACGAGTCCCCTACTGCAGTGTCGGCAATCGAGCGACGAGCCGCATGCTGCCACTTCCTCTCTAGCCCGGATTCTCGACTTAGAGGCTGCTCTCGCTACTATAATCCAAATAAGACTGTAGCTTCGCTGCCACATCGGCTTTTCAACCAAGCGCGATGACCAATCGTGCTAATCAACGGTTCCTCTCGTACTAGGTTGAATTACTAGTTGTGACACTATCATCGTAGGGGTAAAACTAACCTGCCTCACGACGGTCTAAACCTGTACCACGTTCCCTACTTGGTGGGTGAACAATCCAACACTTGGTGAATTCTCGCTTTCACAATGATAGGAAGAGCCGACATCGAAGGATCAAAAGCAACGTCGCTATGAACGCTTGGGCCGCCACAAGCCGCTATCCCCGGTGGTAACTTTTCTCGACACCTCTAGCTTCAAATTCAAGATCTAAAGGATCGAGAAGCCACGCTTTCACGGTCTCAGCTCCGTGACTGGAAATCGAATCAAACGAGCTTTTACCCTTTTGTTCTACACGCAGATTGCTCGCTGAGCCATCTTAGGACACCCTCGCGTTTATCTTTTAACCGTATGTGCCGCTTCCTGGCCTAAACTCCCCACCTCGACAATGTCTTTCTCACTGGATCGAAGCCACAGGCGCTTTAATCTAGTTCTAAAAGAAGGGGCATGTTCCCGCTCTCCGCTTTCACTCAATAAGTAAAATAACGCTAAAAGCAAGTGGTATTTCACTTCTCGCCAAGCTTCCGGCTCCCACTTACTCTACACCTCTCAAGTCATTTCCACAAAGTCTGACTCAGAGTCAAGTGCTCAACAGGGTCTTCTTTCCTCATTGAGCTCTCGCCAAGCCCTGCTCCTACGTGGTTTCGCTGGATAGTAGATGTGGACAAATTTGGGAATCTCGTTAATCCATTCATGCGCCACACTAATTAGATGACGAGGCATTTGGCTACCTTAAGAGAGTCATAAAGTTACTCCCGCTCGTTTACCCGCGCTTGGCTGAATTTCTTCACTTTGACATTCGTAGAGCATCAAGCGTAAATCACATTTGCGTGAGTATCCGCAGTGGGACCATCGCAATGCTTTGTTTTAATTAAACAAGCCGATTCCCCTTGTCCGTACCCGCTCTCAGTTGACCTGCTCGACGCCCGATGGTTGGCCCCCGGGGGAGCCGTTCTCAATCTGTCTCCCGGCCGGCAAGACGCGATGGGATCGCTCTCGTCGGGCGATAAACCTCGAGCACCCAATCGACGTTCCGACGGCCCGGATTGAGACCCCCGTGCACACTCCTCGTGAGCTAATCCTTTTCCCGAGGTTACGGATCCATTTTGTCGATCCACTTGCCCGTCTACATTGTTCCATCGACCGTAGGTCGCTCACCTCTTGGAGACCCGATTGCCAAGGTTATGAGTGCATCGGACCTGGGCGCGGACTCAAGACTCGGTCCTCCCGTATTTCTCGGGTGGCCGCCGGGGCGCACCGACACGCGCACGCGATGCTGCGCGCTTCCAGCTCGGACCCCACCTGACCGCCAAGCCGTTTCTCCAGTGTTTAAGTGGGGCGTGGCTGCTAAACGTAAAAGATAACTCTTCCCGAGGCCCTCCGCTCGACGTCTCCGGGACTCCTCAACGTTGCCGTCGGCCCGCCACGTCCGGCTCGGTGAAATTTTAACCCGATTCCTCGGGCTCGCAAGCACGAGCGCGCCCGGGGACGGGCTTCCCCCGTCTCTAGGATCGACCAACCCATGTACAAGTGCCGTTCACATGGAACCTTTCCCTCTTCGGTCTTCAAAGTTCTCAGCTCAATATTTGCTACTACCCACCAAGATCCGTGACCGACGGCCGCTCCGCCTCGGCTCACGTCCCAGTTGTGCTCTCGCAGCCGACCGCGCGCGCCCCTCCCAGACTCATCAAGGGCCGGGGCACTTGCCTTGACGGCCGAGAGTAGGTCGGGCGGGGCTACGGGCCGCCTATCCATTTTCTAAGAAGCCGATTTCGGTACAGTGAGTTGTTACACACTCCTTAGCTGGATTTCGACTTCCATGACCTACCGTCCCATTGCCTTAATCGACTCAACACCCGTTGTGGGTTCCAGGTTAGCGCGTTAGCCAGCAACTGCACCTCGACTTCCTGCTCATCCCGCACGTCAGCTTCGCTTTACCAAAATGGCCCACTCGGAGCTCTCGATTCCGTGGCGTGGCTCAACAAAGCAACCGCTACCTCGGTCCTACTCATTTAAAGTTTGAGAATAGGTCGCAGTAGCTGTCATACCGACTTCTTAAATCATCGGCTTTACCCGATAGAACTCGTTTCTGAGCTCCGCCTATCCCGAGGGAAACTTCGAGGTGAACCAATACTAGATTGACGGTGCTCGATTTAGTCTTTCACTCTATACTCCAAGTCGATTTAACGATTTCAGACTGTCAAGATCGCTGCGGGCCTCCACTGTAGTTTCTTCTCTGCTTCACTCGCTCGTGCATAGTTCACCATCTTTCTCGGTCCCGACTGTGCATGCTCTCACTCGAACCCTTCTCGAAGATTGGTTCAGCTTGGTGGGCGCACCCACAAGGTGATCCCACCAGCCGCCTTCCTTACGCCTTACGGCTTTGTCACACCCAATGGGATCTCCGCACACATGTCGACTCACTTGGTCCGTGTTTCAAGACGGGCTCGATCGGGGAGCCCACTAGCCGATGCCCGGAGCACGCAGAGCGCCGAGGCACGCCAGAGCTGCGCGTCGAATTCCACAATCGCAAAGCAGACGTTTCCACGGACGTATCAAAGGCCCGGGCTCGGGGCCGCCACCGCAATCCGCACGGGTCCATGCCTCGAGCCGATCTAAGCACCGCCTCATCACCGTTCCACATCCGATCGAGGCACACGTCGGCCCCTATCCGCTTCCCTCCCGACAATTACCCAAGCACCCTTCGACTCTCTTTTCAAAGTCCTTTTCATCTTTCTCGCTGCACTTGTTTGCTATCGGTCTCTCGCCCATATTTAGCCTCGACGGAATTTACGCCTCCGACAGTACAGCATTCCCAAACAACCTCGACTCGACGACAAGGCCTCGTGGTGCCGATTGTGGTCCGACACGATGGGGGCTCTCACCCTCTCTCTGCGCCTCTTCCAGCGGAATCCTTAGGCCCCGGTCCGTCGCCGAGGACGCTTCTTCCGTATTCATACTCCGAATTCACCGAGTGCATGGGCTGATTTTTATGTTGGGCTCTTCCTTCCTTTGTCATTGCTACTAGGGGAATCCTTGTTAGTTTCTTTTCCTCCGCTTTATTGATATGCTTAAACTCACCGGGTAAACACACTTGACCTGGGTCGCGTTGGTAAAGAGTAGATTCAGTAGAGCGCTCGCACTGAGCGACACGCATGACATCGATCATCGGGTCTCATCGTCCATCGAATGTCGTGGTGCTAATCGCCTGGCATCGCTCGAATTTGGGCCAACCGGGACGAAGTCGTCGCTGAGGCCAACATACGCACTGAAATTCCGCCCGCCCAAAGAATTGGGCGAGGGATTAGGGCAACGCCGTGTGCACACCCAGTGCAACGCGGGCCTCGACCGAACGAAGTTTCCGCATGCAACTAAGGCTCAAAGACTCGATGGTTCACGGATTCCCGCAATTCACACCAAGTATCGCAACCTCGCTACGTTCTTCATCGATGCGAGAGCCGAGACACTGGCCAGCCGAGAGTCGTTATGAATAATAAAGATCGATGGCATCCCACACACGCACCATGTCTCTGGGGTGACGTGAGCATCGCTCTCTTGTCTGTTCCTTCGCGCGCTCCGCGCCGAAACTGGGCAGTTAGCGAAAGCCCGAGTGCTCTGTGTCTGCAGCGATCCCGACGTCGAGGGACGATGAGAAAAACTCACCGTCCCCATATCGAGTTCAAGCTACGCAGTTCTCCGGTCATTCTCGCTTGTGCGGATTCGGCATAATGATCCTTCCGCAGTTCACGACGGAAACCTTGTTACGACTTCTCCTTTTCCTCTAAACATAAGGTTCAAGTGGACTTCTCGCGACGTCCATCGGCGACGGCGAACCGCCTTCCACGTCGGGCCGCTAGATCCGAACACTTCACCGGACCATTCACCTGCAGGAATGCTGACTGGCGGTGCGTACAATACAGTATATTGATCGTAGTCAACGCGGAAATTCGATGACTTTCGCTGCTTTACTAGGAATTCCTCGCTGAAGACCAACAATTGCAATGATCTATCCCCATCACGATGAAATTTCAAAGATTACCCTGTGCTCCGTTTGGCCAAGGCTATAGACTCGATTGAATAGCATCGATTGTAGCGCGGCTGCCGACCAGCAACATCTAAGGTGCATCATGCACTTTGCTATCGCCTCACAACTTCCTTGGCCTAAGCGGCCATAGTCCCTCTAAGAAGCCGGCCGTGGAGATGTACATCCACATAGCTAGTTCATGAAAGCCGAGGTCTTTCGTTCGGCATCTGGAATTAACTTGGACAAATCGCCTCCCACCAACTGCAAGAATCACTACGCACCACCTTGCCCATAGAATCAAGAAAGTGCTGTTTGATCTGCCCGTCAATCCTTACTATGTCACGGACCTCGGTAAGTTTCCGTGTTGAGTCAAATTAAGCCGTTGAAATGCTCCAGCTCACCAGTGGTGCCTCTTCCACAATTCCTTTAAGTTTCTGACACTACTGCGACCATACTCCCCGAACCCAAAAAACTTTGATTTCTCATAAGCGTGCCTTGTGATCCTAAAAGCAACATCCGCCGATCCCTAGTCGGCATCGTTTATGGTTGAGACTAGGACGGTATCCGATCGTCTGGAGCCTCCAACTTTCTGTTCTTGACACATGAAAACTTATCCTTGGCAAAATGCTTTCAGCTTGTTCGTCTTTCATAAATCCAAGAATTTCTACCTCCGACTATGAAATACGAATGCCCCGATTGTCCCTCGTTAATCATTACCTCCGATCCCGAAAGGCGACATAACACAATAGGACCGAATCCTATGATGTATTTATCCCCATGCTAATGTATACAGAGCTGTAGGCTTGCTTTGAGCACTGCAATTTCTTCAGCAATAAAGACGGGAGAGCACGACCCGCCTGCTTAAGAGCTGAGAAGCGTATCACGCCCGTAGAAGGACAGACGATGAACCGGTGCACACCGCGAAGCAACTGGCTTCGGTCGACTTCAACCCAAGGTCCAACTACTGTGAGCTTTTAACTCGCGCAACAACTTAAATATACGCTATTTGAGCTAAATGGTCTGGCTGGCCGCCGGCACCGTGACTTGCCCTCCAATGGATCACTCATTAAGGGATTTAGATTGTACTCATTTCCAATTACCACTCGAAAAGAGTCTTGGTATTGTTATTTATTGTCACTACCTCCCGTGTCAGGGATTACCTGGGTAATTTGCGCGCCGTCGGCTGCCTTCCTTGGATGTGGTAGCTGCTTTCCTCAGGCTCCCTTCCGAATCGAACCTTTAATTCTCGAAGTCACCCGTCACCACCATAGTAGGCCACTATCCTACCATCGAAAGTTGATAGGGCAGAAATTTGAATGATGCTGGCCGTCGGCGCACGATGGCCGTGCGATCCGTCGGGTTATCATGAATCATCGTAGCAACCCCGGGCAAAGCCCGCGTCGACCTTTTATCTAATAAATGCATCCCTTCCAAAGTCTGGGGTTTGTTGCACGTATTAGCTCTAGAATTACTACGTGTTATCCGAGTAGCAAATACCATCAAACAAATCTATAATCGATTTAATGAGCCATTCATAGCGATTTAGATAGTCCGAATTAGTTCATTACTTACACATGCATGGCTTAATCTTTGAGACAAGCATATGACTACCGGGCAGGATCAACTAGGGAAGCATTCCTGTGCTTCACGACGTCCGCCAAGCATGATCCACCATGAAAACCCGAGAGGCTCCACGTGATCAAAGACAAGGCGGGAGCTGCCATTCAGCAAAGCGATAAACACTTGATATTGGGGAGCAAGTGGCCAATGACCATTACACCCATGAACAAGGTTCCGGTGATCCGAGAGAACGAGTAAAGCAGCTGCATTGGTCCATCCAGAACAATCAAATGAGATGTTCGAGGAACACAAGACCCACTATCTAGTCCATACCGGCACCCCCACAGGATGCTCGCGTTGAAAGGGACAACGATAGAGCACTGAAAATTCCATCACAATTGGGTATGCAACACAGGAACCCGCTCTTTGCATCCACGTTTAACTCATGGATCAAAATATGATCGAAAGCGTGAGGACTGGCAGCTCATGCACCAAGCACGTGGAGCCCGCCAGCAGCGCACATTCCTATCGGTCGTCTCACACGCCATCAGCGTACACACCGGAAGTAAACCAGGTCAGACTAATCCGATCATGCCTTTTCAAGCATGAAAGCTGGCAAGTAGCACAGCAGATGATCAAACAAGGCCACATCCGCCTGCCGCTGAGACGCGAAACACCAAGATCTGCGTCACGGTCATGGCTTAGTCTTCGGCTTAACCGGTCTTCGACCGTATCTCGCCCCTCAATCGTCCCTCCCCCTTGGCCGATTAAGGCCTCGGTCATGGTTTGATGTTGGCTCGACTCCGGACTCAACCATCGCTCAACCATTGCCTAAGCACGACATGATCACTCGGCTCGTTACGTTCAAAGGGACGTGTTCACCGGATTCACAAAATCGTGGGTCATCCGGCAACGATAGGACACGAGCTTAGATCATGTGCCGATCATGGCTTAATCATCACTTTGATCTCGACCCTATCTTGCCTCGATCTTCCTCCCTCGACCTTAGGTCTCGGTCATGGTTTGATCTTTGGCTCCACCGGGACTCAACCATCGCCTCGATCATCGCTCTAATAAGCACTGGCAGATTCTCAGCTCATGCATGCCCGAGTGGGTCGCTCACGATTCAAAGCACAATGGCCGATTCGCTCCGTTCAAAGGGCCATGTTCACCGATCTCAGCGATATCGTGGCGCATCCGGCTTAACGATAGACACGTAGGGGCTAGATCATGTGCCGATCATGGCTTAGTCATCGCTTTGATCTCGACCCTATCTTGCCTCGATCTTCCTCCCTCGACCTTAGGTCTCACATGGTTTGATCTTTCGCTCGACCGAGGACTCAACCATCGCTCGATCATCGCCTAATAAGCACAAGATTGTCGCTCATGCATGCACATGGGTCGCTCACGATTCAGCCTCACTTATCGATTAAACCGCTCGTCATTAAAGCTCAGCCGACTCTCTCGACCACGGCCCATGAAAGGTAGCCGGAATCGATGGCCGATATCTGGCCGGCCATCGTATGCCCGCTGCGAGGGGGAGCTTGCACGCTGATGAATCGATTGGGTGCTCTGCTTGATCGATTATCGACTCGTGCCCAACATCCCTTGTCCTGCCGATCGAGCACTCTTTACTTATTTCTAAAGAGCCTTATGAGCGCTATCCTACAAGCAGCGAGAAGAGCATTCACATTATGTTTGAGATGGCATCAAATCTTAAAAAATGTACAAAATGAATTTGGATGAGATTTTTTGCAAGGTTGCTTAGAAAAACACATAAAACTATTTTAAGGAAAGGTAAAAAAAAAATTTGAAAATCAATTTATTTATTTTTTTAATTTTTTCGTAATTAAAAAATTGAAAATTATTG
Organism: Rhodomyrtus tomentosa; assembly: GCA_028455895.1. NCBI lineage: Eukaryota > Viridiplantae > Streptophyta > Magnoliopsida > Myrtales > Myrtaceae > Rhodomyrtus > Rhodomyrtus tomentosa. Next base: position 33,301,791 of record JAPCWY010000003.1, on the reverse strand, counting down.
AAAAAAAAAGATAAAAAAATAATTGGGATGTGGGAAGAAAACCATTAGAGGTCGTTTTCATGATTCAAACAAATTTTAGAAAGATAATGGATTTAATTGGACTAGAAATGATCGATAAAGTATGGGACTCGCCACTTGGGTGTGAGCTAAACGGCCGAGCGAATCCGATGCATGAGTCAATCTGAATGTGCCGCGATCGATGCATGATTCATGGTGGACGGCCAATTCCCTCGACCATGGCCAGGCTCGATGGCCGAATCGCTCGGCCGTGGCCGAGTCGCTCGGCCGACGATATAGGCCACGGCCGAAGTCGATGGCCGACGATATAGGCCACCGCCGTGCTCGATGGCCTAATCCCCCGGCCACGACCGTGATCGTTGGTCGACGATCTCGGCCCCGGCCGACGTCGAGGGCCGACGATATCGGCCACGGCCGAAGTCGATGGCCGAAGATATCGGCCACGGCCGTGTTCGATGGCCAGTTCACTCGGCCACGATCCATGATCGATCGCCGCGGCCTGCGGCCACGGCCGTGCTCGAGGGCCGAATCGTTCGCCCACGACCGTGATCGTTGGTCGACGATCGCTGCGCCCGTGCTGGCGATGGCTAGTTCACTCTCGACTGCGATCCATGATCGTCTCGGCGAGGCCGCGGCCCGCGATCCATGATCGATCTGGCGAAGATCTTCGGCTCCTGGCGTGCTCGATGGCGATTCACTTTCGGCCCGCGATACGTGATCGATCATAGAGGCCAACCGCGCCTTGTGGCCGTGCTCTTTAGTAGATGAATTGTCTGAGCCTAAGGTCGAGTTTAGGCGACCAATGCATGGAAGTCGATCTGAATGTGGCGATCGATGCATGATTCCATGGCTTGGGCCAGCCAGGTCCCTCTCGACCATGGCCAGGCTCGATGGTCGAATCGTCTCGGCCGCGGCCGTGATCGATGAGCCGACGACCTCGGCCACGATCCATGATCGATCGCCGCAGGCCCTTAGGCCCACGGCCGTGGCTCAGTGGCCGATGGTGCTCTCCCGACCACACGGCCACGGCCGTGCTCGATGGCAGGTTGCTTCGGCGCGATCCATGATCGATCGCCGAGGCCTTCGGCCACGCGGCGTGCTCATGGCCAGTTCGCTTCGGCCACGGCCCATGGTCAGCTCGGCCCTTCGAGCGTGGGCCCACGACACCTCGGCCATGGCTGGCTCGATGGCCAGGCTTCGCTCAGCCACGACCCTCGACGTCCCCGCGCCACGCTCGATGAAAACTGCGGGATTATTATGCAACGACCCTCTGGCCACGGCCGGCGCGTGAGTCAATCTCAGCTGGCCAAGCGATCGATGCGGTGGACTTCGTGCTCCGATGGCCAATTCACTCGGCCATGGCCGTGGCTCGATGGCGGCTTCCGCTCTGGGCCACGACGGCCGTGCTCGATGGCCTAAGGTATCGGCCATGGCCGTGGTCGATGTTGCCGATTATGTCGGCCATGGCCGACCTCGATGGCTGGACGATCTCGGCCACGGCCGAGCTCCAGGGCCGATCTGCGTATCTGGCCACGGCCGTGTCTCCATGGCCGCTTCGCTTCGGCCACGGCCCATGATCGATCGATCGAGGCCTTCCGAGCCACGGCCGTGCTCGATGGCCACGATTCGTTTCGGCCACGACCCATGATCGATGACCTTCAAGCGCTTGCGCACATCTTCGCCGCCGCAAAACCTTGGCGGTAGGCCCGACCCACGGCCGTGCTTTCGATGGGCCCGCCTCGCTCAGCCACGCAGATATGCGCTCTGGCTATGATGGGCATGCGTTATCAGCTGCGGTCGTGAGGAGCGACCGATCGATGACTCATACGCTCGAACGGCCGAGCCGATCGATGCATGACTACGTGCCGAACGGACAAGCGATCGATGTGTCGCCCATGCGTACGGCTCGCATGGAGCAGGAGTGCGATATTCGCGAGGCCATGCTTAGGACGCCTTAATCATGAGTAGCGGCTCGAGCGATCGACGCTTGAAGACTTCTTGCCGAGTGGCCGAGCGAGGGCCGATCATGAAAACGTGGCGGAGCAAAGTTTCGCCGGAGTCTTTGACAAAGAATGGCTTCAACTCTCGGGCACCCGAGCGAGTGAGATGCCTCGCTCAAACTCGGGCCCGTGAATGACGAACCTCTAGTTAAGTTTGGGGGAGACACGATCGGGGAGTTAGGATTTGGGAAGCGGGAGAGGACGAATCGAAGCCGAACGGCTGACAAGGGCCGATTCTCGATGGATCGTGTGAGGCAAGAAGGCCACCTCTGCCACTTACAATACCAATCCGTCGCCAGTATTTAAGTCTTCCGCAAAAGATTCTACTCGTCGCTCAATAGAAATTGTGCTTCAAGGCGGCCCACGCGGTTCATCCACCGCGGAAATGCGCTCACCAACGACACGTGCCCTTTGGGGGAACGAGTCCCCACCGCAAAGCCTGCGAATCGAGCCGACGCAGCGCATGCGTCACTTCTAGCCCTGGATTCCCGACTTAGAGGCGTTCGGTCATGCAATTCGCCAAGACGCACGGTAACCCGCGCCTTGGCACTAGCTTTTCAACCAAGCTGGCGATGACCAATTGTGCTAATCAACGGTTCCTCTCGTACTAGGTTGGAATTACTGATTGTGACACTATCATCGATAGGGTAAAACTAACCCGTCTCACGACGGTCTAAACCCACTCACGTTCCCTATTGGTGGGTGAACAATCCAACACTTGGTGAATTACTCGCTTCACAATGATAGGAAGAGCCGAAACATCAGAAGGATGTGAAAAAGCAACGTCGCTATGAACGCAGTGCCACAAGCTTCGCTTATCCTCGTGGTAACTTCTTTTCCGACACCTCTAGCTTCAAATTCGAAGATCTAAAGGATCGATAGGCCACGTTTTTCACGAGTTCGTATTCAGACTTGGAAATCGGAATCAAACGAAGCTTTTGACCCTTTTGTTCTACACGAGATTTAAATTCGTTCGTTGAGCTCATCTTCAGGGACACCTTTGCGTTATCTTTTAACCGTATGCGTCGCCCCAGCCCAAACTCCCCACCTCGACAATGTCTTAGCCGCTCGGACTGAAGACGTGCTGACAATGACACTTTAAGTTCCAAAAGAAGGGGCATTTGCCCGCCTCCGTTTCTCACTTTAATAAGTAAAATAACGTTAAAAGTAGTGGTATTTCACTTTTGCCGCTTCCGGCTCCCACTTATCCTACACCTCTCAAGAATCATTTCACAAAGCTTCGGACTAGAGTCGAAAGCTTTCAATGGTGGTCTTCTTTCCCCGCCGATTCTCGCCAAGCCTGTTCCTCAGGCTTTGGTCGTGCTTTCGCTTGGATAGTAGACGAGTGACAAGTGGGAATCTCGTTAATCCATTCATGCGCGTCCTTCTCAATTAGATGACCCGAGGCATTTGGCTACCTTAAGAGAGTCATAAGTTACTCCCGCCGTTTACCCGCGCTGGTTGAATTTTCTTTCACTTTGACATTCGTGAGCACTGGGCGTAAATCATCATGCATGAGCATCCGCGAGTAGACCATCGCAATGCTTTGTTTTACCAAATGGCACGGATTCCCTTGTCCGTACTCGGGCTCCGAGCTCAGATCGTTCGACGCCCGAGGAAGGCCCCTGAAGGAGTCGTTCTCAATCGAATCCCCGGCCGGCATCGCGGCGACCCGCTCTCGCCGCGAGAGCAGCCTCGAGCAACCCACCCGACACCTGAGACAGGTTCCGTGGATCGGGCACTCCCGTGCCCGGGCCCATTCTCGTGAGCCTAACCTTTTCCCGAGGTTACGGATCCATTTCGTCGAGCTTCCCTTGCCTACATTGTTCCATCGACCGGAGGGTTCGTTCACCTTGGAGACCTGCTGCGGTTATGAGTACGACCTGGCGCGGGAACGTGGGCACTCGGTCCCTCCGTAGATTTTCAAGTGTCGCCAGCAGCCTTGTGCACCGACACGCTGTACGCGACGTGCGGTGTGCTCTTCCGCTCGCCGGACTCTACCTCCGGCGTGAGCCGTTTCCAGTCGGTGGAGAACAGTTGTTAAAACGTAAAGAGAACTCTTCCCGGGGCCCCCGCCGACGTCTCCAGGACTCTCACTAACGTTGCGTCGTCACCGCCACGTCCCGGCTCAGAATTTTAACCCATTCCTTTTGAGAAGCTCGCGCACGTAGGCGCTTATCAGGAGCCGGGCTTCCGTCTCTTTAGGATCGACTAACCCGTGTCCAACTGCTGTTCACACGGAACCTTTCCCCACTTCAGTCCTCAAAGTTCTCATTTGAGTATTTGCTACTACCACCAAGAATCCGCACCGACGGCCGCTCCCACGCCAGGCTCACGCCCCAGCTGTTTTATAACCGACCGCCGCGCCTCCTACTCATCAAGGCACGGCGACTTGCCTTGACGGCCGAGTAGAGGTCGCGCCGCGTAAAGCCATCCATTTTCGGGCTGATTGATTCTGGCGGAGTGAGTTGTTACACACTCCTGTCAGCCGTGATTTAGAGCTTCCATGACCACCTGGGCCCCGTCGTGCTTAATCGACCAACACCCTCAGTGGGTTCTAGGTTAACACAGCGATTGGGCAGCCTGTAACTCGACTTCCGGCTTCATCTCCGCAGATCGCGCTCTCCGCTTTACCAAAAATGGCCCACTTGGAGCTCTCGATTCCGTGGCGCTGCTCAAACAAAGCGGCCCGCGCTGTCCTAGCCTATTTAAAAGTTTGAGAATAGGTCGAGGGCTGGTTGCGCCTGTACGCCTCTAAATCATTGGCTTTTACTCCGATAGAACTCGTTCTTGAGTCTAAATGCATATCTGAGGGAAACTCCTGAGGGAACCAAATACTAGGATCGGTGCTCTCGATTACTCTTTCGCCCCTATACTGAAGGTCGGACGAACGCATTTCGCACGTCAAGACACTGTTGCCGGGCCTCCACTGTAGTTTCCTCAACGCTTCGCTCCCGCCGGTGCATAGTTCAATGGCCATCTTTCTGTCCCGACCAGACATGTCTTTCTCACTCGAACCCTTCTCGTAAGATCAAGGCTCTGGCTCGGTGAGCGCACCCACAAGTGGATCAGCACCCGCCGCCTTCCTTACGCCTTCTGGGTTTGCCACCCATTGGACTACGCAGACACATGTCGACTCCTTGGTCCGTGTTTCAAGAGCGGGCCGAATGGGGAGCCCTATCAGCCGATGCTGAACCTGCGAGCACGCAGAAGCGCGAGGCACGCCGAGGCGCGTGCTTTGAATTCCACATGACTCGCAAGGGTGACGTTTCCACGGACGTATCAAAGGCCCGGGCTCTGGGCCGCCACCGCAATCCGCATCGGTCCATGCTCTCGAGCCGATCGGGCCGAGACCTAGGCTCATCCACCGATTCCACATCCGACCGAGGCACATCGCCGGGGCCCCCATCCAGCTTTCCTCCCGACAATTCTCTGGGCACTCTTTCGACTCTCTTTTCAAAGTCCTTTTCATCTTTTCCCTCGCGCATTTTACATTTGCTATCGAGCTCTACCAGCCCATATTTAGCCTTGGACGGAATTTTACCGCCCGATTAGTGGCCGCATTCCCAAACAACCTCGAGCTACGCCGACAAGCCGCTCGTGGTGCGACATGTGGTCGGACACGACGGCTCTCACCCTCTCTCGCAGCCACTTCCAGGGAATCAGTTGGCCCGGTCCGTCGTCGGGTGACGCTTCTCCAGACGACGACCCGAACGCTCGAGGGCGCTCGATTCTCATGCCGGGCTCTTCCCTTTGTCATTTCGCCGTTACTAGGGGAATCCTTGTTAGGTTTCTTTTCCTCCCCATTTATTGATATGCTTGAAGCTTCACGGAGTAGCCCCGCTTGACCTCGGGGTCGTTAAGTAAAGAGTAGATTCAGAGAGCGTTCGCACGAGCGACAAGCAGCATGACATCGATCATTGGGGTCTCATCAACCGAATGTAGTGGTGCACCGCTCCAGTCGTCGAATTTGGGCCATACCGGGACGAAGTCAAAGCGGAGGCCAACATACGCAATACTGAAATCCGCGTCCCGCTCCAAAGAATTGGGCGAGGGACAGGGCAACGTCGCGTTATGTGACACCATGATAGCGTTTTTCTAAACTTGTCGCCTCGACCGAATGCTTCTGCGCAACTCGCGTTCAAAGAAACTCGATGGTTCACGGGGATTAGCAATTCACACCCAAGTATCGGCAGCTCGCTACGAATTGCTCTGATCATACGGGAAAAAAAAATGCGAGAGCTCGAGATATCCGTTGTCGAGAGTCGTTATGAATAATAGGAGATTGGATGGCATCCCACACACGCACCTATGTCCGGGGGTGACGGGAGCATCGCTCTCTTGTCTCAAGTTCCTTGGTGCTGCTCCGTAGCCGGGATTCAGCAGCTTAGCTAAGGAAAGCCCGAGTGCTCTAAAGCACCCGTGCGATATCCCGAGCGCCCGAGGGACGATGAGAAAAATCCCACCGATCCCCACGGCATTGAGTTCGCACATGCGAGTTCTCTCGGTCATTCCCGCTAGGCGAGGATTCGACAATGATCCTTCCGCGAGGTTCACCTCACTGGAAACCTTGTTATTCTGACTTCTCCGCTTCCTCTTAAATGATAAGGTTCAAGTGGGACTTCCTCAGCGGCGATCATCGTACGGCGAATCGCCCAGCGCCAGCCGCGATCCGAACACTTCACCCAGGACCATTCTAATCTGGGTAGTGGAGCGGATTTGCAGGCGCTGTGTGACAAAGTATGTGGATCGTATGTCAACGCGAGCCGATGACTCCGCGCTGTACTTTGAGGAATTCCTCGTTGAAGACCAACAATTGCAAATGATCTATCCCACATCACGATGAAATTTCAAAGATTACCCAGCCTGTGCGGCTGGGAATACAGCTATAGACTTCGTTGAATACATCAGCCAGTGACGCGCAGCAGGCCCCGAGAACGATCTAAGGGCGTCACTGCACCCGTGCTATTGCTGAGCACCATGACTTCCTGGCCTAAGCGGCCATAGTCACCTCTAAGAGCCGGCCGTGGAGATGTACATCCACATAGCTAGTTAGCGAGCCGAGGTCTCATTCGTTATCGGAATTAACCAGACAAATCGCTCCACCAACTAAGAATCGACGCCATGCACCACCACCCATAGAATCAAGAAAGCAGCCTCGATGCACCCGTCAATCCCCTTACTATGTCACTGACCTCGGTAAGTTTCCCCGTGTTGAGATCAAGTTAAGCTTCGTTGTGCTCCACTCCCGGTGAGGTGCCCTTCCCGTCAATTCCTTTAAGTTTCAGCCCTTTATGACCATGCTTACCTAACCCAAAAAAACTTTGATTTCTCATAAGGTGCCACGCCGGAGTCCTAAAAGCAACATCCGCCGATCCCTAGCTCGGCAGATCGTTTATGGTTGAGACTAGGACGGTATACGATCGTCTTCGAGCCTGACTTTTCGTTCTTGATTAATGAGAAACATCCTTGAGCAAATGCTTTCAGCTTGTTCGTTCTTCATAAATCCAAGAATTTCACCTCTCGACTATGAAATACGAATGCCCCGACTGTCTCCTGTTAATCACTGCCACTCCGATCCGAAAGGCAACAACACAATAGGAATGGAATCCACCCTTATTGATGTTATCCCATGCCTAATGTATACGGGCGTAGGCTCGTTTTGAGCACTCTAATTTCTTCAAAGTAACAATAGAGGCACGACCCGGCCAGTTAAGGCCAGGAGCGTATCGCTCGGGTAGAAGGGACTGAGCTAATCGGGTGCACACCGCGCAGGAAGGACCAGTCGACCCAACCCAAGGTCCAACTACGAGCTTTTTAACCGGCAACAGCTTAAATATACGCTATTGGAGCCGTGAATTACCGCGGGCCGGGCACCGGGCACTGCATCATTGCCTCCAATGGATCCTCGTTAAGGGGATTTAGATTGTACTCATTCCAATTACCGCACTCAAAAGAGCCCTGCATTGTTATTTATTGTCACTACCTCCCCGTGTCGATACTGGGGTAATTAAGCGCGTGCGCTGGTCGCTTTCCTTGGATGTAAGTAGCCAGCTTTCTGAGGCTCACTCTCCTGGAGGTCGAACCCTAATTCTCCGTCACCCGCCACCACTTCATAGTAGGCCACTATCCTACCATCGGTGTTGATAGGCGGCGTAAATTTGAATGATGCCGCCAGCCGCACGTGACGATGGCCGTCGCGATCCGTCAAGTTATCATGAATCATCGTAGAGTAACGGCAAAAGCCAACGCGTCGACCTCTTTATCTAATAAATGCATCCACTTCCAAAAGCTCGGGGTTTGTTGCACGATATTAGCTCTAGAATTACTACTATTATCCGAGTAGCAAAATACCATCAAACAAACTATAAATCGATTTAATGAGCCATTCGGCAGCTTCACGCCTCAGATTAGTTCATACTTACCTACATGCATGGCTTAATCTTTGTGACAAGCATACATGAATTACCGGGCAGGATCAACCAGAGTAGCATTCTCTTCATCTATCGTCCCGCCAAGACATGATCCACCATGAAACCTCGAGAGCTCCACGTAGATCAAAGACAAAGGCAGAAGCCGCTTATTCGAGCAGCCGACATAAACACTTGATATTAGGAGCAAGGGCCGACTGACCATTAAGCACCTTACGTAACAAAGGTTCTGTGATCCGGAGAACGAAGTAAAGCACTGCCGTGGTCCATCCGACAATCAAATGAGATGTTCGAGGAACACAAGACTCCACTATCTAGTCCAACCAGAGAGCACCCCCATCACGATGTCGCGTTGAAAGTGGACAACGATAGGCACAAAATTCCATCACAATTGGGTATGCAACACAGAACCCGCTCTTTGCATCCACGTTATAGCTCATGGATCAAAATATGATCGAAAGCCGGTGAGGACGGCGATTCGACTGCACCAGCAAGACGTGAGCCTCGCCAACACACACATTCCTATCGTCTACTCTCACATCGCCATCGCTAGCAGACACTGAAGTAAAACTGTGTCGATTAATCCACAGGCTTTTCAAGCATGAAAACTTCAAGGGAGCAATACAGATCGATCAAAGCAAGGCCGCATCCGCGACCGCTTAGACGCTGCAACACCAAGATCTCGGCATACATGGCCCAGTCTTCGCTATTCGCCGGTCTTCGACCACTATCTCGCTCTCACCGCGCCCAGCTCACTTGGCCGATTAAGGCCTCGGTCATGGTTTGATGTTGGCTCGACCCGGGACTCAACCATCGCTCAACCATTGCCTAAGCACGACATGATCACCGGCTCGTTACGTTCGAAAGGACGTGTTCACCGATTCTCACAAAATCGCGGGTCATCCGCAGCGTATAGACACGAGAGCTTAGATCATGCGCGCTCGATCATGGCTTAGTCATCGCTTTTGATCTCGACCACTATCTTGCCTCAATCTCACTCCCCTCGACCTTAGGGTCTCTGCTCATGAGTTTGATCTTTGGCTCGATCGGAGCTCAACCATCGCTCGATCATCGCCTAATAAGCACGAGATTGCTCGCTCATGCATGCCCGTGGTCGCAGCTCACGATTCAAGCACAATGGCCGATTCGCTCCGTTCAAAAGGGCCATGTATTCACCGGGATTCACGGTATCGTGGCGCATCATAGCAACGATAGACACGAGTAGGCTAGATCATGTGCCGATCTCATGGCTTAGTCATCGTTTTGATCTCGACCACTATCTTGCCTCAATCTCCTCCCCTCGACCTTAGGTCTTGGCCATGGTTTGATCTTTTGCTCGACCGGGACTCAACCATAAAGCTTCACACGATCCATCGCCTAATAAGCACACAAGATTGTCGCTCATGCATGCACATGGGTCGCTCACGATTCGACCTCACTTATCGATTCGGCTTCTGGGCCATTCCGCTTCGGTCGACTCTCTCGTCCGACCACGGCCCATCTCAGGTAGCTCGAATCGATGGCCGATACGATGTTGGCCGGGCCATCGTGCTCATCGCTAGTGAGGGAGCCACGCGATGCACGATTGGTGCTCGCTTTGATCGATTATCGACTCGTGCTCAACATCCCTTGCAATCCGCCGATCAGAGCACTACTACTTCCCTAAAGAAATTCCTTATGAGTGCAAGCTTATCCTACAAGGCGGGAGAAGACATTCACTATGTTTCGAGATGGCACCCACGCTACTTTAAAAATGTACAAAATGAATTTGGATGAGATTTTTGCAAGGTTGCTTAGAAAAAACACTAAACTATTTTAAGGAAAGGTGCAAAAAAAAAAAATTTGAAAATCAATTTCTTTATTTTTTAATTTTTTCGTAATTAAAATTGAAAATTATTGAAAAAAAGATAAAAATAATTGGGATGTGGGAAAACCATTTAGGAGGTCGTTTTCATGATTCAAACAAATTTTAGAAAAGAGGAATGGATTTAATTGGACGAGAAATGATCGATAAAGTATGGGACGGACCTTGGGTGTGAGCTAAAGCGGCGTCGAAGCGACCGATGCATGAGTCAATCCCCGAATGGCCAAGCGATCGATGCATGATTCATGGTGGACGGCCAATTCCCTCGACCATGGCCAGGCTCGATGGCCGAATCGCTCGGCCGTGGCCGAGTCGCTCACCCGCCGATATCCGCCACGCCCCAAGTCGATGGCCGACGCTATCGGCCACACGGCCGTGTTTCGATGCACGAATCGGCTCGGCCACGCCCGGGATCGATGGTCGACGATCTCGGCCACGGCCGAAGTCGATGGCCGACGATATCGGCCACGGCCGAAGTCGATGGCCGAAGATATCGGCCACGGCCGTGTTCGATGGCCAGTTCACTCGGCCACGATCCATGATCGATCGCCGAGGCCTTCGGCCACGGCCTCGTGCTCGATGGCCGAATCGTTCGGCCACGACCGCGGATCGTTGGTCGAAGACGATCCGCGGGCCGTGCTCGATGGCTAGTTCACTCGGCCACGATCCGCAGTCGATCGGCCCGGACGCCGACCCTACGATCCAATGATCGATCGGGCCAAGGCCGCCTGACCCCGGCGGCGGGTGCTCGCATGGCGGAGTTCGCTTTCGGCCACGCATGATCGTGATGCGATCGTAGGAGCCTTGACCGCGGTAGTGCTCTTTGGCCGATGAATTATGCACGAGCTAAGCGGCCGTAGCGACCAATGCATGAGTCAATCTGAATGGCCAAGCGATGTTCACATGATTCATGCTGGGCGGTCGGTCCTCTCGACCATGGCGAACTCGATGGCCGAATCGCCACGCCCTGGCGTGATGACGCGACGCAATACCGAGCGCGATCCATGTTAAATCGCTAGGAGCCTTAGGCGGCCGGGTGCTCGTGGCCGAGTGAATTATGCCACGACCCTGCGGCCGCGGCCTTGCGTGCTCGATGGCGGTCTTCGCTGGCCGCGATCCATGATCGATCAGCAAGAGCCCCGACGCGGCCCGTGCTCGGCTAACCCGGCTCGCTTCGGCCACGGCCCATGGTCCTTCGGCCATCGAGCGCTAGGCCCTGACCACCGGCCATGGCCACGCTCGATGGCTTCGACTCGCTCGGCCACGACCCTCGACGCGTCCCCGGCCCGCTCGATGGCTTCGCGGGATTATTAGTGCAACGACCCTCGACGACAGGCGCCGCTGAAGTCGAATCTCTCAATGGCCAAGCGATCGTCCCAGGACTCATGCTCGATGGCCCAATTCAGCTCGGCCATGGCCGGGTTTGATGGCCGAGCTTCAGTCGGCCCCGTACTCGATGGCCTAAGGTATCGGCCATGGCCGCGGTCGATGGTCGATTATGTCGCGGGGCCATGGCCGACCTCGATGGCGGACGATCTCGGCCCCGGCCGGAGCTTCCGGTGGCCGATTATATCAGCCACGGCTCGTGTCCATGGCCGCTTCAGGCTCGGCCACGGGCCCATGATGCGATCGGGACGAGGGCTGCGGCCACCTGGGCCGGTCGATAGCCCGATGAAACATTCGCTCGCCACGACCCATGATCGATGACCTTTCGCGCTTGCGACATGCCGCTTTCGCAAAACCTTGGCAGTAGGCCCCGGCCACTGGCCGTGCTCGATGGCCCATTCGGCTCGGCCACGAGATATGCGCTCGGCTATGATGCATGCTATCGCGTGGGTCGTGAGGAGCGACCGATCCCGATGACTCATACGGCTGAACAGGCCGAGCACGATCGATGCATGACTCGGTGGCCGAAACGGACAAGCGATCGATGTGTCGGGCCATGCGCGGCTACCGGTATGGGCAAGTGCGAGAGCCTGCGAGCCATGCCGAGCCTTAATCATGAGTAGCGGCAGAGCGAGCCCGGCAGCGAAGACTTTTGCCGAGCGTGGCCGAGCGAGCGGCCGAGTCATGAAAACGTGGCAGGTGCACCCCAAGTTTCGCCGGGCCTTTGACACAAAGAATGCAGTTTCAACTTCCTGGCACCCGAGCGATGAGATGCTCCGTTCAAACCTCGGGCCCGTGAATGACGAACCTCTAGTTAAGTTTGGGGGAGACACGATTGGGGAGTTGTGGATTCTGGGAAGGGGAGGGATCGAATCGGCCGACAAGGGCTGAATCTCGCGGTGGATCGTGGCAAGAAGGGGCCACTGCGCCGCACTTACAATACCCCGTCGCGTATTTAAGTCGTCTCGCAAAGATTCTACTCTGTCGCTCAATAGAAATTGTCTTCTTCAAGGCGGCCCACGCGATTCATCCACCGCGGAAGCCGCTTTCACTCAACGACACGTGCTCCTTTGGGGAACGAGTCCCCTACCTGTGCAGTCGGCAATCGAGCCGACGAGCGCATGCGTCGCTTCTGTAGCCCGATTCGACTTAGAGGCGTTCGATCATAATCCAAATAAGACGGTAAGCCCACAGGCCAACGGGCTTTTCAACCAAAAGCGCGATTGACTAATTGTGCGAATCAACGGTTCCTCTCGTCACTAGGTTGAATTACTATTGTGACACTATCATCGTGTAGGGGTAAAACTAACTCGTCTCTACGACTCTGCCTAAACCCAATTTCACGTTCCTGACCTATTGGTGGGTGAACAATCCAACATCTTGGTGAATTCTCGCTCACAATGATAGGAAGAGCCGACATCGAAGGATCAAAAAGCAACGTCGCTATGAGCAACAGCTGCGTCGCCACAAGCCGCTATCCCTCGTGTGGTAACTTTTCCGACACCTCTTAGCTTCAAATTCCGAAGATCTAAAGGATCGATAGGCCACAAGCTTTCACGGTTCGTATTCGTACCTTGGAAATCAGAATCAAAACGAAGCTTTTACCCTTTTGTTCTACACGAGATTTACGATTTCTCGTTGAGCTCATCTTAGGACACTGCTGCTATCAACACCAACGTATGCGCGCCCTGCCCGAAACTCCCCCACCGACAATGTCTTTCGCTTCGGACTCGAAACGCCGCGTGCGCGGACTCTTAGTTCTAAAAAGAAGGGGCATTGCCCCGCCTCCGTTTCACGGAATAAGTAAAATAACGTTAAAAGTAGTGGTATTTCACTTTCGGGCCAAGTTTCCGTTCCCACTTATCATCTACACCTCTCAAGTCATTTCACAAAGTCGGACTAGTAGTCAAGCTTCAACCCAGTAGTCTTCTTTCCCTGGCCGGATTCTCGCCAAGCCCGTTCTCACCAGGCTGTGGTTTCCAGCTGGATAGTGGAAGCAGACAAACTGGGAATCTCGTTAATCCATGGTCACGCGCGTCACTACCACTAGATGACGAGGCATTTGCCGCTACCCTTAAGCAGAGTCATTAGGCTTACTCCCGCCGTTTACCCGCGCTGGTTGATATTTCTTCACTTTGACATTCGATGAGCACTTCGAAATGTAAATCACATTTGCGTGAGCATCCGTTAGTGGACCATCCGCAATGCTTTGTTTTTTGAATTAAACACGTAGGATTCATGTCCGTTACTGGGCTCGAGTCGCAAGTTGTTGCTCGACGCCCGGAGGAAGGCTCCCCGAAGGAGCCGTTCTCGATCAAATCCCGGCCGGCATCGCGGCGAATTCGCTATCGTCACAGAGCGCGCTCGAGCAGCCCAATCTGCCGACACGGTCGACGGGTTCTAGATTGAGACCCCGTGCCCACCCTGGGAGCCAATCCTTTTCCAGAGGCTTACTGGATCCATTTTGCACGACTTCCCTGCCTACATTGTTCCATCGACGGCAGGTCGTGTTCACCTTGGAGACCCGGATGCGCTTATGAGTACGGCCGATGCAAGGACGCACTCGAAGTCCTCCGTGATTTCAAGGGCATGAAGCGCACCGACACCAGCGCGAAGCGTCTGTGCAGTGCTCTTCACCGCTATTGGACCCTACCTCCCGCCGAGCCGTTTCCAAGGCGGCTGTAGTCGTTAAACAAAAGATAACTTCTTCCCGGAGGCCCCCGCCGACGTTCTCCCGGACTCCACTAACGTTACCCGTCGCCACCACGTCCTGTGTCGTAGAAATTTAACCCCATTCCACTTTCGGCTCGCGCACGAGTAGCTATCGTACAGGCTTCCCAGTCTCTTAGGGATCGACTAACCCATGTACAAGCGCCGTTCACATGGAACCTTTCCCCTACTCTTCGGGTCTTCAAAGTTCTCATTTGAATATTTGCTACTACCACCAAGATCCGCACCCCAAGCGGCCGCATTCCAGCCGGCTCACGCCTGTGCTTTTGCAGCCGACACGCCGCGCCCTCCTACTCATCAGAGGCTCGGCACTTCGGCCTTGACTCCGGCCGAGTATAGGTCGCGCGCTTTCAGCCGCCATCCATTTTCGAGGCTAGGTTGATTCCGGCAATTGAGTTGTTACTGGCACTTCTTAGCGGATTTCTCGACTTCCATGACCACCGTCCCTGGGCTCGTCTTAATCGACCAACACCCTTTGTGGGTTCTAGGTTAACAAGCGCAGGCTGGGCACCGTAACTCGACCTCCGTCTCATCCGCGCATCGCGCTCTCGTTTAAACACCAAAAATGGCCAGCACTGGGAGCTCTCGATTCGGGTGGCGTGAGCTCAAACAAAGCGGCCCGCGCCTGTCCTACCTATTTAAAGTTTGAGAATAGGTCGAGGGCGCTGCGCCCCCGATGCCTCTAATCATTGGCTTTACCCAGATAGAACTCGTTCTTGAGCTCCAGCCTATCCCGAGGGAAACTTCGGAGGGAACCGTGCCTACTGCATCTGCTCGATTAGTGCTTCGCCCCTATACTCCAAGTCGGACGAACGATTTGCACGTCGTATGCGCAGCGGGCCTCCACCGAAGCTCCGTTTCGCCCCGCTCAGGCATAAGTTCACCATCTTTCGGTCCCGAAACAGACATGCTCTCACTCGAACCCTTCTCGTAAAGATCAAGGTACCTGGGTGCGTGCGCACCCACAAGTGGATCCCACCGCCGCCTTAAACTGCAGCTACGCCTTTACGGCCCGCGTTACCCATTGACTCGCACACATGTCGAGACTCCTTGGTCGCGTGTTTCAAGACGGGCCGGGAATGGGGGAGCCCACTAGCCCGATGCCTGGAGCACGCAGTCTTGCCCAGGCACGCCAGTAGGCGGCGTTACGGATTCCTACAATCGCAAATGGTGACGTTTCCACGGACGTATCAAAGGCCCGGCTTGGGCCGCCACCGCAATCCGACATCAACATGCCTCGAGCCGATCGGCGGAGCCGCTCAGATCACCGTTCCACATCCGACCAGAGGCACATCGCTCGGCCCCCATCCGCTTCCTCCAGAGCAATTTCAAGCACTCTTTCGACTCCCTTTTCAAAGTCCTTTTCAGACCTTTCTCTCGCGGTACTTGAGCGCCGCATCGATCTCTCACCGCCCATATTGTAGCCTCGGGACGGAATTCTACCGCCCGATTAGTGGCCGCATTCCCAAACAACCCGACTCGCCGACAGCGCGATTGCCTGGTGCAGGCGACGAGTGGTCCCGACACGACGGGGCTCTCACCCTCTCGGCGCCCCCTTCCGTGGAACTCGGGCCCTGGGTCCGTCGGCCGAGGACCGCTTCTCCGCACCACACCCGAACGCCGAGGGCGCTCGGGAGCTTCCTCATGTTGAGCTCTTCTAGGCTCGCTTCGCTCGTTACCAGGTGAATCCTTGTTAGTTTCTTTTTCCTCCGCTTATTGATATGCTTTAAAACTCCTGCTGAGTAGCCCCGCTGACCCGGGGTCGCGTTGCAAAGAGTAGATTCGTAGAAGCGCTCGAGACGAGCGACAACGCATGACATTGATCATTGGGGTCTCATCAATTCAACCGAATGCGTGGTGCTAATCGCTCCAAATGCGCTCGACTTTGGGCCAACCGGGACGATAAGTCGCTGCGGAGGGCCAACATACGCACTGAACCCGGGCCACTTGCCCAAGCAATTGGGCGAGGGATTACAGGGCAACAGCCGTGTGTGACACCTGTGCATGAACGATATACTCGACCAGAGATAACGACTTCGGGCGCAACTCCAGGCTCAAAGACTTCGATGGTTCACGGGATTCTCGTAATTCACACCAAGTATCGCAGCTCGACTACGTTTCTTCATCGATGCGAGAGCCGAGGATATCCGTTGCCGAGAGTCGCATGAATAGCGGAGATTGGATGGCATCCCACACACGCAGCGCCCATGTATGCCTGGGGTGATGGGAGCATCGCTCTGCTTGTTGAGTTCCCTGGCGCTGCGTCACGCGCCGGAGTTCGATATCTTGCGCCGCCAAGGAAAGCCCGAGTGCTCTAGGGCACCCGTGCGATCCCGACGATCGATGTGGACGATGAGAAAAATCTACCGTCCTATTGGGAGTTCGTTACTGAGTTCCCTCGGTCATTCTAGCTCAGGCGGAAGAGTTCGACCAATGATCCTTCCAGCAGGTTCACCTCACGGGAATCCATTGTTACGACTTCTCATCTTCCTCTAAATGATAAGGTTCAGAGTGGACTTCTCGCGAGCGTCATCGGCGGCGAACCGCCCACGTCGTCGCGATCCGAACACTCTTCACCTGGACCATTCAATCGGTAGGAGCCGACCCAGGCCGAGTGTGTACAAAGGGCGTGGGGCAGTTAGTCAACGCGAGCTGATGACTGCTGCCACTAGGAATTCCTCGTTGAAGACCAACAATTGCAATGATCTATCCCCATCACGATGAAATTTCAAAGATTACCGTGGAGCCCGTCGGCCTGGGCTATAGGTGACTGCGTTGAATACATCGGGCAGTAAGCGCTGGCGTCGCGACCCAGCAACATCTAAGGGCATCGCTGCAACTAAGTTATTGCCTCAAACTTCCTGGCCTAAGCTGGCCATAGTCCCTCTAAGAAGCCGAATTTGTGCCGCGGGAGATGTACATCCACATACGCTAATTAGCAGAAGCCGAGGTCTCTCATAGTTAGATTATCTAATTAACTGCATACCGAATGCTCCACGCCCAACTAAGAACTAGCCATTGCACCACCACCCATATTAGAATCAAGAAAGAGCTCTCGATCACTTCGATCCTTACCATGTCCGGACCTCGGTAAGTTTCCCGTGTATTGAGTCAAATTAAAGCCGCAAAGCTCCAGCTCCCGGTGGTGCCATCTTCCCACTTCCTTTTTAAGCTTTCACCTTAGACCATACTCCCAGGAACCCAAAAACTTTGATTTCTCATAAGGTGGCAGGTGAGTCCTAAAGCAACATCCGCCTGACCCTAGATCCTGGTGGCGACTCGGCTATGGTCGAGACTGTGACGTGCATCCGATCGTCTTCGAGCCCCCAACTTTACGTTCTTGATTAATGAAAACATCCTTGGCAAATGCTTTCAGCGATTTGTTCGTGCTTCATAAATCCAAGAATTTCACCTTCGACTATGAAATACGAATGCCCCCGATCAGTCCCCGTTGACCAATCATGCTAAAGTCCGATCCCGAAGGCCAACACAATAGGACCTAGGTTCTCTATTGATGTTATCCCATGCTAATGTATACAGGGAGCCGTAGGCTTGCTTTGAGCACTCTAATTTCTTCAAAGTAACAAAGTACCGGAAAGGCACGACCCGGCCCGCCAAGGCGAGGAGCGTATCGCCTGTAGGAAGCGGACTTGAGCCAATCTGTGCACATACCGATGTAGGCGGACTCTGTAAGCGACTCCAACCCAAGGTCCAACTACGAGCTTTTTAACCGCAACAACTTAAATATACGCTATCGGAGTCGAATTTACCGAATTCTGTCATACTTTGCCGGCACCAGACTTTGCTCCTCCAATGGATCCTCGTTAAGGGGATTTAGATTGTACTCATTTCAATTGACTGCACTCAAAGCAGCCGGTATATTGTTATTTATTGTCACTACCCTCCCCGTGTAATCAGGGATTGGGTAATTATGCTGGCGCCCTTCCGTCGCCTTCCTTGGATGTGTAGTAGCCCGTTTCTCGTTGTGCTCCCCTCTCCCGAATCGAACCCCTACTTCTCCGTCACACCGTCACCACCATAGTAGGGCCACTATCCTATCCATGCGAAAGTTGATAGGCGTAAATTTGAATGATAAGGCTGCTTCACGGCATCGATACGGGCCGTGCGATCCGTCAAGTTATCATGAATCATTCAGAGCAGTTCGGCAAAGCCCGCTGCCGACCTTTTATCCTAATAAATGCATCCCTTCCAAAAGTCTGGGTTTGTTGCATCGTATTAGGCTCTAGAATTACTACTGCTTATCCGAGTAAAGCAAATACCATCAAACAAACTATAATCGTATTTAATGAG
Organism: Rhodomyrtus tomentosa; assembly: GCA_028455895.1. Classification (NCBI taxonomy): domain Eukaryota; kingdom Viridiplantae; phylum Streptophyta; class Magnoliopsida; order Myrtales; family Myrtaceae; genus Rhodomyrtus; species Rhodomyrtus tomentosa. The sequence goes on along the minus strand of JAPCWY010000003.1, from coordinate 33,283,051 downwards.
CCATTCGTAGCCACGCTTCTGATCTAGGTTAGTTCATACTTACACATGCATGGCTTAATCTTTGAGACAAGCATATGACTACCGGGCAAGGGATCAACCAGGTAGCATTCCTTCACCGACGTCCGCCAACGCATGGATCCACCACTGAAAACCCGAGAGCTCCACGTGATCAAAGACAAGGCAGGAGCTGCCATTCCAGCAGTGTCCGATAAACACTTGATATTCAGGAGCAGCGGCCAATGACCATTACACCCATGAACAAGGTTCCGCGATCCGAGAGAACGAGTAAAGCACTGCATGAATTTCCATCCAGAACAATCAAATGAGATGTTCCGGAGGAACACAAGACCCACTATCTAGTCGGCCAACCGAGCACCCCCACAGGATGTCGCGTTGAAAGGGACAACGATAGGCACAAAATTCCATCACAATTGGGTATGCAACACAAAGAACTCCGCTCTTTCGCATCCACGTTAACTCATGGATCAAAATATGATCGAAAGTGAGGACGGCTATAGCTCGATGCACCAAAGACAGGGGAGCTCGCCAACACACACATTCCTATCGCCTCTCACACGCCATCGCGCATACACCGGAAGTAAACCAGAGTCGACCAATCCATGACTTTTTTCAAGCATGAAAACTCAAGAAGGGCTACTGACAGATCGATACAAACAAGGCCACATCCGCTTTGCCGGGCCAGACGCGAAACACCAAGATCTCGTACTTCACGGCCATGGCTTAGTCTTCGCTAGGTCTTCGACCATATCTCAGCCTCAATCGCTCTCTCCCTGGTCGATTAAGGCCTCCGTTACATGGTTTGGATGTTGGCTCGAGCCTGGACTCAACCATCGCTCAACCATTGCCTAAACTGCACGACATGATCACCGGCTCGTTACGTTCAAAGGGACGCAAGTTCACCGATTCTACAAAATCGTGGGTCATCCGCAACGATAGACACGAGAGCTTAGATCATGTGCCGATCATACTAAGTCATCGCTTTGATCTCGACCCTATCTTGCCTCATCTCCCCTCCCCTCGACCTTAGGGGGCTTCACACATGGTTTTGATCTTTGGCTCACCGACCGGACTACAACCATCGCCTCGATCATCGCCTAATAAGCACGAGATTGTCGCTTCATGCATACGCCTGCGTGGGTCGCTCACGATTCAAGCACAATGGCCGCATTCGCCTCCGTTCAAAGTGGCCATGGTTCACCGACTCACGCATCGTGGCGCGGCGTCCTGGCAACGTGATAGACACGTAGGGCTAGATCATGCCGATCATGGCTTAGTCATCGCTTTGATCTCTACTATCATTGCTGCTCAATCTCCTCTCCTCACGACCTTGAGGTCTCTGGCACATAGGTTTGATCTTTGGCTCGACCGGACTCAACCATCGCTCGATCATCGCCTAATAAGCACACAAGATTGTCGGCCATGCATGCACATGGGTCGCCTCACGATTGATCTACCAATTATCGGATTCAGCTTCAAGCCATTCGCGCTCGGTCGACTCTCTTCGACCACGGCCCATGAGGAGTAGTCAGGAATCGATGGTCGATACGGCTGATTCATCGGCCATCGTCATGTCTGAGGGGGAGCACAGCGCGACGACACGATTCGTGCCTCACGCTTGATCGGGACATCGACTCAAGGCCCAACATCGCCTTGTCCGCCGATCGAAAGCACTACTACCCCCTTAAAGAGAGCGCTTATGAGCAAGCGCTATCCTACAAGCGGAGAAGACATTCACTATGCTTTGAGATGGCTTACCAATGCGTCTCTTAAAAAATGTACAAAATGAATTTGGATGAGATTTTTGCAAGGTTGCTTAGAAAAAGAAACATAAACTATTTTAAGGAAAGGTAAAAAAAAAATTTGAAAATCAATTTATTTATTTTTTTTAATTTTTTCTAGTAATTAAAAAATTGAAAATTATTATTGAAAAAAAAAGATAAAAATAATTGGGATGTGGGAAAACCATTAAGGAGAATGTCGTTTTGCATGGATTCAAACAAATTCTTAGAAAGAGGAATGGATTTAATTGACGAGAAATGATCGATACAAAAGTATGGGACTCGGACCTTGGGTGTGAGCTAAACGTACCTAGTTTCTAATCGAGCTTAATCGCATGGCCGAGTCAATCCTCAGATGGCCAAGGCGATTATCGATGCCATGATTCCATCTGGCGGTGGACGGCCAATTCCACTCGACTCCATGGCCAGGCCTCGATGGCCGAGTAATCGCCTCGGCCGTGGCCGAGTCGCTCGGCCGACGATATCGGCCACGGCCGAAGTCGATGGCCGCCGATATCGGCCCGGGCCGTGCCCGTGGGCCGAAGCGCGCGCCCACGACCGTGATCGATGGTCGACGATCTCGGCCACGGCCGAAGTCGATGGCCGACGATATCGGCCACGGCCGAAGTCGATGGCCGACGATATCGGCCACGGCCGTGTTCGATGGCCAGTTCACTCGGCCACGATCCATGATCGATCGCCGAGGCCTTCGGCCACGGCCGTGCTCGATGGCCGAATCGGCTCGGGCCACGACCGTGGGATCGGGCTGGTCGACGATCAGCGGCCGTGCTCGATGGCTAGTTCACTCGGCCACGATCCATGATCGATCAGCGAGGCGCCGGCCCGCGTCCATGATCGATCGCCGGGCCCAGCCGGCCCGCGGCTTGCGTGCACCGATGCTTGATTCACTCGGTACGATCGTGATCGATCGCGAGGCCTTGACGTAATGATAACTCTTTAGGCGATGAATTGTCGCGAGCTAAGCGGCAGCGGCCAATGCATGAGTCAATCTGAATGGCCAAGCGTCGATGCACAATTCATCTTCACGGGCCGATTCCCGACCATGGCGAACCGATGGCCCGATCCGGCCACGGCCGTGTCGATGGCCAGCGACCTCAGCCCGCGATCATGTCGATCGCGAGGCCGCCGGCCCGCGGCCGTGCTCGTGGCCCGATGAATTATGCCCGCGACCACCGGCCAGCGGCCGTGTTCGATGGCGGTCCGGCCATGGTCCATGATGATCCTTGAGCCTTCGGCGTGGTGCCTCGTGGCGGTCGCTCGGCCACGGCCCATGGTCGCTTCGGCCATCGGCGTAGGCCCACGACCCTCGGCCACGGCCACGTTCGATGGCCGGCTACAGCTCCGTGCTCGACCCTCGCGTCCCCGACCCGTGCGCTTTCGATGGTTTGCGCATTATGTATGCAGCGACCCTCGGCCACGGCCAGCGCGTGAGTCAATCTCAGCCAGCGATCGATGCGGGACTCCTGCTCGATGGCCAGTCCTCAGCCATGGCGGGCTCGATGGCCGCTTCGGTCGGCCGACCCGTATGATAGCGCTTTGGTATCGGCCTTGGCCGTGGTCGTGGGCCTATTATGTGGGCCTGGGCCGACCTCGATGGCGGACGATCTCGGCCACGGCCGCGCTCCAGGGCCGATTATAGCGGCCACGGCCGTGTCCATGGCCGGGGCCTCGCTCGGCCACGGCCCATGATCGATCGAGCGAGGCTCTTCGGCCACTTGGCCCGGGTGCTTCGATGGCCCATTCGCCTCGGCTCACGACCCATGATCGATGACCTTCGCGCTTGCGACATCATGCCGCGTCGCAAAACCTGGCAGAGGCCCGGCGCAGCGGGCCGTGCTCGATGGCCCAGGCTTCGCTCGGCTCTTACCACGAGGATATGCGCTCGGGCCATGATGCATGCTATCGCGCGGGTCGGGGAGGAGCGACCGATCGATGACTCATACGCCTGAACGGCCTGAGCCGATCGATGCATGACTCGTCAGGCCGAAACGGACCAAGCGATCGATGTGTCGCCCATAGCGCGGCCTCCGAGATATGGGCAAGTGCGTATATTTCGCGAAGCCATGCCGAGCCTTTAATCACTGAGTAAGCTGCCGAGCCGATCGACGCAAGACTCTTGCCGAGTGGGCCGAGCGAGGGCCGATCATGAAAACGTGGCGTGCAAAGTTTCACGTGAGCCTTTGACAAAGAATGGCTTCAACTCTCTGGCACCCTTGAGCGATGAGATGCTCCTGTTGCAAACTCGGGTCCTGCGTGAATGACGAACCTCTGAGTTAAGTTCTGGGGAGACACGATCGGGGGAAGTTAGGATTTGGGAAGGCAGGGACGAATCGCGAAGGCGACAAGGGCCGAATCTCGCTGGATCGTGCGCAGCAAGGCCACTCGCGCACTTACAATACCCCGTCGCGTATTTAAGTCGTCTCGCAAAAGATTCTACTCTGCCGCTCAATAGAAATTGTGCTTCAAGCCATGCGGCGGCTCCATCGCGGTTCATCCACCGCAGGTGCCCGCTTCCACCAACGACACGTGCTCCTTGGGGGAACGAGTCCCCTACTCGCAGTCGGCACCGAGCCGAAACGAGCGCATGCGTCACTTCTAGCCCGGATTACGACTTAGACCAGGCGTTCACTGGGCATAATCCAGGCACGCACGGTCAAAGAAGCTTTCCACACATCGGCTTTTCAACCAAGCGCGATGACCAATTGTCGCGAATCAATCTGCCTTCCTCATCGTATCAGGTTGAATTACTATTGTGACACTATCATCGGGGCAGGGTAAACTCCAACTCGTTATCTGCACGACCTGCCTAAACCCACCTCACGTTCCCTTATTGGTGGGTAGAACAATCCAACACTTGGTGAATTCGCTTCAGCAATGATAGGAAGAGCTGCGACATGAAGAAGGATCAAAAGCAACGTCGCTATGAACAGCTGGTCGCCGCCACAAGCCGCTTATCCCTCGGTTAACTTTTCCGACACCTCTAGCTTCAAATTCCGAAGATCTAAAGGGATTGTCGATAGGCCACGTTTCACTGGTTTCAGATTATTAGATCGCTCTGAAATCGAATCAAACGAGCTTTTACCCTTTGTTCTACCACGAGCATTGCGGCTCTCGCTGAAGCTCATCTTAGGACACACTCGCAAGTATCTTTTAACAGACATATGTGCCGCGCCTGTACCAAACTCCCCCACTCCGACAATGTCTTCCGCTCGGACTCGGGCAGGCCACAAGCGCGGGACTTCTTAGTGTTCTAAAAAGAAGCGGGCATTTGCTTCCGCCTCCGTTTTTGACTTTAATACAAGTAAAAAATAACGTTAAAAGTAGTGAGTATTTCACTTTCAGCCGTTTCCGGCTAAGCCCCACTTATCCTACACCTCTCAAGTCATTTCCACAAAGCTCTGGACTAGAGTCAAGCTCCAACAGGGTCTTCTTTCCCGCCGATTCCCCGCCGATTCTCGCTAAGCCCGTTCCCTTGTCACGTGGTTTCGACTCGGATAGTAGACGAGTGACGCTGGGAATCTCGTTAATCCATTCATGCGCGTCACTAATTAGATGACGAGGCATTTGGCTACCTTAAGAGAGTCATAGTTACTCCCGCTCGGTTTACCCGCGCTTGGTTGAATTTCTTCACTTTTGGACATTCGAGCACTTTGGCGTAAATCACATTGCGTGCCAAGCATCCGCGAGGACCATCGCAATGCTTTGTTTTAATTAAACAAATGGATTCCCCTTGTCCGTACCACCGAAGTCGACTGCTCGACGCCTCGAGGAAGGTTGCCCACAGGAAGTGAGCCGTTGCCTCAATCCGAAATCCCCACGCATCGCGGCACGGGCGACCCGCTCCGTCGCGCCAAGAATTTCAGCAGTGGGCCCACTCGAAAGCAACACCAGCGATTCGATGGTTCGGGATTAGATTGCACCCCCGGTGCCCACCCTCGTGAGCCCAATCCTTTTCCCGAGGAATTACTGGATCCATTTTCTTGCACGACTTCCCTCGCCTACATTGTTCCATCGACCGCAGAATTCGTTCACCCGGGAGACCTGATGCGGTGCATGACTGCACGACCAGGGCGTGGACAGCAAGACTCGGGTCCTCCAGATTTTCAAGGGCCGGCCGGGGGCGCACCGGACACCACGCTGGCACGGGCATGGTGCTCTTCCAGTCAGCCATTTGTGGACCTACCTCCGCTCGAGCCAAGTTCCCTGTGGCGTGGGCGGTGCCGGGTTTGCTAAATGAAAAAGATAACTCTTCCCGAGGCCTCCCCGGGCCGGACGTTCTCTCCTGGACTCCCTAACGTTGCCGTCGCCCGCCACGTCCCGGCTCGTGAATTTTAACCCGATTCCCTTCGGCTCGGCGCACGAGGGCGCCATCGCACGGGCTTCCCCTGGTCTCTTAGTGATCGACTAACCCATGTGTACAAGTGCCGTTTGCACATGGAACCTTTCCCCTCTTCTGTGGCCTTCAAAGTTCTCATTTGAATATTTGCTACATTACCACCAAGATCCGCACCGAGCCGGCCGCTCCGCCTCGGCTCACGCCCTGTGTGCCTTGCGTCGACCGCCGCGCCCTCACTACTCATCATGTCTCGGCACAATACTTCCTGCCTTCGACTCGGGCCGAAAGTATAGGTCAGCAGCGCTTCGCCGCCATCGTCATTTTCTGGGGCTAGTTGATTCTCGGGCAGTGAGTTGTTACACTACTCCTTAGCGGATTTCGACTTCCATGACCACCGTCCCCGTTGTCTTAATCGACCAACACCCTTTGTGGGTTCTAGGTTAGCGCACAATAAGCTTGGGCACCGTAACTCGACTCTCCGGCTTCATCCCGCATCGCGCCCGCTACCAAAAATGGCCCACTTGGAGCCTCGATTCCGTGGCGTGGCTCAACAAAGCGCCGCGCCGTCCTACCTATTTAAAGTTTGAGAATAGGTCGAGGGCGTTGCGCCCCGATGCCTCTAATCATTGGCTTCACCCGATAGAACTCGTTCTGAGCTCCAGTATCCCGAGGGAAACTTCTGAGGGAACCAGCCTACTAGACGGTTCGATTAGTCTTTCGCCCCCTATACCCAAGTCGACGAACGATTTGCACGTCGCACGCTCGCGGGCCTCCACCGTAGAGTTTCCTCTGCTTCGCCCGTCAGCATAGTTCACCATCTTTCGGTCCCGACAGCATGCTCTCACTCGAACCCTTCTCGAAGATCAAGGCCTGGCCGGTGGCGCACCCACAAGGATCCCACCGCCGCCTTCCTTACGCCTTACGGTTTGCCACCCATCGACTCGCACACATGTCGACTCCTTGGTCCGTGTTTCAAGACGGGCCGAACGGGGAGCCCACTAGCCGATGCCTCGGAGCACGCAGATGCCGAGGCACGCTGCAGGCGCGTGGCCGAATTCCACAATCGCAAAGGTGACGTTTCCACCTGACGCATCAAAGGCCCGGCTCGGGGCCGCCACCGCAATCCGCATCGGTCCATGCCTCGAGCCGATCGGCAGACCGGCTCATCACCGTTCCACATCCGACCGAGGCACATCGCCGCCCATCCGCTTCCCTCCCGACAATTTCAAGCACTCTTTCGACTCTCTTTTCAAAGTCCTTTTCATCTTTCCCTCGCTGCATTGTTTGCTATCTGTCTCTCGCCCATATTTAGCCTTGGACGGAATTTACCGCTCCGATTAGGGCCGCATTCCCAAACAACCCGACTCGCCGACAAGGCTCGTGGTGCGACAGTGGTCCGACACGACGGCTCTCACCCTCTCTCGGCGCCCCCTTCCAGGGAACTTCAAATTCCGTCTGGTCGCGTCGAGGACGCTTCTCCAGATTACAATTCGAACGCCGAGGGCGCCGATTCTCATGGGCCGGGCTCTTCCTGCTCGCTCGGCCGTCACTAGGGGAATCCTTGTTAGTTTCTTTTCCTCCGCTTATTGATATGCTTAAACTCGGGCCGGGTAGCCCCGCTTGACCCGGGGTCGCGTTGGTAAAGAGTAGATTCGTAGTGAGCGCCGCACGAGCGACACGCATGACATTGATCATCGGGGTCTCATCAACCACCGAATGTCGTGGTGCTAATCGCTTCCAACGTCGACTTTGGGCCAACCGGGACGAAGTCGTCGCGGAGGCCAACATACGCACTGAACCCGCCGCCCCAAAGAATTGGGCGAGGGACAGGGGCAACGCCGTGTGTGACACCTGTGCAACGTGCCCTCGACCGAATGGCCGGGCGCCAACCTCGC
>JAPCWY010000003.1:33242500-33252500 GCA_028455895.1 Rhodomyrtus tomentosa | reverse complement strand
AAACCATGGCAGAGGCCCCCGGCCACGGCCGTGCTCGATGGCCCATTCGCTCGGCCACGAGATATGCGCTCGGCTATGATGCATGCTATCGCGTGGGTCGTGAGGAGCGACCGATCGATGACTCATACGCTGAACGGCCGAGCCGATCGATGCATGACTCGTGCCGAACGGACAAGCGATCGATGTGTCACCGATGCGCGGCTCAGATGGGCAAGTGCGATATTCGCGAGCCATGCCGAGCCTTAATCATGAGTGGCTGCCGAGCGATCGACGCAAGACTCTTGCCGAGTGGCCGAGCGAGGGCCGATCATGAAAACGTGGCGTGCAAAGTTTCACGAGCCTTTGACAAAGAATGGCTTCAACTCTGGGCACCCGAGCGACGAGATGCCCGTTCAAACTCGGGCCCGTGAATGACGAACCTCTAGTTAAGTTTGGGGAGACACGATCGGGAGTTAGGATTTGGGAAGGGAGGACGAATCGAAGCGACAAGGGCCGAATCTCAATGGATCGTGGCAAGAAAAGGCCACTCGCCACTTACAATACCCCGTCGCGTATTTAAGTCGTCTGCAAAAGATTCTACTCGTCGCTCAATAGAAATTGTGCTTCAAGGCGGCCCACGCGGCTCATCCACCGCGAGCGCTTCACCAACGACACGCGCCTTGGGGGAACGAGTCCCCTATACCGCAGGGCCCAATCGAGCGACGAGCGCATGTGTCACTTCTAGCCCTGGATTCGACTTAGAGGCGTTCGTCATAATCCAAATAAGACGGCCTTTCACACACCGGCTTTTCAACCAAGCGCGATGACCAATTGTGCGAATCAACGGTTCCTCTCGTACTAGGTTGAATTACTATTGTGACACTATCATCGTAGGGTAAAACTAACCCGTCTCACGACTGCCTAAACCCACCACGTTCCCTATTGGGTGAACAATCCAACACTTGGTGAATTCTCGCTTCACAATGATAGGGGAAGAGCCGACATCGAAGGATCAAAAGCAACGTCGCTATGAACGCTATCGCCACAAGCCGCTTATCCCCGTGGTAACTTTTCTCGACACCTCTAGCTTCAAATTCGAAGATCTAAAGGATCGATAGGCCACGCCACTGCTCGTATTCGCACTTGGAAATCGAATCAAACGAGCTTTTACCCTTTTGTTCTACACGAGATTGCCGTTCGTTGAGCTCATCTTAGGACACCCGCGTTATCTTTTAACGTATGCCGCCCAGCCCAAACTCCCCACCCGACAATGTCTTCGCCTGGACGAGCCGCGTCTTGCGCGGACCTTAGTTCTAAAAGAAGGGGCATTCTCACTCCGTTTCACTAATAAGTAAAATAACGCTGTGCAGTGGTATTTCACTTTCGCCGCTTCCGCTCCCACTTATCCTACACCTCTCAAGTCATTTCACAAAGCCTGACTAGAGTCAAGCTCAACAGATCTTCTTCTTTCCCCTCGATTCTCGCCAAGCCCGCTCCCTTGGCCGTGGTTTCACTGGATAGTAGACAGGATGGGAATCTCGTTAATCCATTCATGCGTCACTAATTAGATGACGAGGCATTTGGCTACCTTAAGAGAGTCATAGTTACTCCCGCCGCTTACCCGCGCTTGGTTGAATTTCTTCACTTTGACATTCGAGCACCGGCGTAAATCACATTGCGAGCATCCGTGGGACCATCGTAATGCTTTGTTTTAATTAAACAGTGGGATTCCCTGTCCGTACTGGGCTCGAAGTTGATCGCTCGACGCCCGAGGAAGGCCCTCGAAGGAGCCGTTTTCAATCCGTCCCTCGGGCCGGGCACGCGGCGACCCGCTCTGGCCACAGACAGCCTCGAGCACTCACCGACACCGACGGTTCCTGGGATTGAGACCCCGTGCCCAGCCCCGAGCCAATCCTTTTCCCGAGGTTACGATCCATTTTGCCGACTTCCCTCGCCTACATCGTTCCATCGACCGCAGGCTGCTCACCTTGGAGACCCGATGCGCATGAGTACGACCGGGCGTGGACTCGCACTTCCGGTCCTCCCAATTTTCAAGGGGCGCACCGGACACCACGCGACGTGCGGTGTTCTTCCAGTCACTGACCCTACCTCCTCCGGCCGAGTCAAGCCTGTGGTGGGCAGTGTCAGCAAACGTAAAAGATAACTCCTTCCCGAGGCCCTTCGCCGACGCCTCCGGACTCCCTAATCGTTGTCGCCACCGCCACGTCCTGGCTCAGAATTTTAACCCGATTCCCTTTTCAAGTTCACAAGACGAGCGCCATCGCACCTGTCAAGCCCCGTCTCTAGATCGACTAACCCATGTACAAGTGCCGTTCACATGGAACCTTTCCCCTCTTCTGCCTTCAAAGTTCTCATTTGAATATTTGCTACTACCACCAAGATCTCGCACCGACGGCCGCTCCGTCGGCTCACGCCCAGTTTTGTACGACACCGCCGCGCCCTCCTACTCATCAAGGCCCTGCACTTGCCTTGACGGCCGAGTATAGGTCGTCGCGCGGCGCCATCCATTTTCTGGGCTAGTTGATTCAGTGAGTTGTTACACACTCCTTAGCGGATTTCGACTTCCATGACCACCGTCCCGTCAATGCCTTAATCGACCAACACCCTTTCGTGGGTTCTAGGTTACCGCGCAGTCAAGCAATCGTAACTCGACTTCCGTTCATCCCGCACGCGCCCTCGTTTACCAAAAATGGCCCACTTGGGAGCTCTCGATTCCGTGGCGTGGCTCAACAAAGCAAACCTGCGCTCGTCCCACCTATTTAAAGTTTGAGAATAGGTCGAGGGCGTTGCCCCCGATGCTCTCTAATCATTGGCTTTTACCCGATAGAACTCGGTTTCTGAGCTCCGCCTATCCCGAGGGAAACTTGAGGGAACCACTACTAGACGGTTCTGCTCGATTAGTCTTTCGCCCCTATACCCAAGTCGACGAACGATTTGCACGTCGTATCGCCGCGGCCTCCACCGTAGTTTCCTCCCGGCTTCCTCGCCCGCTCGCATAGTTCACCATCTTTCGGTCCCGACAGCATGCTCTCACTCGAACCCTTCTCGAAGATCAAGGCCTGGCCTGGTGCACCCACAAGGGATCCCACCCGCCGCCTTTCCTTACGCCACGGTTTGCCACCCATCGACTCGCACACATGTCGACTCCTTGGTCCGTGTTTCAAGACGGGCCGAATGGGAGCCCACTAGCCGATGCCCGGAGCACGCAGATGCCGAGGCACGCTGCAGGCGCGCGTCGACGAATTCCACACCGCAAAGGGTGACGTTTCCACGGACGTATCAAAGGCCCGGCTGGGCGCCGCCACCGCAATCCGCATCGTCCATGCCTCGAGCCGACGGCAGACCGGGCCATCACCGTTCCACATCCGACCGAGGCACATCGTCCGCCCCCATCCGCTTCCCTCCCGACAATTTCCAGCACTCTTTCGACTCTCTTTCCAAAGTGCTTTTCATCTTTCCCTCGCGTGCATTTGCTCTGCTATCTGCCTCTCGCCCATATTTAGCTCGGGACGGAATTCTACCGCCCGAGCTGCATTCCCAAACAACTCGACTCGCCGATAAAGGCTCGTGTGGTGCGACAGTGGTCCCGACACGACGGGGGCTCTCACCCTCTCTCGGCGCCCCCTTTCCGTGGAACTGGGCCCGTCCGTCGCCGAGGACGCTTCTCCGGACTACAATTCGAACGCCGAGGGCGCCGATTCTCATGCCGGGCTCTTCCCGGCTTCGCTCGCTCGTTACATTAGGGGAATCCTTGTTAGTTTCTTTTCCTCCGCTTATTGATATGCTTAAACTCGCCGGTAGCCCCGTCGACTGGGTCGCGTTGGTAAAGAGTAGACTCGTAGAGCGCTCGCACGAGCGACACGCATGACATCGATCATTGGGGTCTCATCAACCACCGAATGTCGTGTGCTAATCGCCCAAACGCTCGACTTGGGGCCAACCGGGACGGTCGTCGCGGAGGCCAACATACGCACTGAAACCCCGCCTCGCCCAAACAATTGGGGCGAGGATTGTGGGCAACGCCGTGTGCGACACCTGTGCAAACGTGCCCTCGACCGAATGGCTTCGGGCGCAACTTCATGCTCAAAGACTCGATGGTTCACGGGATTCTCGCACCACACCAAGTATCGCGACGTCGCTACGCTCTTCATCGATGCGAGAGCCGAGATATCCGTTGCCGAGAGTCGTTATGAATAATAGGAGATTGGATGGCATCCCACACACGCACCATGTCTGGGGTGACGGGAGCATCGCTCTCTGTCTGTTCTTTGCGCGTTCCGCGCCGGGTTCGTTAATGCAGCCGCCAAGGAAAGCCCGAGTGCTCTGTGCACCCGTGCGATCCCGACGCTTCGAGGACGATGAGAAAAATCCCACCGTCCCCATCGGAGTTCGCTACGAGTTCTCTTCCGGTCATTACGCAGGCAGATTCGACAATGATCCTTCCGCAGTTCACCTACGAAACCTTGTTACGACTTCTCCTTCCTCTAAATGATAAGGTTCAAAGGGACTTCTCATGACGTCATCGGCGGCGAACCGCCCACGCCGCCGCGATCCGAACACTTCACCGACCATTCAATCGGCAGAGCTGACGGGCGGTGTACAAAGGGCGTGGACGTAGTCAACGCTGAGCCGATGACTCGCGCCACTAGGAATTCCTCGTTGAAGACCAACAATTGCAATGATCTATCCCCATCACGATGAAATTTCAAAGATTACCCAGCCACGTTTCGCCATGGCTATAGACTCGTTGAATACATCGCTGTGAAGCGCTGCGCGCCCGTAACATCTAAGGGCATCACGGCACTGCTATCGCCTCAAACTTCCTGGCCTAAGCCGCCATAGTCCCTCTAAGAAGCCGGCCGCTGAGATGTACATCCACATAGCTAGTTGCCAGGCCGAGGTCTCGTCATATCTGGAATTAACTGCATAAATCGCTCCACTCAACTAAGAACGGCCATGCACCACCACCCATAGAATCAAGAAAGAGCTCTCGCCTGTCAATCCTTACTATGTCCGGACCTCGGTAAGTTTCCCGTGTTGAGTCAAATTAGTCGTTGTGCTCCACTCCCCGGTGGTGCCCCTTCACAATTCCTTTAAGTTTCAGCTCACGACCATACTCCCAGAACTCCAAAAACTTTGATTTCTCATAAGGTGCCTGGCATGAGTCCTAAAGCAACATCCGCCGATCCCTAGTCTTTCCGCATCGTTTATGGTTGAGACTAGGACGGTATCTCGATCGTCTTCGAGCCCCCAACTTTCGTTCTTGATTAATGAAAACATCCTTGGCAAATGCTTTCAGCTTGTTCGTCTTTCATAAATCCAAGAATTTCACCTCTCGACTATGAAATACGAATGCCCCCGACCGTCTCCGTTAATCATTACTCCGATCCCGGCGCCAACACAATAGGACCGAATCCTATGATGTTATCCCATGCTAATGTATACAGAGCGTAGGCTTGCTTTGAGCACTCTAATTTCTTCAAAGTAACAAGATCGAGGCACGACCTGCCTGCTAAGGCCAGGGAGCGTATCGCCGGTAGAAGCGGACGAGCCAATCGGCACACCGCGAGGCGGACCTGGCCGACCCAACCCAAGGTCCAACTACGAGCTTTTTAACCGCAACAACTTAAATATACGCTATTGGGAGCCGGAATTACCGCGGGCCGCCGGGGCACTGCACTTGCCCTCCAATGGATCCTCGTTAAGGGATTTAGATTGTACTCATTACCCAATTACTGACTCAAAGAGCCCGGTATTGTTATTTATTGTCACTACCTCCCCGTGTCGCATTGGGTAATTTGCGCGCCCGTCGCCTTCCTGGATGTGGTAGCTGCTTTCTCGTGCTCCCTCTCCTAATCGAACCCTAATTCTCCGTCACCCGTCACCACCATAGTAGGCCACTATCCTACCATCGAAAGTTGATAGGCGTAAATTTGAATGATGCGTCGCCGCACGATGGCCGTGCGATCCGTCAAGTTATCATGAATCATCGTAGGCAACGGCAAAGCCCGCGTCGACCTTTTATCTAATAAATGCATCCCTTCCAAAGTCGGGTTTGTTGCACGTATTAGCTCTAGAATTACTACGTTATCCGAGTAGCAAATACCATCAAACAAACTATAATCGATTTAATGAGCCATTCGCAGCTTCACGCCTCGAATTAGTTCATACTTACACATGCATGGCTTAATCTTTGAGACAAGCATATGACTACCGGGCAGATCAACCAGTAGCATTCCTTCACGACGTCCGCCAAGCATGATCCACCATGAAACCCGAGAGCTCCACGTGATCAAAGACAAGCAGTGAGCGTCATTCCAAGAAAGCGATAAACACTTGATATTGTGGAGCAAGGGCCAATGACCATTACACCCATGAACAAGGTTCCGCATCCGAGAACGAGTAAAGCACTCGTGGTCCATCCGAACAATCAAATGAGATGTTCGAGGAACACAAGACCCACTATCTAGTCCAACCGAGCACCCCCACAGATGTCGCGTTGAAAGGGACAACGATAGGCACAAAATTCCATCACAATTGGGTATGCAACACAGAACCCGCTTCTTTGCATCCACGTTAACTCATGGATCAAAATATGATCGAAAGTGAGGACTACAGCTCGATGCACCAGCATGGAGCCTCGCCAACACACACATTCCTATCGTCTCTCACACGCCATCGCGTACACCGGAAGTAAACCAGGTCGACTAATCCACGCCTTTTCAAGCATGAAAACTCAAGGGGCACACAGATCGATCAAACAAGGCCACATCCGCACCGCTAGACGCGAAACACCAAGATCTCAGGTCGGCCATGGCTTAGTCTTCGCTTCGGTCTTCGACCATATCTCGCCTCAATCGCCCCTCCCTTGGCCGATTAAGTGCCTCTGGTCATGGTTTGATGTTGGCTCGACTCGACTCAACCATCGCTCAACCATTGCCTAAGCACGACATGATCACCGGCTCGTTACGTTCAAAGGGACGTGTTCACCGATTCACAAAATCGTGGGTCATCCGCAACGATAGACACGAGAGCTTAGATCATGTGCCGATCATGGCTTAGTCATCGCTTTGATCTCGACCCTATCTTGCCTCAATCTTCCTCCCTCGACCTTAGGTCTCGGTCATGGTTTGATCTTTGGCTCGACCGGACTCAACCATCGCTCGATCATCGCCTAATAAGCACGAGATTGTCGCTCATGTACGCCCGTGGGTCGCTCACGATTCAAGCACAATGGCCGATTCGCTCCTCTCAAAGTGCCTTGTTAAACGATTCAAATGATGTTGGCTAATCCTCAACGATAGACACGAGGGCTAGATCATGTGCCGATCATGGCTTAGTCATCGCTTTGATCTCGACCCTATCTTGCCTCAATCTCCTCCCTCGACCTTAGGTCTCTGGTCATGGTTTGATCTTTGGCTCGACCGGACTCAACCATCGTCGATCATCGCCTAATAAGCACAAGATTGTCGCTCATGCATGCACATGGGTCGCTCACGATTCGCCTCAATTATCGATTCGCTCGGCCATTCCGCGGTCGACTCTCTCGACCACGGCCCATGAGGTAGCCGGAATCGATGGCCGATACGGCCGGCCATCGTGCCCGCTCAGTGGGGAGCCACGCGATGCACGATTGGTGCTCGCTGATCGATTATCGACTCGTGCCCAACATCCCTTGTCCGCCGATCGTAGCACTACTACCCCCTAAAGAGCCTTATGAGTTAGCTATCCTACAAGGTGAGAAGACATTCACTATGTTTGAGATGGCACCACGTCTCTTAAAAATGTACAAAATGAATTTGGATGAGATTTTTGCAAGGTTGCTTAGAAAAACATAAACTATTTTAAGGAAAGGTAAAAAAAAAATTTGAAAATCAATTTCTTTATTTTTTTAATTTTTCGTAATTAAAAATTGAAAATTATTGAAAAAAGATAAAAATAATTGGGATGTGGGAAAACCATTAGAGGTCGCTTTCATGATTCAAACAAATTTTAGAAAGAGGAATGGATTTAATTGGACGAGAAATGATCGATAAAGTATGGGACGGACCTTGGGTGTGAGCTAAACGGGTCGAGCGACCGATGCATGAGTCAATCAATGGCCAAGCGATCGATGCATGATTCATGGTGGACGGCCACCCTCGACCATGGCCAGGCTCGATGGCCGAATCGCTCGGCCGTGGCCGAGTCGCTCGGCCGACGATATCGGCCACGGCCGAAGTCGATGGCCGACGATATCGGCCACGGCCGTGCTCGATGGCCGAATCGCTCGGCCACGACCGTGATCGATGGTCGACGATCTCGGCCACGGCCGAAGTCGATGGCCGACGATATCGGCCACGGCCGAAGTCGATGGCCGAAGATATCGGCCACGGCCGTGTTCGATGGCCAGTTCACTCGGCCACGATCCATGATCGATCGCCGAGGCCTTCGGCCACGGCCGTGCTCGATGGCCGACCGTTCGCCACGACCGTGAGCGTTGGCCGACGATCGCGGCCGTGCTCGATGGCTCGTTCACTCGGCCACGATCCATGATCGTTCGACGAGGCCTTCGTCCCGGATCCATGATCGATCGCCGAGGCCTTCGGCCACGGCCGTGCTCGATGGCCAGTTCACTCGGCCACGATACGTGATCGATCGCCGAGGCCTTCGGGCACGGCTCGTGCTCTTGGCCGATGAATTATGCGAGCTAAACGGCCGAGCGACCAATGCATGAGTCAATCGAATGGCCAAGCGATCGATGCATGGATCGTGGCCGAGCGGTCGCGCTATCGACGCCGTGGCTCGCCGGCATGCATCGGCCACGGAGCACGGCCGTGGCCTAAGGCCTCGGCGATCGATCATGGATCGTGGTCGAGGTCGTCGGCCATCGATCACGGTCGTGGCGATTCGGCCATCGAGCCTGGCCATGGTCGAGGGAATCGCCGTCCAGCATGAATCATGCATCGATCGCTTGGCCATTCAGATTGACTCATGCATTGGTCGCCGGCCGTTTAGCTCGCATAATTCATCGGCCAAAGAGCACGGCCGTGGCCGAAGGCCTCGCGATCGATCACGATCGTGGCCGAGTGAATCGCCATCGAGCACGGCCATGGCCGAAGGCCTCGGGCGATCGATCATGGATCGTGGTCGAAGGCCTCGCTGATCGATCATGGATCGTGGCCGAAAGTGAACTAGCCATCGAAGCACGGCCGCGATCGCCGACCAACGATCACGGTCGTGGCCGAACGATTCGGCCATCGAGCACGGCCGTGGCCGAAGGCCTCGGCGATCGATCATGGATCGTGGCCGAGTGAACTGGCCATCGAACACGGCC
This sequence comes from Rhodomyrtus tomentosa, assembly GCA_028455895.1. Taxonomy (NCBI): domain Eukaryota; kingdom Viridiplantae; phylum Streptophyta; class Magnoliopsida; order Myrtales; family Myrtaceae; genus Rhodomyrtus; species Rhodomyrtus tomentosa. The sequence continues at coordinate 33,243,184 of JAPCWY010000003.1, read as the reverse complement.
GTGGCCGATATCTTCGGCCATCGACTTCGGCCGTGGCCGATATCGTCGGCCATCGACTTCGGCCGTGGCCGAGATCGTCGACCATCGATCACGGTCGTGGCCGAGCGATTCGGCCATCGAGCACGGCCGTGGCCGATATCGTCGGCCATCGACTTCGGCCGTGGCCGATATCGTCGGCCGAGCGACTCGGCCACGGCCGAGCGATTCGGCCATCGAGCCTGGCCATGGTCGAGGGAATTGGCCGTCCACCATGAATCATGCATCGATCGCTTGGCCATTCAGATTGACTCATGCATCGGTCGCTCGGCCGTGTAGCTCACACCCAAGGTCCGTCCCATACTTTATCGATCATTTCTCGTCCAATTAAATCCATTCCTCTTTCTAAAATTTGTTTGAATCATGAAAACGACCTCCTAATGGTTTTCCCACATCCCAATTATTTTTATCTTTTTTTCAATAATTTTCAATTTTTAATTACGAAAAAATTAAAAAATAAAGAAATTGATTTTCAAATTTTTTTTTTACCTTTCCTTAAAATAGTTTATGTTTTTCTAAGCAACCTTGCAAAAAATCTCATCCAAATTCATTTTGTACATTTTTTAAGAGACGTGGTGCCATCTCAAACATAGTGAATGTCTTCTCCTCGCTTGTAGGATAACCGCTCATAAGGCTCTTTAGGGGGTA
>JAPCWY010000003.1:33195000-33197500 GCA_028455895.1 Rhodomyrtus tomentosa | reverse complement strand
TTTGATTCTCGATTTCCGCACGAATACGAACCGTGAAAGCGTGGCCTATCGATCCTTTAGATCTTCTAATTTGAAGCTAGAGGTGTCGGTAAAAGTTACCACAGTGGATAATCGGCTTGTGGCGCCCAAGCGTTCATAGCGACGTTGCTTTTTGATCCTTCGATGTCGCTCTTCCTATCATTGTGAAGCGTAATTCACCAAGTGTTGGATTGTTCACCCACCAATAGGGAACGTGAGTCGGGTTTAGACCGTCGTGAGACAAAGTTAGTTTTACCCTACCGATGATAGTGTCACAATAGTAATTCAACCTAGTACGAGAGGAACCGTTGATTCGCACAATTGGTCATCGCGCTTGGTTGAAAAGCCGGGGCGCCAAGCTACCGTGCGCCGGATTATGATCGAACGCCTCTAAGTCGTAATCCGGCTAGAAGTGACGCATGCGCTCGTCGCCGATTGCCGACCGCAGAGGGGACTCGTTCCCCCAAGGGCACGTGTCGTTGGTGAAGCGCTCGCGGTGGATGAACCGCGCGGGCCGCCTTGAAGCACAATTTCTATTGAGCGACGAGTAGAATCTTTGCAGACGACTTAAATACGCGACGGGTATTGTAAGTGGCAGAGTGGCCTTGCCGCCACGATCCACCGAGATTCGCCCTTGTCGCTTCGATTCGTCCCTCCCCTTCCCAAATCCTAACTCCCCAATCGTGTCTCCCCCAAACTTAACTAGAGGTTCGTCATTCACGGCCCGAGTTTGAACGGGCATCTCATCGCCGGTGCCCGAGAGTTGAAGCCATTCTTTGTCAAAGGCTCCGGCGAAACTTTGCCTCGCCACGTTTCATGATCGGCCCTCGCTCGGCCACTCGGCAAGAGTCTTGCGTCGATCGCCGGCCGCTACTCATGATTAAGGCTCGGCATGGCTCGCGAATATCGCACTTGCCCATACCGAGCCGCGCATGGTCGACACATCGATCGCTTGTCCGTTCGGCACGAGTCATGCATCGATCGGCTCGGCCGTTCAGCCGTATGAGTCATCGATCGGTCGCTCCTCACGACCCACGCGATAGCATGCATCATAGCCGAGCGCATATCTCGTGGCCGAGCGAATGGGCCATCGAGCACGGCCGTGGCCGGGGCCTCTCGCCAAGGTTTTGCGAAGCGCATGTCGCAAGCGCGAAGGTCATCGATCATGGGTCGTGGCCGAGCGAATGGGCCATCGAGCACGGCCGTGGCCGAAGGCCTCGTCGATCGATCATGGGCCGTGGCCGAGCGAAGCGGCCATGGACACGGCCGTGGCCGATATAATCGGCCCTGGAGCTCGGCCGTGGCCGAGATCGTCCGCCATCGAGGTCGGCCATGGCCGACATAATCGGCCATCGACCACGGCCATGGCCGATACCTTAGGCCATCGAGCATGGGTCGTGGCCGACCGAAGCGGCCATCGAGCCCGGCCATGGCCGAGTGAATTGGCCATCGAGCATGAGTCCTGCATCGATCGCTTGGCCATTGAGATTGACTCACGCGCTGGCCGTGGCCGAGGGTCGTTGCATAATAATCCCGCAAGCCATCGAGCGTGGCCGGGGGACGTCGAGGGTCGTGGCCGAGCGAGTCGGCCATCGAGCGTGGCCATGGCCGAGGGTCGTGGCCCACGCTCGTTGGTCGAGCGAATCATGGGCCGTGGCCGTGCGATCTGGCCATCGAGCACGGCCGTGGCCGAAGGCCTCGGCGATCGATCATGGATCGTGGCCGAGCGAACTGGCCATCGAGCACGGCCGTGGCCGAGGGTCGTGGCATAATTCATCGGCCACGGAGCACGGCCGTGGCCTAAGGCCTCGGCGATCGATCATGGATCGTGGCCGAGGGCCTCGGCCATCGATCACGGACGTGGCCGGCGATTCGCCATCGAGCTCGGCCATGGTCGAGGGAATCGGCCGTCCAAAGATGAATCATGCATCGATCGCGTGGCCTTTCATATTGACACAGGATTTGGTCGCTCGGCCTTTTAGCTCGCATAATTCATCGGCCACGGAGCACGGCCGTGGCCGAAGGCCTCGGCGATCGATCACGTATCGTGGCCGAGTGAACTGGCCATCGAGCACGGCCGTGGCCGAAGGCCTCGGCGATCGATCATGGATCGTGGCCGAAGGCCTCGTCGATCGATCATGGATCGTGGCCGAGTGAACTAGCCATCGAGCACGGCCGCGATCGTCGACCAACGATCACGGTCGTGGCCGAACGATTCGGCCATCGAGCACGGCCGTGGCCGAAGGCCTCGGCGATCGATCATGGATCGTGGCCGAGTGAACTGGCCATCGAACACGGCCGTGGCCGATATCTTCGGCCATCGACTTCGGCCGTGGCCGATATCGTCGGCCATCGACTTCGGCCGTGGCCGAGATCGTCGACCATCGATCACGGTCGTGGCCGAGCGATTCGGCCATCGAGCACGGCCGTGGCCGATATCGTCGGCCATCGACTTCGGCCGTGGCCGATATCGTCGGCCGAG
>JAPCWY010000003.1:33172500-33177500 GCA_028455895.1 Rhodomyrtus tomentosa | reverse complement strand
CCGACACATCGATCGCTTGTCCGTTCGGCACGAGTCATGCATCGATCGGCTCGGCCGTTCAGCCGTATGAGTCATCGATCGGTCGCTCCTCACGACCCACGCGATAGCATGCATCATAGCCGAGCGCATATCTCGTGGCCGAGCGAATGGGCCATCGAGCACGGCCGTGGCCGGGGCCTCGCCAAGGTTTTGCGAAGCAGCATGTCGCAAGCGCGAAGGTCATCGATCATGGGTCGTGGCCGAGCGAATGGGCCATCGAGCACGGCCGTGGCCGAAGGCCTCGTCGATCGATCATGGGCCGTGGCCGAGCGAAGCGGCCATGGACACGGCCGTGGCCGATATAATCGGCCCTGGAGCTCGGCCGTGGCCGAGATCGTCCGCCATCGAGGTCGGCCATGGCCGACATAATCGGCCATCGACCACGGCCATGGCCGATACCTTAGGCCATCGAGCATGGGTCGTGGCCGACCGAAGCGGCCATCGAGCCCGGCCATGGCCGAGTGAATTGGCCATCGAGCATGAGTCCGGCATCGATCGCGTGGCCATTGAGATTGACTCACGCGCGGGCCGTGGCCGAGGGTCGTTGCATAATAATCCCGCAAGCCATCGAGCGTGGCCGGGGGACGTCGAGGGTCGTGGCCGAGCGAGTCGGCCATCGAGCGTGGCCATGGCCGAGGGTCGTGGCCCACGCTCGCTGGCCGAGCGAATCATGGGCCGTGGCCGAGCGAAGCGGCCAGCGAGCACGGCCGTGGCCGAACGCCTCGGCGATCGATCATGGCTCGTGGCCGAGCGAAGGGGCCATCGAGCACGGCCGTGGCCGAGGGTCGTGGCATAATTCATCGGCCACGGAGCACGGCCGTGGCCTAAGGCCTCGGCGATCGATCATGGATCGTGGCCGAGGTCGTCGGCCATCGATCACGGTCGTGGTCGGCGATTCGCCATCGAGCTCGGCCATGGTCGAGGGAATCGGCCGTCCAAAGATGAATCATGCATCGATCGCTTGGCCATTCAGATTGACTCATGCATTGGTCGCCGGCCGTTTAGCTCGCATAATTCATCGGCCAAAGAGCACGGCCGTGGCCGAAGGCCTCGGCGATCGATCACGGATCGTGTCAGAGTGAACTGGCCATCGAGCACGGCCGTGGCCGAAGGCCTCGGCGATCGATCATGGATCGTGGCCGAAGGCCTCGTCGATCGATCATGGATCGTGGCCGAGTGAACTAGCCATCGAGCACGGCCGCGATCGTCGACCAACGATCACGGTCGTGGCCGAACGATTCGGCCATCGAGCACGGCCGTGGCCGAAGGCCTCGGCGATCGATCATGGATCGTGGCCGAGTGAACTGGCCATCGAACACGGCCGTGGCCGATATCTTCGGCCATCGACTTCGGCCGTGGCCGATATCGTCGGCCATCGACTTCGGCCGTGGCCGAGATCGTCGACCATCGATCACGGTCGTGGCCGAGCGATTCGGCCATCGAGCACGGCCGTGGCCGATATCGTCGGCCATCGACTTCGGCCGTGGCCGATATCGTCGGCCGAGCGACTCGGCCACGGCCGAGCGATTCGGCCATCGAGCCTGGCCATGGTCGAGGGAATTGGCCGTCCACCATGAATCATGCATCGATCGCTTGGCCATTCAGATTGACTCATGCATCGGTCGCTCGGCCGTTTAGCTCACACCCAAGGTCCGTCCCATACTTTATCGATCATTTCTCGTCCAATTAAATCCATTCCTCTTTCTAAAATTTGTTTGAATCATGAAAACGACCTCCTAATGGTTTTCCCACATCCCAATTATTTTTATCTTTTTTTCAATAATTTTCAATTTTTAATTACGAAAAAATTAAAAAATAAAGAAATTGATTTTCAAATTTTTTTACCTTTCCTTAAAATAGTTTATGTTTTTCTAAGCAACCATGCACAACATCTCCTCCACATTCAGATTGTACAGTGTTTAAGAGACGCGGTGCCATCTCAAACATAGTGAATGTCGTCTCCCGCATGTAGGATAACTCCTCATAAGGCTCCATAGGGGGTAGTAGAGCTCGATCGGCGGACAAGGGATGTTGGGCACGAGTCGATAATCGATCAAGCAGAGCACCAATCGTGCATCGCGTGGCTCCCCTCACGCGGCACGATGGCCGGCCAGACGGCCATCGATTCCGGCTACCTCATGGGCCGTGGTCGAGAGAGTCGACCGAGCGGAATGGCCGAGCGAATCGATAATTGAGACCGAATCGTGAGCGACCCATGTGCATGCATGAGCGACAATCTTGTGCTTATTAGGCGATGATCGAGCGATGGTTGAGTCCCGGCCGAGCCAAAGATCAAACCATGACCGAGACCTAAGGTCGAGGGGAGGGGAGATTGAGGCAAGATAGGGTCGAGATCAAAGCGATGACTAAGCCATGATCGGCACATGATCTAGCCTCGTGTCTATCGTTGCGGATGCGCCACGATACCGTGAATCGATGAACATGGCCCTTTGAACGGAGCGAATCGGCCATTGTGCTTGAATCGTGAGCGACCCACGGCATGCATGAGCGACTATCTAGTGCTTATTAGGCGATGATCGAGCGATGGTTGAGTCCCTGGCCGAGCCAAAGATCAAACCATGACCGAGACCTAAGGTCGAGGGAGGGGAGATTGAGGCAAGATAGGGTCGAGATCAAAGCGATGACTAAGCCATGATCGGCACATGATCTAAGCTCTCGTGTCTATCGTTGCGATGACCCACGATTTTGTGAATCGGTGAACACGTCCCTTTGAACGTAACGAGCCGTTGATCATGTCGTGCTTAGGCAATGGTTGAGCGATGGTTGAGTCCAGGTCGAGCCAACATCAAACCATGACCGAGGCCTTAATCGGCCAAGGGGAGGGGCGATTGAGGCGAGATATGGTCGAAGACCGAAGCGAAGACTAAGCCATGACCGCACGAGATCTTGGTGTTTCGCGTCTAGCGGTGCGGATGTGGCCTTGTTTGATCGGGCCCGTGTGCCCCTTGAGTTTTCATGCTTGAAAAGTCGTGGATTGGTCGACCCGGTTTACTTCCAAAGGTACGCGATGGCGTGTGAGAGACGATAGGAATGTGTGTGGCGTGCTCCATGCCGGTGCATCGAATCGTCGTCCTCACTTTCGATCATATTTTGATCCATGAGTTAACGTGGATGCAAAGAGCGGGTTCCCGTGTTGCATACCCAATTGTGATGGAATTTTGTGCCTATCGTTGTCCATTTCAACGCGACATCCTGTGGTTGTGATCTGTTGGAGTAGATAGTGGGTCTTGTGTTCCTCGAACATCTCATTTGATTGTTCGGATGGACCACGAGTGCTTTACTCGTTCTCTCGGATGCGGAACCTTGTTCATGGGTGTAATGGTCATTGGCCCTTGCTCCTAATATCAAGTGTTTATCGCTTTATCGGAATGACGCTCCCGCCTTGTCTTTGATCACGCGGAGCTCTCGGTTTCATGGTGGATCATGCTTGGCGACGTCGTGAAGGAATGCTACCCGGTTGATCCCGCCGTAGTCATATGCTTGTCTCAAAGATTAAGCCATGCATGTGTAAGTATGAACTAATTCAGATCGTGAAACCGCGAATGGCTCATTAAATCGCTTATAGTCTGTTTGATGGTATTTTCTTCTCTGATAACCGTAGTAATTCTAGAGATAATACGTTCAACAAACCCCGACTTTTGGAAGGGATTCATTTATTTGATTAAAGGTCGACGCGGGCTTTGCCCGTTGCTCGATGATTCATGATAACTTGACGGATCGCACGGCCATCGTGCCGGCGACGCATCATTCAAATTTCTCGCCCTATCAACTTTCGATGGTAGGATAGTGGCCTACTATGGTGGTGACGGTGACGGAGAATTAGGGTTCGATTCCGAGAGGGAGCCCGAGAAACGGCTACCACATCCAAGGAAGGCAAGCAGCGCGCAAATTACCCAATCCCGACACGGGGAGGTAGTGACAATAAATAACAATACCGGCTCTTTGAGTCCGGTAATTGGAATGAGTACAATCTAAATCCCTTAACGAGGATCCATTGAGGGCAAGTCCGGTGCCGCAGCTCGCGGTAATTCCACCTCCAATAGCGTATATTTAAGTTGTTGCAGCTTAAAAAGCTCGTAGTTGGACCTCGGGTTGGGTCGACCGGTCCGCCTCGCGGCGCACCGATTGGCTCGTTCCTTCTACCGGCGATACGCTCCCGGCCTTAATCGTCGGTCGTGCCTCCGTGTCGTTACTTTGAAGAAATTAGAGTGCTCAAAGCAAGCCTACGCTCCGTATACATTAGCATGGGATAACATCATAGGATTCCTGGCCCTATTGTGTTGGCCTTCTGGATCGGAGTAATGATTAACAGGACAATGGGGCATTCGTATTTCATAGTCGTAGGTGAAATTCTTGGATTTATGAAAGACGAACAATCGCGAAAGCATTTGCCAAGGATGTTTTCATTAATCAAGAACGAAAGTTGGGGGCTCGAAGACGATCGTATACCGTCCTAGTCTCAACCATAAACGATGCCGACTAGTGGATCGGCGGATGTTGCTTTTAGGACTCCGCCGCACCTTATGAGAAATCAAAGTTTTTGGGTTCCGGGGAGTATGGTCGCAAGGTCGAAACTTAAAGGAATTGACTAAGGGCACCACTGTGGATGAGCCTCGCGGCTTAATTTGACTCAACACGGGGAAACTTACTGTGTCCAGACATAGTAAGGATTGACAGATCGAGAGCTCTTTCTTGATTCTATGGGTGGTGGTGCATGGCCGTTCTTAGTTGGTGGAGCGATTTGTCCGGTTAATTCCGATAACGAACGAGACCTCACCGCTAACTAGCTATGCGGATGTACATCTCCACGCCGCCTTCTTAGAGGGACTATGGCCGCCAGGCCAAGGAAGTTTGAGGCACAATGTGTCCGTGATGCCCTTAGATGTTCGGGCCGTCGCACGCGCGCTACACCGATGTATTCAACGAGTCTATAGCCTTGG
>JAPCWY010000003.1:33165000-33167500 GCA_028455895.1 Rhodomyrtus tomentosa | reverse complement strand
CGGCCATCGAGCCCGGCCATGGCCGAGTGAATTGGCCATCGAGCATGAGTCCCGCATCGATCGCTTGGCCATTGAGATTGACTCACGCGCTGGCCGTGGCCGAGGGTCGTTGCATAATAATCCCGCAAGCCATCGAGCGTGGCCGGGGGACGTCGAGGGTCGTGGCCGAGCGAGTCGGCCATCGAGCGTGGCCATGGCCGAGGGTCGTGGCCCACGCTCGCTGGCCGAGCGAATCATGGGCCGTGGCCGAGCGAATCGGCTGCCGAGCACGGCCGTGGCCGAAGGCCTCGGCGATCGATCATGGATCGTGGCCGAGCGAACGGGCCATCGAGCACGGCCGTGGCCGAGGGTCGTGGCATAATTCATCGGCCACGGAGCACGGCCGTGGCCTAAGGCCTCGGCGATCGATCATGGATCGTGGCCGAGGTCGTCGGCCATCGATCACGGGCGTGGGCGGGCGATTCGCCATCGAGCTCGGCCATGGTCGAGGGAATCGGCCGTCCAAGATGAATCATGCATCGATCGCTTGGCCATTCAGATTGACTCATGCATTGGTCGCCGGCCGCCTAGCTCGCATAATTCATCGGCCAAAGAGCACGGCCGTGGCCGAAGGCCTCGGCGATCGATCACGTATCGTGGCCGAGTGAACTGGCCATCGAGCACGGCCGTGGCCGAAGGCCTCGGCGATCGATCATGGATCGTGGCCGAAGGCCTCGGCGATCGATCATGGATCGTGGCCGAGTGAACTAGCCATCGAGCACGGCCGCGATCGTCGACCAACGATCACGGTCGTGGCCGAACGATTCGGCCATCGAGCACGGCCGTGGCCGAAGGCCTCGGCGATCGATCATGGATCGTGGCCGAGTGAACTGGCCATCGAACACGGCCGTGGCCGATATCTTCGGCCATCGACTTCGGCCGTGGCCGATATCGTCGGCCATCGACTTCGGCCGTGGCCGAGATCGTCGACCATCGATCACGGTCGTGGCCGAGCGATTCGGCCATCGAGCACGGCCGTGGCCGATATCGTCGGCCATCGACTTCGGCCGTGGCCGATATCGTCGGCCGAGCGACTCGGCCACGGCCGAGCGATTCGGCCATCGAGCCTGGCCATGGTCGAGGGAATTGGCCGTCCACCATGAATCATGCATCGATCGCTTGGCCATTCAGATTGACTCATGCATCGGTCGCTCGGCCGATTAGCTCACACCCAAGGTCCGTCCCATACTTTATCGATCATTTCTCGTCCAATTAAATCCATTCCTCTTTCTAAAATTTGTTTGAATCATGAAAACGACCTCCTAATGGTTTTCCCACATCCCAATTATTTTTATCTTTTTTTCAATAATTTTCAATTTTTAATTACGAAAAAATTAAAAAAATAAAGAAATTGATTTTCAAATTTTTTTTTTACCTTTCCTTAAAATAGTTTATGTTTTTCTAAGCAACCTTGCAAAAATCTCATCCAAATTCATTTTGTACATTTTTTAAGAGACGTGGTGCCATCTCAAACATAGTGAATGTCTTCTCCTGCTTGTAGGATAACTGCTCATAAGGCTCTTTAGGGGGTAGTAGTGCTAGATCGGCGGACAAGGGATGTTGGGCACGAGTCGATAATCGATCAAGCAGAGCACCAATCGTGCATCGCGTGGCTCCCCTCACGCGGCACGATGGCCGGCCAGACGGCCATCGATTCCGGCTACCTCATGGGCCGTGGTCGAGAGAGTCGACCGAGCGGAATGGCCGAGCGAATCGATAATTGAGATCGAATCGTGAGCGACCCATGTGCATGCATGAGCGACAATCTTGTGCTTATTAGGCGATGATCGAGCGATGGTTGAGTCCCTGGCCGAGCCAAAGATCAAACCATGACCGAGACCTAAGGTCGAGGGAGGGGAGATTGAGGCAAGATAGGGTCGAGATCAAAGCGATGACTAAGCCATGATCGGCACATGATCTAGCCCTCGTGTCTATCGTTGCGGATGCGCCACGATACCGTGAATCGATGAACATGGCCCTTTGAACGGAGCGAATCGGCCATTGTGCTTGAATCGTGAGCGACCCACGGCATGCATGAGCGACAATCTCGTGCTTATGAGGCGATGATCGAGCGATGGTTGAGTCCCGGACGAGCCAAAGATCAAACCATGACCGAGACCTAAGGTCGAGGGGAGGGGAGATTGAGGCAAGATAGGGTCGAGATCAAAGCGATGACTAAGCCATGATCGGCACATGATCTAAGCTCTCGTGTCTATCGTTGCGATGACCCACGATTTTGTGAATCGGTGAACACGTCCCTTTGAACGTAACGAGCCGTTGATCATGTCGTGCTCAGGCACTGGTTGAGCGAAGGTAGCGTCCAGGCCGAGCCAACATCAAACCATGACCGAGGCCTTAATCGGCCAAGGGGAGGGGCGATTGAGGCGAGATATGGTCGAAGACCGAAGCGAAGACTAAGCCATGACCGCACGAGATCTTGGTGTTTCGCGTCTAGCGGTGC
>JAPCWY010000003.1:33155000-33157500 GCA_028455895.1 Rhodomyrtus tomentosa | reverse complement strand
GAATCGGCCGTCCAAAGATGAATCATGAATCGATCGCTTGGAAATTCAGATTGACTAAATCATTGGTCGCTCTGCCGTTAAGATCGCATAATTCATCGGCCAAAGAGCACGGCCGTGGCCGAAGGCCTCGGCGATCGATCACGTATCGTGGCCGAGTGACATGGCCATCGAGCACGGCCGTGGCCGAAGGCCTCGGCGATCGATCATGGATCGTGGCCGAAGGCCTCGTCGATCGATCATGGATCGTGGCCGAGTGAACTAGCCATCGAGCACGGCCGCGATCGTCGACCAACGATCACGGTCGTGGCCGAACGATTAGGCCATCGAGCACGGCCGTGGCCGAAGGCCTCGGCGATCGATCATGGATCGTGGCCGAGTGAACTGGCCATCGAACACGGCCGTGGCCGATATCTTCGGCCATCGACTTCGGCCGTGGCCGATATCGTCGGCCATCGACTTCGGCCGTGGCCGAGATCGTCGACCATCGATCACGGTCGTGGCCGAGCGATTCGGCCATCGAGCACGGCCGTGGCCGATATCGTCGGCCATCGACTTCGGCCGTGGCCGATATCGTCGGCCGAGCGACTCGGCCACGGCCGAGCGATTCGGCCATCGAGCCTGGCCATGGTCGAGGGAATTGGCCGTCCACCATGAATCATGCATCGATCGCTTGGCCATTCAGATTGACTCATGCATCGGTCGCTCGGCTGCTTAGCTCACACCCAAGGTCCGTCCCATACTTTATCGATCATTTCTCGTCCAATTAAATCCATTCCTCTTTCTAAAATTTGTTTGAATCATGAAAACGACCTCCTAATGGTTTTCCCACATCCCAATTATTTTTATCTTTTTTTCAATAATTTTCAATTTTTAATTACGAAAAAATTTAAAAATAAAGAAATTGATTTTCAAATTTTTTTTACCTTTCCTTAAAATAGTTTATGTTTTTCTAAGCAACCTTGCAAAAATCTCATCCAAATTCATTTTGTACATTTTTTAAGAGACGTGGTGCCATCTCAAACATAGTGAATGTCTTCTCCCGCTTGTAGGATAACCGCTCATAAGGCTCTTTAGGGGGTAGTAGTGCTCGATCGGCGGACAAGGGATGTTGGGCACGAGTCGATAATCGATCAAGCAGCACCAATCGTGCATCGCGTGGCTCCCCTCACGCTGGCACGATGGCCGGCCAGACGGCCATCGATTCCGCCACCTCATGGGCCGTGGTCGAGAGAGTCGACCGAGCGGAATGGCCGAGCGAATCGATAATTGAGACCGAATCGTGAGCGACCCATGTGCATGCATGAGCGACAATCTTGTGCTTATTAGGCGATGATCGAGCGATGGTTGAGTCCCGGCCGAGCCAAAGATCAAACCATGACCGAGACCTAAGGTCGAGGGGAGGGGAGATTGAGGCAAGATAGGGTCGAGATCAAAGCGATGACTAAGCCATGATCGGCACATGATCTATGCGTCGTGTCTATCGTTGCGGATGCGCCACGATACCGTGAATCGATGAACATGGCCCTTTGAACGGAGCGAATCGGCCATTGTGCTTGAATCGTGAGCGACCCACGGCATGCATGAGCGACAATCTCGTGCTTATTAGGCGATGATCGAGCGATGGTTGAGTCCCTGGCGGAGCCAAAGATCAAACCATGACCGAGACCTAAGGTCGAGGGGAGGGGAGATTGAGGCAAGATAGGGTCGAGATCAAAGCGATGACTAAGCCATGATCGGCACATGATCTAAGCTCTCGTGTCTATCGTTGCGATGACCCACGATTTTGTGAATCGGTGAACACGTCCCTTTGAACGTAACGAGCCGTTGATCATGTCGTGCTTAGGCAATGGTTGAGCGATGGTTGAGTCCAGGTCGAGCCAACATCAAACCATGACCGAGGCCTTAATCGGCCAAGGGGAGGGGCGATTGAGGCGAGATATGGTCGAAGACCGAAGCGAAGACTAAGCCATGACCGGCACGAGATCTTGGTGTTTCGCGTCTAGCGGTGCGGATGTGGCCTTGTTAGATCGGGCCTCGTGCTCCCTTGAGTTTTCATGCTTGAAAAGTCGTGGATTGGTCGACCCGGTTTACTTCTGTACGCGATGGCGTGTGAGAGACGATAGGAATGTGTGTGTCGTGCTCCATGCCGGTGCATCGAATCGCCGTCCTCACTTTCGATCATTTTTTTATCCATGAGTTAACGTGGATGCAAAGAGCGGGTTCCCGTGTTGCATACCCAATTGTGATGGAATTTTGTGCCTATCGTTGTCCCTTTCAACGCGACATCCCGTGGGGTGCTCTGGTTGGACTAGATAGTGGGTCTTGTGTTCCTCGAACATCTCATTTGATTGTTCGGATGGACCACTAGTGCTATACTCGTTCTCTCGGAAGCGGAACCTTGTACATGGCTGTAATGGTCATAGGCCCTTGCTCCAAATATCAAGTGATTAACGCTATACTGGAAACACGCACCTGCCTTGTCTAAGATCACGTGGAGCTC
>JAPCWY010000003.1:33125000-33130000 GCA_028455895.1 Rhodomyrtus tomentosa | reverse complement strand
GGCCGCTACTCATGATTAAGGCTCGGCATGGCTCGCGAATATCGCACTTGCCCATACCGAGCGGCCGCGCATGGCCGACACATCGATCGCTTGTCCGTTCGGCACGAGTCATGCATCGATCGGCTCGGCCGTTCAGCCGTATGAGTCATCGATCGGTCGCTCCTCACGACCCACGCGATAGCATGCATCATAGCCGAGCGCATATCTCGTGGCCGAGCGAATGGGCCATCGAGCACGGCCGTGGCCGGGCCTCTCGCCAAGGTTTTGCGAAGCGCATGTCGCAAGCGCGAAGGTCATCGATCATGGGTCGTGGCCGAGCGAATGGGCCATCGAGCACGGCCGTGGCCGAAGGCCTCGTCGATCGATCATGGGCCGTGGCCGAGCGAAGCGGCCATGGACACGGCCGTGGCCGATATAATCGGCCCTGGAGCTCGGCCGTGGCCGAGATCGTCCGCCATCGAGGTCGGCCATGGCCGACATAATCGGCCATCGACCACGGCCATGGCCGATACCTTAGGCCATCGAGCATGGGTCGTGGCCGACCGAAGCGGCCATCGAGCCCGGCCATGGCCGAGTGAATTGGCCATCGAGCATGAGTCCAGCATCGATCGCTTGGCCATTGAGATTGACTCACGCGCAGGCCGTGGCCGAGGGTCGTTGCATAATAATCCCGCAAGCCATCGAGCGTGGCCGTGTTACTTCTAGGGTCGTGGCCGAGCGAGTCGGCCATCGAGCGTGGCCATGGCCGAGGGTCGTGGCCCACGCTCGATGGCCGAGCGAATCATGGGCCGTGGCCGAGCGAATCGGCTGCCGAGCACGGCCGTGGCCGAAGGCCTCGGCGATCGATCATGGATCGTGGCCGAGCGAATCGGCCATCGACCACGGCCGTGGCCGAGGGTCGTGGCATAATTCATCGGCCACGGAGCACGGCCGTGGCCTAAGGCCTCGCGATCGATCATGGATCGTGGCCGAGGGCGTCGGCCATCGATCACGGCCGTGGTCGGCGATTCGCCATCGAGCCTCGCCATGGTCGAGGGAATCGGCCGTCCAAAGATGAATCATGCATCGATCGCTTGGCCATTCAGATTGACTCATGCATTGGTCGCCGTCGCTTAGCTCGCATAATTCATCGGCCAAAGAGCACGGCCGTGGCCGAAGGCCTCGCGATCGATCACGTATCGTGGCCGAGTGAATCGCCATCGAGCACGGCCGTGGCCGAAGGCCTCGCGATCGATCATGGATCGTGGCCGAAGGCCTCGTCGATCGATCATGGATCGTGGCCGAGTGAACTAGCCATCGAGCACGGCCGCGATCGTCGACCAACGATCACGGTCGTGGCCGAACGATTCGGCCATCGAGCACGGCCGTGGCCGAAGGCCTCGGCGATCGATCATGGATCGTGGCCGAGTGAACTGGCCATCGAACACGGCCGTGGCCGATATCTTCGGCCATCGACTTCGGCCGTGGCCGATATCGTCGGCCATCGACTTCGGCCGTGGCCGAGATCGTCGACCATCGATCACGGTCGTGGCCGAGCGATTCGGCCATCGAGCACGGCCGTGGCCGATATCGTCGGCCATCGACTTCGGCCGTGGCCGATATCGTCGGCCGAGCGACTCGGCCACGGCCGAGCGATTCGGCCATCGAGCCTGGCCATGGTCGAGGGAATTGGCCGTCCACCATGAATCATGCATCGATCGCTTGGCCATTCAGATTGACTCATGCATCGGTCGCCGGCCGCTTAGCTCACACCCAAGGTCCGTCCCATACTTTATCGATCATTTCTCGTCCAATTAAATCCATTCCTCTTTCTAAAATTTGTTTGAATCATGAAAACGACCTCCTAATGGTTTTCCCACATCCCAATTATTTTTATCTTTTTTTCAATAATTTTCAATTTTTAATTACGAAAAAATTAAAAAATAAAGAAATTGATTTTCAAATTTTTTTTTACCTTTCCTTAAAATAGTTTATGTTTTTCTAAGCAACCTTGCAAAAAATCTCATCCAAATTCATTTTGTACATTTTTTAAGAGACGTGGTGCCATCTCAAACATAGTGAATGTCTTCTCCGCTTGTAGGATAACCGCTCATAAGGCTCTTTAGGGGGTAGTAGTGCTCGATCGGCGGACAAGGGATGTTGGGCACGAGTCGATAATCGATCAAGCAGCACCAATCGTGCATCGCGTGGCTCCCCTCACGCGGCACGATGGCCGGCCAGACGGCCATCGATTCCGGCTACCTCATGGGCCGTGGTCGAGAGAGTCGACCGAGCGGAATGGCCGAGCGAATCGATAATTGAGACTGAATCGTGAGCGACCCATGTGCATGCATGAGCGACAATCTTGTGCTTATTAGGCGATGATCGAGCGATGGTTGAGTCCCTGTCGAGCCAAAGATCAAAACATGACCGATACCTACGGTCGAGGGTCGGGGAGATTGAGGCAAGATAGGGTCGAGATCAAAGCGATGACTAAGCCATGATCGGCACATGATCTAGCCCTCGTGTCTATCGTTGCGGATGCGCCACGTCGAATCTATGACCACGGCCGTTTGTCCGGAGCGAATCGTCAATTGTGCTTGAATCGTGAGCGACCCACGTGCATGCATGAGCGACAATCTCGTGCTTATTAGGCGATGATCGAGCGATGGTTGAGTCCCTGGCCGAGCCAAAGATCAAACCATGACCGAGACCTAAGGTCGAGGGGAGGGGAGATTGAGGCAAGATAGGGTCGAGATCAAAGCGATGACTAAGCCATGATCGGCACATGATCTAAGCTCTCGTGTCTATCGTTGCGGATGACCCACGATTTTGTGAATCGGTGAACACGTCCCTTTGAACGTAACGAGCCTTTGATCATGTCGTGCTTAGGCAATGGTTGAGCGATGGTTGAGTCCAGGTCGAGCCAACATCAAACCATGACCGAGGCCTTAATCGGCCAAGGGGAGGGGCGATTGAGGCGAGATATGGTCGAAGACCGAAGCGAAGACTAAGCCATGACCGGCACGAGATCTTGGTGTTTCGCGTCTAGCGGTGCGGATGTGGCCTTGTTTGATCGGGCCCGTGTGCCCCTTGAGTTTTCATGCTTGAAAAGCCGTGGATTGGTCGACCCGGTTTACTTCCAGCAGGTACGCGATGGCGTGTGAGAGACGATAGGAATGTGTGTGTGGCGTGCTCCATGCTGGTGCATCGAATCGTCGTCCTCACTTTCGATCATATTTTGATCCATGAGTTAACGTGGATGCAAAGAGCGGGTTCCCGTGTTGCATACCCAATTGTGATGGAATTTTGTGCCTATCGTTGTCCCTTTCAACGCGACATCCCGTGGGGGTGCTCTGGCTGGACTAGATAGTGGGTCTTGTGTTCCTCGAACATCTCATTTGATTGTTCGGATGGACCACGAGTGCTTTACTCGTTCTCTCGGATGCGGAACCTTGTTCATGGGTGTAATGGTCATTGGCCCTTGCTCCTAATATCAAGTGTTTATCGCTTATCGGAATGACGCTCCCGCCTTGTCTTTGATCACGCGGAGCTCTCGGGTTTCATGGTGGATCATGCTTGGCGACGTCGTGAAGGAATGCTACCCGGTTGATCCCGCCGTAGTCATATGCTTGTCTCAAAGATTAAGCCATGCATGTGTAAGTATGAACTAATTCAGATCGTGAAACCGCGAATGGCTCATTAAATCGCTTATAGTTTGTTTGATGGTATTTGCTACTCTGATAACCGTTGTAAGTCTAGATATAATACGTGCAACAAACCCCGAGTTTTGGTAGGGATGCATTTATTATATAAAAGGTCGACGCGGGCTTTGCCCGTTGCTCGATGATTCATGATAACTTGACGGATCGCACGGCCATCGTGCCGGCGACGCATCATTCAAATTTCTCGCCCTATCAACTTTCGATGGTAGGATAGTGGCCTACTATGGTGGTGACGGTGACGGAGAATTAGGGTTCGATTCCGAGAGGGAGCCCGAGAAACGGCTACCACATCCAAGGAAGGCAAGCAGCGCGCAAATTACCCAATCCCGACACGGGAGGTAGTGACAATAAATAACAATACCGGCTCTTTGAGTCCGGTAATTGGAATGAGTACAATCTAAATCCCTTAACGAGGATCCATCGGAGGGCAAGTCCGGTGCCGCAGCTCGCGGTAATTCCACTCCAATAGCGTATATTTAAGTTGTTGCGCTTAAAAAGCTCGTAGTTGGACCTCGGGTTGGGTCGACCGGTCCGCCTCGCGGCGCACCGATTGGCTCGTCCCTTCTACCGGCGATACGCTCCCGGCCTTAATCGTCGGTCGTGCCTCCGTGTCGTTACTTTGAAGAAATTAGAGTGCTCAAAGCAAGCCTACGCTCCGTATACATTAGCATGGGATAACATCATAGGATTCCTGGCCCTATTGTGTTGGCCTTCTGGATCGGAGTAATGATTAACAGTGACAATGGGGCATTCGTATTTCATAGTCGTAGGTGAAATTCTTGGATTTATGAAAGACGAACAATCGCGAAAGCATTTGCCAAGGATGTTTTCATTAATCAAGAACGAAAGTTGGGGGCTCGAAGACGATCGTATACCGTCCTAGTCTCAACCATAAACGATGCCGACTAGGGATCGGCGGATGTTGCTTTTAGACTCCGCCGCACCTTATGAGAAATCAAAGTTTTTGGGTTCCGGGGAGTATGGTCGCAAGGTCGAAACTTAAAGGAATTGACTAAGGGCACCACTGTGGATGGAGCCCGCGGCTTAATTTGACTCAACACGGGGAAACTTACCAGGTCCAGACATAGTAAGGATTGACAGATCGAGAGCTCTTTCTTGATTCTATGGGTGGTGGTGCATGGCCGTTCTTAGTTGGTGGAGCGATTTGTCCGGTTAATTCCGATAACGAACGAGACCTCACCGCTAACTAGCTATGCGGATGTACATCTCCACGGCCGCCTTCTTAGAGGGACTATGGCCGCCAGGCCAAGGAAGTTTGAGGCAATAACAGTCCGT
>JAPCWY010000003.1:33117500-33120000 GCA_028455895.1 Rhodomyrtus tomentosa | reverse complement strand
ACCTTAGGCCATCGAGCATGGGTCGTGGCCGACCGAAGCGGCCATCGAGCCCGGCCATGGCCGAGTGAATTGGCCATCGAGCATGAGTCCCGCATCGATCGCTTGGCCATTGAGATTGACTCACGCGCTGGCCGTGGCCGAGGGTCGTTGCATAATAATCCCGCAAGCCATCGAGCGTGGCCGGGGGACGTCGAGGGTCGTGGCCGAGCGAGTCGGCCATCGAGCGTGGCCATGGCCGAGGGTCGTGGCCCACGCTCGATGGCCGAGCGAATCATGGGCCGTGGCCGAGCGAATCGGCTGCCGAGCACGGCCGTGGCCGAAGGCTCCTCGGCGATCGATCATGGGTCGTGGCCGAGCGAATGGGCCATCGAGCACGGCCGTGGCCGAAGGTCGTGGCATAATTCATCGGCCACGGAGCACGGCCGTGGCCTAAGGCTCCTCGCGATCGATCATGGATCGTGGCCGAGGTCGTCGGCCATCGATCACGGCCGTGGTCGGCGATTCGCCATCGAGCCTCGCCATGGTCGAGGGAATCGGCCGTCCAAAGATGAATCATGCATCGATCGCTTGGCCATTCAGATTGACTCATGCATTGGTCGCCGGCCGCTTAGCTCGCATAATTCATCGGCCAAAGAGCACGGCCGAGGCCGAAAGCCTCGGCGATCGATCACGTATCGTGGCCTAGTTAACTCGCCATCGAGCACGGCCGTGGCCGAAGGCCTCGGCGATCGATCATGGATCGTGGTCGAAGGCCTCGGCGATCGATCATGGATCGTGGCCGAGTGAACTAGCCATCGAGCACGGCCGTGATCGTCGACCAACGATCACGGTCGTGGCCGAACGATTCGGCCATCGAGCACGGCCGTGGCCGAAGGCCTCGGCGATCGATCATGGATCGTGGCCGAGTGAACTGGCCATCGAACACGGCCGTGGCCGATATCTTCGGCCATCGACTTCGGCCGTGGCCGATATCGTCGGCCATCGACTTCGGCCGTGGCCGAGATCGTCGACCATCGATCACGGTCGTGGCCGAGCGATTCGGCCATCGAGCACGGCCGTGGCCGATATCGTCGGCCATCGACTTCGGCCGTGGCCGATATCGTCGGCCGAGCGACTCGGCCACGGCCGAGCGATTCGGCCATCGAGCCTGGCCATGGTCGAGGGAATTGGCCGTCCACCATGAATCATGCATCGATCGCTTGGCCATTCAGATTGACTCATGCATCGGTCGCCGGCCGCTTAGCTCACACCCAAGGTCCGTCCCATACTTTATCGATCATTTCTCGTCCAATTAAATCCATTCCTCTTTCTAAAATTTGTTTGAATCATGAAAACGACCTCCTAATGGTTTTCCCACATCCCAATTATTTTTATCTTTTTTTCAATAATTTTCAATTTTTAATTACGAAAAAATTAAAAAAATAAAGAAATTGATTTTCAAATTTTTTTTACCTTTCCTTAAAATAGTTTATGTTTTTCTAAGCAACCTTGCAAAAATCTCATCCAAATTCATTTTGTACATTTTTTAAGAGACGTGGTGCCATCTCAAACATAGTGAATGTCTTCTCCTCGCTTGTAGGATAACCGCTCATAAGGCTCTTTAGGGGGTAGTAGTGCTCGATCGGCGGACAAGGGATGTTGGGCACGAGTCGATAATCGATCAAGCAGCACCAATCGTGCATCGCGTGGCTCCCCTCACGCGGCACGATGGCCGGTCAGACGGCCATCGATTCCGGCTACCTCATGGGCCGTGGTCGAGAGAGTCGACCGAGCGGAATGGCCGAGCGAATCGATAATTGAGACGGAATCGTGAGCGACCCATATGCATGCATGAGCGACAATCTTGTGCTTATTAGGCGATGATCGAGCGATGGTTGAGTCCCGGCCGAGCCAAAGATCAAACCATGACCGAGACCTAAGGTCGAGGGAGGGGAGATTGAGGCAAGATAGGGTCGAGATCAAAGCGATGACTAAGCCATGATCGGCACATGATCTAGCCTCGTGTCTATCGTTGCGGATGCGCCACGATATCGTGAATCGATGAACATGGCCCTTTGAACGGAGCGAATCGGCCATTGTGCTTGAATCGTGAGCGACCCACGGCATGCATGAGCGACAATCTCGTGCTTATTAGGCGATGATCGAGCGACGGACGCGTCCCGCCCGAGCCAAAGATCAAACCATGACCGAGACCTAAGGTCGAGGGGAGGGGAGATTGAGGCAAGATAGGGTCGAGATCAAAGCGATGACTAAGCCATGATCGGCACATGATCTAAGCTCTCGTGTCTATCGTTGCGGATGACCCACGATTTTGTGAATCGGTGAACACGTCCCTTTGAACGTAACGAGCCTGTGATCATGTCGTGCTTAGGCAATGGTTGAGCGATGGTTGAGTCCAGGTCGAGCCAACATCAAACCATGACCGAGGCCTTAATCGGCCAAGGGGAGGGGCGATTGAGGCGAGATATGGTCGAAGACCGAAGCGAAGACTAAGCCATGA
>JAPCWY010000003.1:33097500-33100000 GCA_028455895.1 Rhodomyrtus tomentosa | reverse complement strand
CGTCGACCATCGATCACGGTCGTGGCCGAGCGATTCGGCCATCGAGCACGGCCGTGGCCGATATCGTCGGCCATCGACTTCGGCCGTGGCCGATATCGTCGGCCGAGCGACTCGGCCACGGCCGAGCGATTCGGCCATCGAGCCTGGCCATGGTCGAGGGAATTGGCCGTCCACCATGAATCATGCATCGATCGCTTGGCCATTCAGATTGACTCATGCATCGGTCGCGCGGCCGTTTAGCTCACACCCAAGGTCCGTCCCATACTTTATCGATCATTTCTCGTCCAATTAAATCCATTCCTCTTTCTAAAATTTGTTTGAATCATGAAAACGACCTCCTAATGGTTTTCCCACATCCCAATTATTTTTATCTTTTTTTCAATAATTTTCAATTTTTAATTACGAAAAAATTAAAAAAATAAAGAAATTGATTTTCAAATTTTTTTACCTTTCCTTAAAATAGTTTATGTTTTTCTAATCAACCTTGCAAAAATCTCATCCAAATTCATTTTGTACATTTTTTAAGAGACGTGGTGCCATCTCAAACATAGTGAATGTCTTCTCCGCTTGTAGGATAACCGCTCATAAGGCTCTTTAGGGGTAGTAGTGCTCGATCGGCGGACAAGGGATGTTGGGCACGAGTCGATAATCGATCAAGCAGAGCACCAATCGTGCATCGCGTGGCTCCCCTCACGCGGCACGATGGCCGGCCAGACGGCCATCGATTCCGGCTACCTCATGGGCCGTGGTCGAGAGAGTCGACCGAGCGGAATGGCCGAGCGAATCGATAATTGAGACCGAATCGTGAGCGACCCATGTGCATGCATGAGCGACAATCTTGTGCTTATTAGGCGATGATCGAGCGATGGTTGAGTCCCGGCCGAGCCAAAGATCAAACCATGACCGAGACCTAAGGTCGAGGGAGGGGAGATTGAGGCAAGATAGGGTCGAGATCAAAGCGATGACTAAGCCATGATCGGCACATGATCTAGCCCTCGTGTCTATCGTTGCGGATGCGCCACGATATCGTGAATCGATGAACATGGCCCTTTGAACGGAGCGAATCGGCCATTGTGCTTGAATCGTGAGCGACCCACGGCATGCATGAGCGACAATCTCGTGCTTATTAGGCGATGATCGAGCGATGGTTGAGTCCCTGGCCGAGCCAAAGATCAAACCATGACCGAGACCTAAGGTCGAGGGGAGGGGAGATTGAGGCAAGATAGGGTCGAGATCAAAGCGATGACTAAGCCATGATCGGCACATGATCTAAGCTCTCGTGTCTATCGTTGCGATGACCCACGATTTTGTGAATCGGTGAACACGTCCCTTTGAACGTAACGAGCCGTTGATCATGTCGTGCTTAGGCAATGGTTGAGCGATGGTTGAGTCCAGGTCGAGCCAACATCAAACCATGACCGAGGCCTTAATCGGCCAAGGGGAGGGGCGATTGAGGCGAGATATGGTCGAAGACCGAAGCGAAGACTAAGCCATGACCGGCACGAGATCTTGGTGTTTCGCGTCTAGCGGTGCGGATGTGGCCTTGTTTGATCGGGCTCGTGTGCCCCTTGAGTTTTCATGCTTGAAAAGCCGTGGATTGGTCGACCCGGTTTACTTCCAGGTACGCGATGGCGTGTGAGAGACGATAGGAATGTGTGTGTTGGCGGTGCTCCATGCCGGTGCATCGAATCGCCGTCCTCACTTTCGATCATATTTTGATCCATGAGTTAACGTGGATGCAAAGAGCGGGTTCCCGTGTTGCATACCCAATTGTGATGGAATTTTGTGCCTATCGTTGTCCCTTTCAACGCGACATCCCGTGGGGGTGCTCTGGCTGGACTAGATAGTGGGTCTTGTGTTCCTCGAACATCTCATTTGATTGTTCGGATGGACCACGAGTGCTTTACTCGTTCTCTCGGATGCGAACCTTGTTCATGGGTGTAATGGTCATCGGCCCTTGCTCCTAATATCAAGTGTTTATCGCTTTATCGGAATGACGCTCCCGCCTTGTCTTTGATCACGCGGAGCTCTCGGTTTCATGGTGGATCATGCTTGGCTGACGTCGTGAAGGAATGCTACCTCGGTTGATCCCGCCGTAGTCATATGCTTGTCTCAAAGATTAAGCCATGCATGTGTAAGTATGAACTAATTCAGACCGTGAAACCGCGAATGGCTCATTAAATCGCTTATAGTTTGTTTGATGGTATTTGCTACTCCTGATAACCGTAGTAATTCTAGAGCTTATTCGTGCAACAAACCCCGACTTTTGGAAGGGATGCATTTATTAGATAAAAGGTCGACGCGGGCTTTGCCCGTTGCTCGATGATTCATGATAACTTGACGGATCGCACGGCCATCGTGCCGGCGACGCATCATTCAAATTTCTCGCCCTATCAACTTTCGATGGTAGGATAGTGGCCTACTATGGTGGTGACGGTGACGGAGAATTAGGGTTCGATTCCGAGAGGGAGCCCGAGAAACGGCTACCACATCCAAGGAA
>JAPCWY010000003.1:33090000-33092500 GCA_028455895.1 Rhodomyrtus tomentosa | reverse complement strand
GTTGAAAAGCCATGGCGCGGGTTACCGTGCGCCGGATTATGATCGAACGCCTCTAAGTCGAATCCGGCTAGAAGTGACGCATGCGCTCGTCGCCGATTGCCGACTCAGCAGAGGGGACTCGTTCCCCAAGGGCACGTGTCGTTGGTGAAGCGCCATGGTGGATGAACCGCGTGGCCGCCTTGAAGCACAATTTCTATTGAGCGACGAGTAGAATCTTTGCAGACGACTTAAATACGCGACGGGTATTGTAAGTGGCAGAGTGGCCTTGTCGCCACGATCCACCGAGATTCAAATCTTGTCGCTTCGATTCGTCCCTCCCCTTCCCAAATCCTAACTCCCCAATCGTGTCTCCCAAACTTAACTAGAGGTTCGTCATTCACGGCCCGAGTTTGAACGGGCATCTCATCGCTTCGGTGCCCGAGAGTTGAAGCCATTCTTTGTCAAAGGCTCCGGCGAAACTTTGCTCGCCACGTTTCATGATCGGCCCTCGCTCGCCACTCGGCAAGAGTCTTGCGCCGATCTCTCGGCCGCTACTCATGATTAAGGCTCGGCATGGCTCGCGAATATCGCACTTGCCCATACCGAGCGGCCGCGCATGGCCGACACATCGATCGCTTGTCCGTTCGGCACGAGTCATGCATCGATCGGCTCGGCCGTTCAGCCGTATGAGTCATCGATCGGCCGCTTCCTCACGACCCACGCGATAGCATGCATCATAGCCGAGCGCATATCTCGTGGCCGAGCGAATGGGCCATCGAGCACGGCCGTGGCCGGGCCTCGCCAAGGTTTTGCGAAGCAGCATGTCGCAAGCGCGAAGGTCATCGATCATGGGTCGTGGCCGAGCGAATGGGCCATCGAGCACGGCCGTGGCCGAAGGCCTCGTCGATCGATCATGGGCCGTGGCCGAGCGAAGCGGCCATGGACACGGCCGTGGCCGATATAATCGGCCCTGGAGCTCGGCCGTGGCCGAGATCGTCCGCCATCGAGGTCGGCCATGGCCGACATAATCGGCCATCGACCACGGCCATGGCCGATACCTTAGGCCATCGAGCACGGGTCGTGGCCGACCGAAGCGGCCATCGAGCCCGGCCATGGCCGAGTGAATTGGCCATCGAGCATGAGTCCAGCATCGATCGCTTGGCCATTGAGATTGACTCACGCGCGGGCCGTGGCCGAGGGTCGTTGCATAATAATCCCGCAAGCCATCGAGCGTGGCCGGACGCCGAGGGTCGCCGAGCGTGTCGGCCATCGAGGGTGGCCATGGCCGAGGGTCGTGGCCCACGCTCGATGGCCGAGCGAATCATGGGCCGTGGCCGGGCGATTCGGCCAGCCGAGCACGGCCGTGGCCGAAGGCCTCGGCGATCGATCATGGATCGTGGCCGAGCGAAACGGCCATCGAGCACGGCCGTGGCCGAGGGTCGTGGCATAATTCATCGGCCACGGAGCACGGCCGTGGCCTACGGCCTCTGCGATCGATCTTGGATCGTGGCCGAGGTCGTCGGCCATCGATCACGGCCGTGGTCGGCGATTCGCCATCGAGCCTCGCCATGGTCGAGGGAATCGGCCGTCCAAGATGAATCATGCATCGATCGCTTGGCCATTCGTATTGACTCATGCATTGGTCGCCGGCCGTTTAGCTCGCATAATTCATCGGCCAAAGAGCACGGCCGTGGCCGTAGGCCTCGCGATCGATCACGTATCGTGGCCGAGTGAATCGCCATCGAGCACGGTCGTGGCCGGGCGATCGATCATGGATCGTGGCCGAAGGCCTCGTCGATCGATCATGGATCGTGGCCGAGTGAACTAGCCATCGAGCACGGCCGCGATCGTCGACCAACGATCACGGTCGTGGCCGAACGATTCGGCCCTCGAGCACGGCCGTGGGCCGAGGCCGCGGCGATCGATCATGGATCGTGGCCGAGTGAACTGGCCATCGAACACGGCCGTGGCCGATATCTTCGGCCATCGACTTCGGCCGTGGCCGATATCGTCGGCCATCGACTTCGGCCGTGGCCGAGATCGTCGACCATCGATCACGGTCGTGGCCGAGCGATTCGGCCATCGAGCACGGCCGTGGCCGATATCGTCGGCCATCGACTTCGGCCGTGGCCGATATCGTCGGCCGAGCGACTCGGCCACGGCCGAGCGATTCGGCCATCGAGCCTGGCCATGGTCGAGGGAATTGGCCGTCCACCATGAATCATGCATCGATCGCTTGGCCATTCAGATTGACTCATGCATCGGTCGCCTACCGCTTAGCTCACACCCAAGGTCCGTCCCATACTTTATCGATCATTTCTCGTCCAATTAAATCCATTCCTCTTTCTAAAATTTGTTTGAATCATGAAAACGACCTCCTAATGGTTTTCCCACCTCCAAAGTAATTTTTATCTTTTTTCAATAATTTCTAGTTTTTAATTACAAAAAAAATAAAAAATAAAGAAATTGATTTTCAAATTTTTTTTTACCTTTCCTTAAAATAGTTTATGTTTTTCTAATC
>JAPCWY010000003.1:33052500-33085000 GCA_028455895.1 Rhodomyrtus tomentosa | reverse complement strand
TTAGAGGCATCGGGGCGCAACGCCTCGACCTATTCTCAAACTTTAAATAGGTAGGACGGCGCGGCCGCTTTGTTGAGCCACGCCACTAATCGAGAGCTCCAAGTGGGCCATTTTTGGTAAGCAGAATCGGCGAAGTGGGATGAACCTAAGTCGAGTTACTGGTGCCCAATCGCGCGCTAACCTAGAACCCACAAAGGGTGTTGGTCGATTAAGACAACAGACGGTGGTCATGGAAGTCGAAATCCGCTAAGGAGTGTGTAACAACTCACCTCGCCGAATCAACTAGCCCCGAAAATGGATGGCGCCCGAAGCGCGCGACCTATACTCCTGGCCAAGGCAAGTGCCGTGCCTCGATGAGTAGGAGAGGGCGCGGCGGCCGCCGCAAAACCTCGGGGCGCGAGCCCGGCGAGCGGCCGTCGGTGCAGATCTTGGTGGTAGTAGCAAATATTCAAATGAGAACTTTGAAGACCGAAGAGGGGAAAGGTTCCATGTGAACGGCACTTGTACATGGGTTAGTCGATCCTAAGAGACGGGGAAGCCCGTCTGATAGCGCCTCGTGCGCGAGCTTCGAAAGGGAATCGGTTAAAATTCCCGAACCGGACGCGGCGGCCGACGGCAACGTTAGTGAGTCCGAGACGTCGGCGGGGGCCTCGGAAGAGTTATCTTTTCTGTTTAACACCGCCCACTCGGAAACGGCCAATGGGAGGTAGGGTCCTCGGGCCGGAAGAGCACCGCACGTCGCGTGGTGTCCGGCAGCGCTCGGCGGCCCTTGAAAACTGAGGACCGAGTGCCGTCCACGCCCGGCCGTACTCATAACCGCATCAGTCTCCAAGGTGAACAAATTTCTCCGGTCGATGGAACAATGTAGGCAAGGGAAGTCGGCAAAATGGATCCGTAACTCCTGGGAAAAGGATTGGCTCGAGGATCGGGCACGGGGTCTCAATCCCGAACCCGCTGGCCGTCTGCGGATCGCTCGAGCCGCTTCTCGCGGCGAGAGCGGGTCGCCGCTGCACGGCCGTGGGATCGGATTGAGAACGGCTCCTTCTGGGGCCTTCCTCTGCCGAACAAATAACTCGTAATCGTACGACAAGGGGAATCCGATCGTTTAATTAAAACAAAGCATTGCGATGGTCCTCGCGGATGCTCACGCAATGTGATTTCGCCCGTTGCTCGAATGTCAAAGTGAAGAAATTCAACCAAGCGCGGTAAACGGCGGGAGTAACTATGACTCTCTTAAGGTAGCCAAATGCCTCGTCATCTAATTAGTGACGCGCATGAATGGATTAACGAGATTCCCATCGTCTCGTTTACTATCCAAATAAAACCACACCCAAGGGAACGGGCTTGCGTAATCTGGGGAAAGAAGACCCGCTGAGCTTGACTCTAGTCCGACTTTGTGAAATGACTTGAGAGGTGTAGGATAAGTGGGAGCCTAAACGGCGAAAGTGAAATACCACTACTTTTAACGTTATTTTACTTATTCCGTGAAACGGAGGCGGGCAATGCCCCTTCTTTTTAGAACTAAGGTCCGCGCACGCGGCCGATCCTAAGCAAGACATTGTCAAAGCGGGAGTTTGGTCAAGCGGCACATCCGTTAAAAGATAACGCAGTGTCCTAAGATGAGCTCAACGAGAACGTAAATCTCGTGTAGAACAAAAGTGGTAAAAGCTCGTTTGATTCTCGATTTCCGCACGAATACGAACCGTGAAAGCTGGCCTATCGATCCTTTAGATCTTCTAATTTGAAGCTAGAGGTGAAAAGTTACCACAGGATAATCGGCTTGTGGCGCCCAAGCGTTCATAGCGACGTTGCTTTTTGATCCTTCGATGCTCCGCTCTTCCTATCATTGTGAAGCGTAATTCACCAAGTGTCGGATTGTTCACCCACCAATAGGGAACGTGAGTCGGGTTTAGACCGTCGTGAGACAGTTAGTTTTACCCTACCGATGATAGTGTCACAATAGTAATTCAACCTAGTACGAGAGGAACCGTTGATTCGCACAATTGGTCATCGCGCTTGGTTGAAAAGCCATGGCGCTGGTTACCGTGCGCCGGATTATGATCGAACGCCTCTAAGTCGAATCCGGCTAGAAGTGACGCATGCGCCCGCCGCCCGTTTGCCGACCAGCAGTAGGGGCCTCACGGCCCCCAAAGGCACGTGTCGTTGGTGAAGCGCTCGCGTGGATGAACCGCGCGGGCCGCCTTGAAGCACAATTTCTATTGAGCGACGAGTAGAATCTTTGCACGACTTAAATACGCGACGGGTATTGTAAGTGGCAGAGCTGGCCTTGTCGCCACGATCCACCGAGATTCAGCTCCTTGTCGCTTCGATTCGTCCCTCCCCTTTCCCAAATCCTAACTCCCCAATCGTGTCTCCCCAAACTTAACTAGAGGTTCGTCATTCACGGCCCGAGTTTGAACGGGCATCTCATCGTCGGTGCCCGAGAGTTGAAGCCATTCTTTGTCAAAGGCTCCGGCGAAACTTTGCCTCGCCACGCTTTCATGATCTACCCTCGCCGCCACTCGGCAAGAGTTCTTGCGTCGATCGCCGGCCGCTACTCATGATTAAGGCTCGGCATGGCTCGCGAATATCGCACTTGCCCATACCGAGCCGCGCATGGCCGACACATCGATCGCTTGTCCGTTCTAAGACGAGTCATGCATCGATCGGCTCGGCCGTTCAGCCGTATGAGTCATCGATCGGTCGCTTCCTCATGACCCACGCGATAGCATGCATCATAGCCGAGCGCATATCTCGTGGCCGAGCGAATGGGCCATCGAGCACGGCCGAGGCCGGGGCCGCCAAGGTTTTGCGAAGCGCATGTCGCAAGCGCCGAAGGTCATCGATCATGGGTCGCGGCCGAGCGAATGGGCCATCGAGCACGGCCGTGGCCGAAGGCCTCGTCGATCGATCATGGGCCGTGGCCGAGCGAAGCGGCCATGGACACGGCCGTGGCCGATATAATCGGCCCCGGAGCTCGGCCGTGGCCGAGATCGTCCGCCATCGAGGTCGGCCATGGCCGACATAATCGGCCATCGACCACGGCCATGGCCGATACCTTAGGCCATCGAGCACGGGTCGTGGCCGACCGAAGCGGCCATCGAGCCCGGCCATGGCCGAGTGAATTGGCCATCGAGCATGAGTCCTGCATCGATCGCTTGGCCATTGAGATTGACTCACGCGCGGGCCGTGGCCGAGGGTCGTTGCATAATAATCCCGCAAGCCATCGAGCGTGGCCGGGGGACGTCGAGGGTCGTGGCCGAGCGAGTCGGCCATCGAGCGTGGCCATGGCCGAGGGTCGTGGCCCACGCTCGATGGCCGAGCGACCATGGGCCGCGGCCGAGCGAATCGTGCCGAGCACGGCCGTCGGCCGAAGGCTCCTCGCGATCGATCATGGATCGTGGCCGAGCGAACTGGCCATCGAGCACGGCCGTGGCCGAGGGTCGTGGCATAATTCATCGGCCACGGAGCACGGCCGTGGCCTCAGGCCTCGGCGATCGATCAAGGATCGTGGCCGAGGTCGTCTGCCATCGATCACGGCCGCGGTCGGCGATTCGCCATCGAGCCTGGCCATGGTCGAGGGAATCGGGCCGTCCAAGATGAATCATGCATCGATCGCTTGGCCATTCAGATTGACTCATCCATTGGTCTCACGGCCGTTTATCTCGCATAATTCATCGGCCAAAGAGCACGGCCGTGTCCGAAGGCCTCCTGGCGATCGATCACGATCGTGCCGAGTGAATCGCCATCTAGCACGGCCGTGGCCGAAGGCCTCGGCGATCGATCATGGATCGTGGCCGAAGGCCTCGTCGATCGATCATGGATCGCGGCCGAGTGAACTAGCCATCGAGCACGGCCGCGATCGTCGACCAACGATCACGGTCGTGGCCGAACGATTCGCCATCGAGCACGGCCGTGGCCGAAGGCCTCGGCGATCGATCATGGATCGTGGCCGAGTGAACTGGCCATCGAACACGGCCGTGGCCGATATCGTCGGCCATCGACTTCGGCCGTGGCCGAGATCGTCGACCATCGATCACGGTCGTGGCCGAGCGATTCGGCCATCGAGCACGGCCGTGGCCGATATCGTCGGCCATCGACTTCGGCCGTGGCCGATATCGTCGGCCGAGCGACTCGGCCACGGCCGAGCGATTCGGCCATCGAGCCTGGCCATGGTCGAGGGAATTGGCCGTCCACCATGAATCATGCATCGATCGCTTGGCCATTCAGATTGACTCATGCATCGGTCGCTCGGCCGTTTAGCTCACACCCAAGGTCCGTCCCATACTTTATCGATCATTTCTCGTCCAATTAAATCCATTCCTCTTTCTAAAATTTGTTTGAATCATGAAAACGACCTCCTAATGGTTTTCCCACATCCCAATTATTTTTATCTTTTTTCAATAATTTTCAATTTTTAATTACGAAAAAATTAAAAAAATAAAGAAATTGATTTTCAAATTTTTTTTTACCTTTCCTTAAAATAGTTTATGTTTTTCTAAGCAACCTTGCAAAAAATCTCATCCAAATTCATTTTGTACATTTTTTAAGAGACGTGGTGCCATCTCAAACATAGTGAATGTCTTCTCCCCGCTTGTAGGATAACCGCTCATAAGGCTCTTTAGTGGGGTAGTAGTGCTTCCGATCTGCGGACAAGGGATGTTGGGCACGAGTCGATAATCGATCAAGCAGAGCACCAATCGTGCATCGCGTGGCTCCCCCTCACGCTGGCATCGATGGCCGGCCAGTATCGGCCATCGATTCCGGCTACCTCATGGGCCGTGGTCGAGAGAGTCGACCGAGCGGAATGGCCGAGCGAATCGATAATTGAGACTGAATCGTGAGCGACCCAGGTGCATGCATGAGCGACAATCTAGTGCTTATTAGGCGATGATCGAGCGATGGTTGAGTCCCTGGCCGAGCCAAAGATCAAACCATGACCGAGACCTAAGGTCGAGGGAGGGGAGATCGAGGCAAGATAGGGTCGAGATCAAAGCGATGACTAAGCCATGATCGGCACATGATCTAGCCCTTCGTGTCTATCGTTGCGGATGCGCCACGATATCGTGAATCGATGAACATGGCCCTTTGAACGGAGCGAATCGGCCATTGTGCTTGAATCGTGAGCGACCCACGGGCATGCATGAGCGACAATCTCGTGCTTATTAGGCGATGATCGAGCGATGGTTGAGTCCCGGTCGAGCCAAAGATCAACCCATGACCGAGACCTAAGGCTCGAGTGGGAGTGGGAGATTGAGGCAAGATAGGGTCGAGATCAAAGCGATGACTAAGCCATGATCGGCACATGATCTAAGCTCTCGTGTCTATCGTCATGCGATGACCCACGATTTTGTGAATCGGTGAACACGTCCCTTCGAACGTAACGAGCCGCTGATCATGTCGTGCTTAGGCAATGGTTGAGCGATGGTTGAGTCCAGGTCGAGCCAACATCAAACCATGACCGAGGCCTTAATCGGCCAAGGGGAGGGGCGATTGAGGCGAGATATGGTCGAAGACCGAAGCGAAGACTAAGCCATGACCGGCACGAGATCTTGGTGTTTCGCGCCTAGCTGCGGATGCGGCCTTGTTTGATCGCCCGCGCGCGCCCTTGAGTTTTCATGCTTGAAAAGTCATGGGATTGGTCGACCCGGTTTACTTGTGTGTACGCGATGGCGTGTGAGAGACGATAGGAATGTGTGTGTTGGCAGTGCTCCATGTCGGTGCATCGAATCGCCGTCCTCACTTTCGATCATATTTTGATCCATGAGTTAACGTGGGATGCAAAGAGCGGGTTCCCGTGTTGCATACCCAATTGTGATGGAATTTTGTGCCTATCGTTGTCCCTTTCAACGCGACATCCCGCGGGGTGCTCTGCTGGACTAGATAGTGGGTCTTGTGTTCCTCGAACATCTCATTTGATTGTTCGGATGGACCACGAGTGCTTTACCGTTCTCTCCTGGATGCGAACCTTGTTCATGGGTGTAATGGTCATCGGCCCTTGCTCCTAATATCAAGTGTTTATCGCTTATCTGGAATGACGCTCCCGCCTTTGTCTTTGATCACGTGGAGCTCTCGGTTTCATGGTGGATCATGCTTGGCGACGTCGTGAAGGAATGCTACCTCGGTTGATCCCGCCGTAGTCATATGCTTGTCTCAAAGATTAAGCCATGCATGTGTAAGTATGAACTAATTCAGATCGTGAAACCGCGAATGGCTCATTAAATCGCTTATAGTTTGTTTGATGGTATTTGCTACTCTGATAACCGTAGTAATTCTAGAGCTAATACGCGCAACAAACCCCGACTTTTGGAAGGGATGCATTTATTAGATAAAAGGTCGACGCGGGCTTTGCCCGTTGCTCGATGATTCATGATAACTTGATTTGGATCGCACGGCCATCGTGCCTGGCGACGCATCATTCAAATTTCTCGCCCTATCAACTTTCGATGGTAGGATAGTGGCCTACTATGGTGGTGACGGTGACGAGAATTAGGGTTCGATTCCGAGAGGGAGCCCGAGAAACGGCTACCACATCCAAGGAAGGCAAGCAGGCGCGCAAATTACCCAATCCCGACACGTGAGGTAGTGACAATAAATAACAATACCGGCTCTTTGAGTCTCGGTAATTGGAATGAGTACAATCTAAATCCCTTAACGAGATCCATCGAGGGCAAGTCTCGGTGCCGCAGCTCGCGGTAATTCCACCTCCAATAGCGTATATTTAAGTTGTTGCAGCTTAAAAAGCTCGTAGTCGGACCTCGGGGTCGGGTCGACTGTCCCGCCTCGCGCGCGCACCGATTGGTTTTCGTTCCTTCTACCGGCGATACGCTCCCGGCCTTAATCGGTCGGCCGTGCCTCCGAGGTCGTTACTTTGAAGAAATTAGAGTGCTCAAAGCAAGCCTACGCTCTCGTATACATTAGCATGGGATAACATCATAGATTCCTGTCCCTATTGTGTTGGCCTTCTGGATCGGAGTAATGATTAACAGTGACAATGGGGCATTCGTATTTCATAGTCGTAGGTGAAATTCTTGGATTTATGAAAGACGAACAATCGCGAAAAGCATTTGCCAAGGATGTTTTCATTAATCAAGAACGAAAGTCGGGGGCTCGAAGACGATCGTATACCGTCCTAGTCTCAACCATAAACGATGCCGACTGTGGATCGGCGGATGTTGCTTTTAGGACTCCGCCGCACCTTATGAGAAATCAAAGTTTTTGGGTTCCTGGGGAGTATGGTCGCAAGGCCGAAACTTAAAGGAATTGACTAAGGGCACCATCCAGATGGAGCCTCGCGGCTTAATTTGACTCAACACGGGGAAACTTACCAGTCCAGACATAGTAAGGATTGACAGATCGAGAGCTCTTTCTTGATTCTATGGGTGGTGGTGCAGGGCCGTTCTTACGTGGTGGAGCGATGTGTCTGGTTAATTCCGAAAACCAACGAGACCTCAGCCAGCTAACTAGCTATGTGGAGGTACATCTCCACCGCCAGCTTCTTAGAGGGCCTATGGCCGCATAGGCCAAGGAAGTTTGAGGCAACAACCGTGTCCGCGATGCCCTTAGATGTTCCTCGGGGCCGCACGCGCGCCACACCGATGTATTCAACGAGTTCTATAGCCTTGGCCGACTGTGCCCGGGGTAATCTTTGAAATTTCATCGTGACGGGGATAGATCATTGCAATTGTTGGTCTTCAACGAGGAATTCCTAGTAAGCGCGAGTCATCGCCGCGCGACTACGTCCTCGCTTTCTTTGTACACACCGCCCGTCGCTTCCTACCGATTGAATGGTCCGGTGAAGTGTTCGGATCGCGGCGACGCTGGGCTTCGCCGCCGATGACGTCGCGAGAAGTCCATCGAACCTTATCATTTAGAGGAAGGAGAAGTCGTAACAAGGTTTCCGTAGGTGAACTGCCAAGGATCATTGTCTAATCCGCCAGCGTAACGACCGCAGAACTCGTGAACGAACTCAATGGGGACGGTGGGATTTTTCTCATCGTCCCTCGACGTCGGATCGCACGGTGCCTAGAGCACTCTGCTTTCCTTGGCGGCACAACGAACCCTCGCGCGGAACGCGCCAAGGAACTTGAACAAGAGAGCGATGCTCCCATCACCCTGCATGGCGCGCGCTGGGATGCCATCCAATCTCCTATTATTCATAACGACTCTCACAACGGATATCTCGCTCCTCGCATCGATGAAGAACGTAGCGAATCGCGATACTTGGTGTGAATTGCGTAATCCCGTGAACCATCGAGTCTTTGAACGCAAGTCGCGCCCCGAAGCCATTCGCCGAGGGCACGTTTGTCGGGTGTCACACACGGCTGCCGCTTCTAATCCCTCGCCCAATTGTTTGGGCGGCGGACTCGGTGCGTATGTTGGCTCTCCCGCGACGACTTCGTCCCGCTGGCCCAAATTCGAGCGCCGGAGCGATTAGCACCACGACATTCTATGGTGGTTGATGAGACTCCCAATGATCAATGTCATGCGCTGCCGCCGTGCAGCGCTCTACGAATCTACTCTTTACCAACGCGACTCCTGTGTCAAGCGGGCTACCCGCTGAACTTAAGCATATCAATAAGCGGAGGAAAAGAAACTAACAAGGATTCCCTTAGTAACGGCGAGTCAATCCGGAAGAGCCCAAAGATGAGAATCGAGCGCCCCTCGGCGTTCGAATCAGAAACTGAGAAGCCGTCTCGCCGACGGACCGGGCCCAAGTTCCCCGAAGGGGGCGCTGCAGGGTGAGAGCCCCGTCGTGTCCGACCCCGTCGCACCACGAGGCACTTCGTCGGCGAGTCGAGTTGTTTGGGAATGCAGCTCTAAATGGGAGGTAAATTTCTTCTAAAGCTAAATATTGGCCAGAGACCGATAGCGCACAAGTAGAGTGATCGAAAGATGAAAAGCACTTTGGAAAGAGAGTTAAAGAGTGCTTGAAATTGCTCTGGAGGGATGTGGGCCGGCGATGTGCCCTACTTGGATGTGGAACGGTGATGAGCTTCTGCTCCGCCGATCGGCTCGAGGCACTGGACCGATGCGGATCGCAGCTGGCGCTCAAGCCCGGCCTTTGATACGTCCGTGGAAACGTCACCATCGGCGATTGTGGAATTCGCAAAGACGCGCTCAGCTCGGCGTGCCTCGCATCCGCGTGCCCGTGCATCGGCTAGCGGGTTTCCCATTCGGCCCGTCTTGAAACACGGACCAAGGAGTCCGACATGCGTGGCGAGTCAATGGGTGGCAAACCCGTAAGGCGTAAGGAAGCCGATCGCGGGATCCTCGCGGGGCACCACCGACCGACCTTGATCTTCCGAGAAGTGGTTCGAGTGAGAGCATGCCTGTCGGACCCGAAAGATGGTGAACTATGCCTCGAGTCGGGCGAAGCCGCAGGAAACTTCAAAGTGAGGCCCGCAGCCGATACCGACGTGCAAATCGTTCGTCCGACTCTGCATAGGGGCGAAAGACTAATCGAACCGTCTAGTAGCCGGTTCCCTCCGAAGTTTCCTCAGATAGCCGGAGCTCAAGAACGAGTTCTATTCTGCAAAGCCAATGATTAGAGGCATCTAGGGCGCAACGCCCTCGACCTATTCTCAAACTTTAAATAGGCAGGACGGCGCGGTCGCTTTGTCGAGCCACGCCACTCGAATCGAGAGCTCCAAGTGGGCCATTTTTGGTAAGCAGAATCGGCGATGCGGGATGAACCTAAGTCGAGTTACGGTGCTCCAATCGCGCGCTAACTCAGAACCCACAAAGGGTGTCGGGTCGATTAAGACACAGATTTGTGGTCATGGAAGTCGAAATCCGCATGAGTCCGCAGAATAACTCACCCGCTCGAATCAACTAGCCCCGAAATGGATGGCGCCGAAGCGCGCGACCTATACTCTCGGCCCGGCCAAGGCAAGTGCCGTGCCTTGATGAGTAGTGAGGACATGCGCGTTGCCGGGCCGCAAAAACTCGGGGCGAGGAATGCATGAGCTACCGTCTGCGGCATCTTGGTGGTAGTAGCAAATATTCAAATGAGAACTTTGAAGACCGAAGAGGGGAAAGGTTCCATGTGAACGGCACTTGTACATGGGTTAAGGTCGATCCTAAGAGACGGGGAAGCCCGTCCCGATAGCAACAGGCGCGAGCTTCGAAAGGGAATCGGTTAAAATTCCCGAACCGGACGCTGCGGCCGACGGCAACGTTGTGAGTCCGAGACGTCGCGTGGCCTCCTGGAAGAGTTATCTTTCTCGTTTAATGCTACCGCCCACTCCCGGAAACGGGCCACCCGTGAGGTAGGGTCCAATGGTACCGGGAAGAGCACCGCACGTCGCGCGTGTCCGTCCGGCGCGCCTTCGGCCTCTGAAAACTGAGGACCGAGTGCCGTCCACGCCGGCCGTACTCATAACCGCATCGTGTCTCCAAGGTGAATACCTCTCCGGTCGATGGAACAATGAGGCAAGGAAGTCGGCAAAATGGATCCGTAACCCTGGAAAAGGATTGCTCTGAGGACTGGGCACGGGGTCTCAATCCCGAACCTGGTTTACCGGTCTGGATCGCTTGAGCCGTCGCGGCGAGAGCTGGTCGCCGCGGTCGCACGGGGGACGGATTGAGAACGGCTCCTTCTGGGGCCTTCTCAAGGTCGAACCACTAACTCGTAATCGGTACGACAAGGTGGAATCCGATCTGCTTAATTAAAACAAAGCATTGCGATGGTCCTCGCGGATGCTCACGCAATGTGATTTCTCGCTCGCTCGAATGTCAAAGTGAAGAAATTCAACCAAGCGCGGTAAACGGCGGGAGTAACTATGACTCTCTAAGGTAGCCAAATGCCTCGTCATCTAATTAGTGACGCGCATGAATGGATTAACGAGATTCCTGACTCGTCTCGTTTACTATCCAAATAAACCACGCCAAGGGAACTAAGCCATGCGTAACTGGGAAAGAAGACCTGGCTGAAGCTTCGACTCTAGTCCGACTTTGTGAAATGACTTCTGAGAGGTGTAGGATAAGTGGGAGCTAAATTCTAAAGTGAAATACCACTACTTTTAACGTTATTTTACTTATTCGCGAACGGAGGCGGGCAATGCCCCTTCTTTTAGAACTAAGGTCCGCGCACGCGGCCGATCCGGCGAAGACATTGTCGTGCGGGAGTTTGGTCGGGCGGCACATCTCGTTAAAAAGATAACGCAGTGTCCTAAGATGAGCTCAACGAGAACAAATCTCGTGTAGAACAAAAGGGTAAAAGCTCGTTTGATTCTCGATTTCCAGCATTTAACACGAACCGTGGAAAGCGTGGCCTATCGATCCTTTAGCATCTTCTAATTTGAAGCTAGAGGTGTCGTAAAAGTTACCACAGGATAATCGAAGCAATGGCGTTGCGTTCATAGCGACGTTGCTTTTTGATCCTTCGATGTCGGCTCTTCCTATCATTGTAGCTGTAATTCACCAAGTGTCGGATTGTTCACCCACCAATAGGAACGTGAGCCGGTTTAGACTGTCGTGAGACAAAGTTAGTTTTACCCTACCGATGATAGTGTCACAATAGTAATTCAACCTAGTACGAGAGGAACCGCTGATTCGCACAATTGGTCATCGCGCTTGGTTGAAAAGCCATGGCGCGGTTACCGTGCGCTCGGATTATGATCGAACGCCTAAGTCGAATCCGGCTAGAAGCTGACGCACGCGCTCGTCGCTCGATTGCCGACTCGCAGCAGGGACTCGTTTCCCCCAAGGGCACGTGGTCGTCAGAAGCGCTCGCGGCGGATGAACCGCGCGTGCCGCCTCAAGCACAATTTCTATTGAGCGACGAGCAGAATCTTTGCACGACTTAAATACGCGATCGGGTATTGTAGTGCGAGTGGCCTCGCCGCCACGATCCACTCGAGATTCAAACTTTGTCGCTTCGATTCGTCCCTCCCCTTCCCAAATCCTAACTCCCCAATCGTGTCTCCCCCAAACTTAACTAGAGGTTCGTCATTCACGGCCCGAGTTTGAACGGGCATCTCATCGTCGGTGCCCGAGAGTTGAAGCCATTCTTTGTCAAAGGTCCCGCGCGAAACTTTGCTCGCCACGTTGCCATGATCGGCCCTCGCTCGCCACTCGGCAAGAGTTCTTGCGCCGATCGCTCGTCGCTACTCATGATTAAGGCTCGGCATGGCTCGCGAATATCGCACTTGCCCATACCGAGCCGCGCATGGCCGACACATCGATCGCTTGTCCGTTCTCGGCACGAGTCATGCATCGATCGGCTCGGCCGCTCAGCCGTATGAGTCATCGATCGGTCGCCTCCTCACGACCCACGCGATAGCATGCATCATAGCCGAGCGCATATCTCGTGGCCGAGCGAATGGGCCATCGAAGACGGCCGTGGCCGGCCTCGCCAAGGTTTTGCGAAAGCAGATGTCGCAAGCGCGAAGGTCATCGATCATGGGTCGTGGTCGAGCGAACGGGCCATCGAGCACGGCCGCGGCCGAAGGCCTCGCTGATCGATCATGGGCCGTGGCCGAGCGAAGCGGCCATGGATACGGCCGTGGCCGACATAATCGCCGGAGCTCGGCCGCGGCCGAGATCGTCTCGCCATCGAGGTCGGCCATGGCCGACATAATCGGCCATCGACCACGGCCATGGCCGATACCTTAGGCCATCGAGCACGGGTCGTGGCCGACCGAAGCGGCCATCGAGCCCGCCATGGCCGAGTGAATTGGCCATCGAGCATGAGTCCCCGCATCGATCGCTGGCCATTGAGATTGACTCACGCGCCGGCCGTGGCCGAGGGTCGCTGCATAATAATCCCGCAAGCCATCGAGCGTGGCCGGGACGCCGAGGGTCGCGGGCCGAGCGAGTCGCCATCGAGCGTGGCCATGGCCGAGGGTCGTGGCCCACGCCGATGGCCGAGCGAATCATGGGCCGCGTGCCGAGCGAATCGCTGCGAGCCAGCACGCGCGCCAAGGCCCTGCCGATCGATCATGGATCGCGGTCGAGCGAATCGCCATCGAGCACGGCCGCGGGCCGAGGGTCGCGGGCATAATTCATCGGCCACGAGCACGGCCGCGGCCTAAGGCCCTGGCGATCGATCATGGATCGTGGTCGAGGTCGTCGGCCATCGATCACGGCTGCGTCGGCGATTCGCCATCGAGCCTGGCCATGGTCGTAGGAACCGGTCCGGCCCGCGATGAATCATGCATCGATCGCTGGCCATTCGCATTGACTCATGCATTGGTCGCCGTCGCTTAGCTCGTGATAATTCATCGGCCAAAGAGCACGGCCGCGGTCAAGGTCTCGGCGATCGATCACGTATCGTGGGCCGAGTGAATCGCCATCGAGCACGGCCGCTGGCCGGGCTCCTCGCGATCGATCATGGATCGTGGTCAAGGCCCGTCTGATCGATCACGGATCGTGGCCGAAAGCGAATCAGCCATCGAGCACGGCCGCGATCGCCGACCAACGATCACGGTCGGTCCGAACGATTCGGCCATCGAGCACCGCCGCTGGCGTCAAGGCCTCCTAAGGATCGATCATGGATCGTGGCCGAGTGAACTGCCATCGAACACGGCCGTGGCCGATATCTTCGCCACATCGACTTTCGGCCGTGGTCGATATCCTCGGCCATCGAGCACGGCCGTGGCCGAGATCGTCGACCATCGATCACGGTCGTGGCCGAGCGATTCGGCCCTCGAGCACGGCCGTGGCCGATATCGTCGGCCATCGATTTCTGGCCGATATCGTCGGCCGAGCGACTCGGCCACGGCCGAGCGATTCGCCATCGAGCCTGCCATGGTCGAGGAATTGGCCGTCCACCATGAATCATGCATCGATCGCTTGGCCATTCAGATTGACTCCATGCATCGTCGCCGCCCATTAATTTCACACCTAAGGTCCGTCCCATACTTTATCGATCATTTCTCGTCCAATTAAATCCATTCCTCTTTCTAAAATTTGTTTGAATCATGAAAACGACCTCCTAATGGTTTTCCCACATCCCAATTATTTTTATCTTTTTTTCAATAATTTTCAATTTTTAATTACGAAAAAATTAAAAAAATAAAGAAATTGATTTTCAAATTTTTTTTACCTTTCCTTAAAATAGTTTATGTTTTTCTAATCAACCTTGCAAAAATCTCATCCAAATTCATTTTGTACATTTTAAGAGACGCGGTGCCATCTCAAACATAGTGAATGTCTTCTCCGCTTTGTAGGATAACCGCTCATAAGGCTCTTTGGGTAGTAGTGCTCGACCTGCATGGACAAGGGATGTTGGGCACGAGTCGATAATCGATCAAGTTAGCACCAATCGTGCATCGCGTGGCTCCCCCTCACGCGGGCACGATATGGCCGGCAACTATTGTATCGCGCATCGATTCCCGGCCATCACGGCCGCCGTGGTCGAGAGAGTCGACCGAGCGAGTGACGGCCGAGCGAATCGATAATTGGAGACCGAATCGTGAGCGACCCATGTGCATGCATGAGCGACAATCTTGTGCTTATTAGGCGATGATCGAGCGATGGCTGAGTCCCGTCGAGCCAAAGATCAAACCATGACCGAGACCTAAGGTCTCAGGGAGGGGAGATTGAGGCAAGATAGGGTCGAGATCAAAGCGATGACTAAGCCATGATCGGCACATGATCTAGCTCTCGTGTCTATCGTTGCGGATGCGCCACGATATCGTGAATCCATGAACATGGCCCTTTGAACTGAGCGACCCGGCCATTGTGCTTGAATCGTGAGCGACCCACGGCATGCATGAGCGACAATCTCGTGCTTATTAGGCGATGACTGAGCGATGGTCGAGTCCTGGCCGAGCCAAAGATCAAACCATGACCGAGACCCAAGGTCGAGTGAGGGGAGATTGAGGCAAGATAGGGTCGAGATCAAAGCGATGACCAAGCCATGATCGGCACACATGATCTAAGCTCTCGTGTCTATCGCTGCGGATGACCCACGATTTTGTGAATCGTGGAACACGTCCCTTTGAACGTAACGAGCCGTTGATCATGTCGTGCTAGTAATGGTTGAGCTGATGGTTGAGTCCTGTGTCGAGCCAACATCAAACCATGACCGAGGCCTTAATCGGCCAAGGGGAGGGGCGATTGAGGCGAGATATGGTCGAAGACCGAAGCGAAGACTAAGCCATGACCGGCACGAGATCTTGGTGTTTCGGCCTAGCGTCTAGCGGTGCGATGTGGCCTTGTTTGATCGCCCGCGCCCTTGAGTTTTCATGCTTGGAAAAGTCGCGGATTGGTCGACCCGCTTTACTTCCAAGCACGCGATGGCGTGCAGAGACGATAGGAATGTGTGTGTCCGGTGTGCTCCATGTCAGTGCATCGAACCGCCGTCCTCACTTTCGATCATATTTTGATCCATGAGTTAACGTGGATGCAAAGAGCGGTTCCCGTGTTGCATACCCAATTGTGATGGAATTTTGTGCCTATCGTTGTCCCTTTCAACGCGACATCCCGTGGGGTGCTCGGTTGGACTAGATAGTGGGTCTTGTGTTCCTCGAACATCTCATTTGATTGTTCGGATGGACCACGAGTGCTTTACTCGTTCTTCTGATGCGGAACCTTGTTCATGGGTGTAATGGTCATCGTCTCTTGCTCCTAATATCAAGTGTTTATCGCGCATCGAATGACGCTCCGTCTTTGATCACGCGGAGCTTCATGGTGGATCATGCTTGACGTCGTGAAGGAATGCTACCCGGTTGATCCCGCGTAGTCATATGCTTGTCTCAAAGATTAAGCCATGCATGTAAGCGCATGAACTAATTCAGACCGTGAAACCGCGAATGGCTCATTAAATCGCTATAGTTTGTTTGATGGTATTTGCTACTCGATAACCGTAGTAATTCTAGAGCTAATACGCAACAAACCCCGACTTTTGGAAGGGATGCATTTATTAGATAAAAGGTCGACGCGGCTTCGCTCGTTGATTCATGATAACCCTGACGGATCGCACGGCCATCGTGCCGGCGACGCATCATTCAAATTTCTCGCCTCTATCAACTTTCGATGGTAGGATAGTGGCCTACTATGGTGACGGTGACTGAGAATTAGGGGTTCGATTCCAGAGGAGCCCGAGAAACGCTACCACATCCAAGGAAGGCGCGAAAGGCGCAAATTACCCAATCCCGACACGGGAGGTAGTGACAATAAAAACAACAATACCGGTTCTTTCGAGTCCAGACTGGAATGAGTACAATCTAAATCCCTTAACGAGGATCCATCGGAGGGCAAGTCTGCGCCAAGAATGGCGTAATTCCACTCCAATAGCGTATATTTAAGTTGTTGCAGCTTAAAAAGCTCGTAGCCGACCTTGGGTTGGGTCGACCGGTCCGCCTCGGCGCACCGATCAGCCTGCTCCTTCTACCGGCGATACGCTCCCCGGTCTTAATCGGCCGGCCGTGCCTCCGTGTCGTTACTTTGAAGAAATTAGAGTGCCCAAAGCAAGCCTACGCTCCGTATACATTAGCATGGGATAACATCATAGGATTCCGTCCTATTGTGTTGGCCGGACGGAGTAATGATTAACAAAGATGTACTTGGACTGGGGCATTCGTATTTCATAGTCGAGGTGAAATTCTGGATTTATGAAAGTTTAACAAATCGCGAAAAAAGCATTCGCCAAGGATGTTTTCATTAATCAAGAACGAAAGTTGGGGGCTCGAAGACGATCGATACCGTCCTAGTCTCAACTATAAACGATGCCGACTAGTGGATCTACGGATGTTGCTTTTAGACTCCGCCGCACCTTATGAGAAATCAAAGTTTTCTGGGTTCCGGGGAGTATGGTCGCAAGGTCGAAACTTAAAGGAATTGACTAAGTGGCACCACTGTGGAGCGAGCCTGCGCGCTTAATTTGACTCAACACGGGAAACTTACTGTGTCCGTGGTACATAGTAAGGATTGACAGATCGAGAGCTCTTTCTTGATTCTATGGGTGGTGGTGCATGGCCGTTGGTGGAGCGATTTGTCCGGTTAATTCCGATAACGAATCTGAGACTCTCACTCGTTAACTAGCTACGCGGATGTACATCTCCACGGCC
The DNA here is from genome assembly GCA_028455895.1 of Rhodomyrtus tomentosa. Classification (NCBI taxonomy): domain Eukaryota; kingdom Viridiplantae; phylum Streptophyta; class Magnoliopsida; order Myrtales; family Myrtaceae; genus Rhodomyrtus; species Rhodomyrtus tomentosa. Next base: position 33,067,982 of record JAPCWY010000003.1, on the reverse strand, counting down.
AGCCTTCTTAGAGGGACTATGGCCGCTTAGGGCCAAGGAAGTTTGAGGCAATAACAGTCCACGATGCCCTCAGATGCTCTCCGCACGCGCGCCACACCGATGTATTCAACGAGTCTATAGCCTCGGCCGACGTGCTCGGGTAATCTTTGAAATTTCATCGTGACGGGGATAGAGCATTGCAATTATTGCTCTTCAACGAGGAATGCCTAGTAAGCGCATGTCATCAGCATGCGTTGATTACGTCCCTGCCCTTTGTACACACCGCCCGTCGCTACTACCGATTGAATGGTCCTGAAGTGTTCTGGATCGCGGCGACGCTGGCGGTTCGCCGCCGATGACGTCGCGAGAAGTCCATCGAACCTTATCATTTAGAGGAAGGAGAAGTCGTAACAAGGTTTCCGTAGGTGAACCCGCGGGATCATTGTCGAATCCTCGCCAGCGTAATGACCTGAGCAGAACTCGTAACGAACTCAACGGGGACGGTGGATTTTTCTCATCGTCCTCGACGCTTCTGGATCGCACGGTGCCTAGAGCACTCGGCTTTCCTTGGCGGCACAACGAACCCCGCGCTTTAACGCGCCAAGGAACTTGAACAAGAGAGCGATGCTCCCATCACCCCCGCACATGGTGCGCTGTGCGTTGGATGCCATCCAATCTCCTATTATTCATAACGACTTCTCAACGATATCTCGCCTCGCATCGATGAAGAACGTAGCGAATCGCGATACTTGGTGTGAATTGCGTAATCCCGTGAACCATCGAGTCTTTGAACGCAAGTGCTGCGCCCGGCCATTCGGTCGAGGGCACGTTCGCTCGGGTGTCACACACGGCGTTGCCTCTAATCCCTCGCCCAATTGTTTGGGCGGGGACTCGGTGCGTATGTTGGCCTCCCCTGGACGACTTCGTCCCGTTGGCCCAAATTCGAGCGCCGGAGCGATTGAAGACCACGCATTCGTGGTTGATGAGACCCCAATGATCAATGTCATGCGTGTCGTCGTGCGAGCGCTCTACGAATCTACTTCTTACCAACGCGACCCTGTGTCAAGCGTGGCTACCCGCCGAGTTTAAGCATATCAACAAGCGGAGGAAAAGAAACTAACAAGGATTCCCTAGTAACGGCGAGCGAACCGGAAGAGCCCAAGATGAGAACCGAGCGCCACTGCTCGAATTGTAGTCCTGAGAAGCGTCCCCGCCGACGGACCGGCCCAAGTTCCCCGGAAGGGGGCGCCAGAGAGGGTGAGAGCCCCGTCGTGTCCGACCCGTCGCACCACGAGGCACCGTTCTGGCGAGCTCGGTTGTTTGGGAATGCAGCCCCTAATCGGCGGCAAATACCGTCCAAGGCTAAATATGGGCGAGAGACCGATAGCAAACAAGTACCGCGAGGGAAAGATGAAAAGGACTTTGAAAAGAGAGTCAAAGAGTGCTTGAAATTGTCGGGAGGGAAGCTGACGGGGCCGCGATGTGCCTCGCTTGATGTGGAACGGTGATGAGGCCTGGCTCGCCGATCGGCTCGAGGTATGGACCGATGCGGATTGTGCAGGCGGCCCAAGCCCGGCCTTTGATACGTCCGTGGAAACGTCACCACCGCGATTGTGGAATTCAAGACGCGCTCCGGCGTGCCCCGCATTCCATGCTGCTGCATCGGCTAGTGGGTTTCCATTCGGCCCGTCTTGAAACACTGGACCAAGGAGTCCGACATGCGCGCGAGTCAATGGGTGGCAAACCCGTAAGGCGTAAGGAAGCCGACCGGTGGGATCCCTTGTGGGTGCACCACCGACCGACCTTGATCTTCCGAGAAGGGTTCGAGTGAGAGCACACCCCGTTTAGACCCGAAAGACGGTGAACTATGCCTCGAGTCGCGGGCTGCAGGAAACTTCGGAGGCCCGAGCCGATATCGACGTGCAAATCGTTCGTCCGACTTGCATAGGGCGAAAGACTAATCGAACCGTTCAGTAGTCGGTTCCCTCCGAAGTTTCCTCAGATAGCCGGAGCTCAAGAACGAGTTCTATCGGTAAAGCCAATGATTGAGGCACGGGCGCAACGCCCCTCGACCTATTCTCAAACTTTAAACAGTAGGACGGCGCGGCCGCTTGTTGAGCCACGCCACGAATCGAGAGCTCCAAGTGGGCCATTTTTGGTAAGGCAGAATCGGCGATGCGGGATGAACCGAAGTCGAGTTACGGTGCCCAATCGCGCGCTAACCTAGAACCCACAAAGGGTGTCGGTCGACAACATACAGATTCGTGGTCATGGGAAGTCGAAATCCGCTAAGGAGTGTGTAACAACTCACTCGCCGAATCAACTAGCCCCGAAATGGATGGCGCCGAAGCGCGCGACCTATACTCGGCCGTCAAGGCAAGTGCCAGCCTCGATGAGTAGAGGGCGCGGCGGTCGCCGCAAAACCCGGGGCGCGAGCTCAAGCTGGCCGTTGGCATCTTGGTAGTAGCAAATATTCAAATGAGAACTTTGAAGACCGAAGAGGGGAAAGGTTCCATGTGAACGGCACTTGTACATGGGTTAGTCGATCCTAAGAGACGGGGAAGCCCGTCGATAATGCCTCGTGCGCGAGCTTCGAAAGGGAATCGGTTAAAATTCTCGAACCGGACGCGGCGCGACGGCAACGCAGTGAGTCCGAGACGTCGTGGCCTCTTCGAAGAGTTATCTTTTCTGCTTTAATAAATTTCGCCCACTCCGGAAACGCTCACCCGAGGTAGGGTCCAAATAAGAAAGACCGCACGTCGCGTGGTGTCCGCGTGCGCCGGCGCCTTGAAAACTGAGGACCGAGTGCCGTCCACGCCCGCCGTACTCATAACCGCATCGTTCCAAGGTGAACAAAACTCTCCGGTCGACGGAACAATGTAGGCAAGGGAAGCTCCGCAAAATGGATCCGTAACCCTCGGAAAAGGATCGGGCTCCGAGATCGGCACGGGTCTCAATCCCGAACCCGCTACGGCTTCTGTGGACCGCCCGAGTCGCTCGCGAGAGCGGGTCGCCGCGTGCCGCCGGGGATTTGACGAGAACGGCTCCTTCTGGGCCTTCCCAAGGCCGAACAACTCGTAATCGGTACGACAAGGAATCCGACTGCTTAATTAAACAAAGCATTGCGATGGTCCCCGCGGATGCTCACGCAATGCGATTTCGCCAAAGGTTCGAATGTCAAAGTGAAGAAATTCAACCAAGCGCGGTAAACGGCTGGAGTAACTATGACTCTCTTAAGGAAGCCAAATGCCTCGTCATCTAATTAGTGACGCGTATGAATGGATTAACGAGATTCCCACTGTCCTCGTCTTACTATCCAGTCAAAACCACGTGCCCAAGGGAACGGCTTGCGTAATCACTGGGAAAGAAGACCCTGCTGAGCTTGACTCTAGTCCGACTTTGTGAAATGACTTGAGAGGTGTAGGATAAGTGGGAGCCGGTTTATTCGAAATTGAAATAACACTACTTATAACGTTATTTTACTTATTCCGTGAAATCTGAGGCGGGCAATGCCCCTTCTTTTAGAACTAAGGTCCGCGCACGCCGATCCTGCTAAGACATTGTCGTGGAGTTTGCGGCACATCTCGTTAAAAGATAACGCAGTGTCCTAAGATGAGCTCAACGAGAACAAATCTCGTGTAGAACAAAAGGGTAAAAGCTCGTTTTGATTCTCGATTTCCAAGACGAATACGAACCGTGAAAGCGTGGCCTATCGATCCTTTAGATCTTCTAATTTGAAGCTAGAGGTGCTTAAAAGTTACCACAGTGTGGATAATCGGCTTGTGGCAAATGCAAGCGTTCATAGCGACGTTGCTTTTGATCCTTCGATGCCCGCTCTTCCTATCATTGTAGCGAGACCACCAAGTGTTGGATTGTTCACCCACCAATAGGAACGTGAGTCGGGTTTAGACCGTCGTGAGACAAAGTTAGTTTTACCCTACCGATGATAGTGTCACAATAGTAATTCAACCTAGTACGAGAGAACCGTTGATTCGCACACCGGTCATCGCGCTTGGTTGAAAAGCCGCTGGTTACCGCATACCGGATTAAGTGATCGAACGCCTCTAAGTCGTAATCCGGCTAGAAGTGACGCATGCGCTCGTCGCTCGATTGGCAGAGGGGACTCGTTCCCCCAAGGGCACGTGTCGTTGGTGAAGCGCTCGCGGTGGATGAACCGCGGGGGCCGCCTTGAAGCACAATTTCTATCGAGCGACGAGTGTAATCTTTTGCAGACGACTTAAATACGCGATCATTGTATGGCGTAGTGGCCTTGGGCCGCCACGATCCATCGAGATTCAGCCTTGTCGCTTCGATTCGTCCCTCCCCTTCCCAAATCCTAACTCCCCAATCGTGTCTCCCCAAACTTAACTAGAGGTTCGTCATTCACGGCCCGAGTTCGAACGGCATCTCATCGCCGGTGCCCGAGAGTTGAAGCCATTCTTTGTCAAAGGCTCCGGCGAAACTTTGCTCGCCACGCTTTCATGATCGGCCCTCGTCGCCACTCGCAAGAGTCTTGCGCCGATCGCTCGGCCGCTACTCATGATTAAGGCTCGGCATGGCTCGCGAATATCGCACTTGCCCATACCGAGCCGCGCATGGTCGACACATCGATCGCTTGTCCGTTCGGCACGAGTCATGCATCGATCGCCGCCGTCGTCGATGAGTCATCGATCGGTCGCTTCCTCACGACCCACGCGATAGCATGCATCATAGCCGAGCGCATATCTCGTGGCCGAGCGAATGGGCCATCGAGCACGGCCATGGCCGGCCTCGCCAAGGTTTTGCGAAGAAGATGTCGCAAGCGCGAAGGTCATCGATCACGGGTCGTGGCCGAGCGAACGGGCCTATCGAGCACGGCCCGTGGCCGAAGGCCTCGTCGATCGATCATGGGCCGTGGCCGAGCGAAGCGGCCATGGACACGGCCGTGGCCGATATAATCGGCCGTCGTGGGGGGCCGTGGCCTAGTTCGTGCGCCATCGAGTTCGGCCTTGGCCGACATAATGGGCCATCGACCACGGCCATGGCCGATACCTTAGGCCATCGAGCATGGGTCGTGGCCGACCGAAGCGGCCATCGAGCCTGCGTAGCCATGGCCGAGTGAATTGGCCATCGAGCATGAGTCCCCGCATCGATCGCTGGGCCATTGAGCTTGACTCACGCGCGGGCCGTGGCCGTGGGTCGTTGCATAATAATCCCGCAAGCCATCGAGCGTGGCTTCGGGGACGTCGAGGGTCGTGGCCGGGAGCGATGTCGGCCATCGAGCGTGGCCATGGCCGAGGGTCGTGGCCCACGCTCGATGGCCGAGCGAATCATGGGCCGTGGGCCGAGCGAACCGGTCTGCCGAGGGCACCCGGCCGTGGCCGGAAGGCCTCCGGGGGCCGATCGATCATGGATCGTGGCCGAGCGAATCGGCTATCGAGCACGGCCGTGGGCCGAGGGTCGTGGCATAATTCATCGGCCACGGAAAGCACGGCCGCTGCCTAAGGCCTCGGCGATCGATCATGGATCGTGGCCGAGGTCGTCGGCCATCGATCACGGACGTGGCCGGCGATTCGCCATCGAGCCTCGGCCATGGTCGAGGGAATGCCGTCCAGCATGAATCATGCATCGATCGCTTGGCCATTCTGGGGGGGATTGACTCATGCATTGGTCGTCGGGGCCGTTTAGCTCGCATAATTCCATCTACTACAAAGAGCACGGGCCGTGGGCCGAAGGGCCCTGGCGATCGATCACGTATCGTGGCCGAGTGAATCGCCGATCGAGCACGGCCGTGGCCTAAGGCCTCGGCGATCGATCATGGATCGTGGCCGAAGGCCTCGTCGATCGATCATGGATCGTGGCCGAGTGAACTAGCCATCGAGCACGGCCGCGATCGTCGACCAACGATCACGGTCGTGGCCGAACGATTCGGCACATCGAAAGCACGTGCCGTGGCCGAAGGCCTCGGCGATCGATCATGGATCGTGGCCGAGTGAACTGGCCATCGAACACGGCCGTGGCCGATATCGTCGGCCATCGACTTCGGCCGTGGCCGAGATCGTCGACCATCGATCACGGTCGTGGCCGAGCGATTCGGCCATCGAGCACGGCCGTGGCCGATATCGCTCAGGCCATCGATTTCTTTGGGCCGTGGCCGATATCGTGGGCCGAGCGACTCGGCCACGGCCGAGCGATTCGGCCATCGAGTACCTCGGCCATGGTCGAGGGAATTGGCCGTCCACCATGAATCATGCATCGATCGCTTGGCACATATCAGCATTGACTCATGCGATCGTCGCCGAAGGCTTCTACCGCTTAGCTCACACCCAAGGTCCGTCCTATACTCTTTATCGATCATTTCTCATTCAATTAAATCCATTCCCTCTTTTCTAAAATTCCTGTTTGAATCCATGAAAACGACCTCCTAATGGTTTTCCTACATCCCAATTATTTTTATCTTTTTTTCAATAATTTTCAATTTTTAATTACGAAAAAATTAAAAAAATAAAGAAATTGATTTTCAAATTTTTTTTTTTACCTTTCCTTAAAATAGTTTATGTTTTTCTAAGCAACCTTGCAAAAAATCTCATCCAAATTCATTTTGTACATTTTTTAAGAGACGTGGTGCCATCTCAAACATAGTGAATGTCTTCTCCCCGCTTGTCAGTGATAACCGCTCATAAGGCTCTTTAGTGGGTAGTAGTGCTCCTCGATCTGGCGGACAAGGGATGTTGGGCACGAGTCGATAATCGATCAAGCAGCAGCACCAATCGTGCATCGCGTGGCTACCCTTCTCACGCTGGCATCGATGGTCAGTCAGATCGCCATCGATTCCGGCGTTACCTCACGGGCCGTGGTCGAGAGAGTCGACTGAGCGAATGGCCGGGAGCGAATCGATAATTGAGATCGGAATCGTGAGCGACCCATGTGCATGCATGAGCGACAATCTTGTGCTTATTAGGCGATGATCGAGAGATCGTAGTGTCCCACTCCAGAACTACATACAACCAAGACCTAGACCTAAGGTCGAGGGGAGGGGAGATTGAGGCAAGGTAGGGTCGAGATCGTGGCGTTGACTAAGCCATGATCGGCACATGATCTAGCTCCTCGTGTCTATCGCTGCGTGATGCGCCTACGACATCGTGAATCGATGAATACGGCCCTTGAACTGGAGCGAATCGGCCATTGTGCTTGAATCGTGAGCGACCCACGGCATGCATGAGCGACAATCTCGTGCTTATTATGGCGTATGATCGGAGCGATGGTTGAGTCCCGGCCGAGCCAAAGACCAAACCATGACCGAGACCTAAGGTCGTAGGGGGAGGGGGAGAGATCGAGGCAAGATAGGGTCGAGATCAAAGCGATGACTAAGCCATGACTCGGCACATGATCTAAGCTCTCGTGTTCATCGTTGCGGATGACCCACGATTTTGTGAATCTATGCCAACACGTCCCTTTGAAACGTAACGCAGCCGCTGATCATGTCGTGCTTAGGCAATGGTTCGAGTCGATGGTTGAGTCCGTGTCGAGCCAACATCAAACCTGATGACTCGAGGCCTTAATCGGCCAAGGGCGGGAGGTGGGCGAGCTGAGGCAGATATGGTCGAAGACCGAAGCGAAGACTAAGCCATGACCGGCACGAGATCTTGGTGTTTCGTCCTAGCCAAGTGTGCGGGATGTGGCCTTGTTTGATCAGTCTCCAGTGTGTGCTCCCTTGAGTTTTCATGCTTGAAAAGCTGTGGATTGGGTCGACCTCGGTTTACTTGCCGCCAGACGTACGCTGCGCTGTGCGAGAGATGACAGACGCGCGCTGCTTGGCAGGCTCCATGCCGGTGCATCGAATCGCCGTTCCTCACTTTCGATCATATTTTGATCCATGAGTTAACGTGGATGCAAAGAGCGGGTTCCCCGTGCTTCGCATACCCAATTGTGATGGAATTTTGTGCCTATCGTTGTCCCTTTTCAACGCGACATCCCGCGTGTGGTGCTCTTGGCTGACTAGATAAGTTGGTCTTGTGTTCCTCCGAACATCTCATTTGATTGTTCGGACGGACCACGAGTGCTTTACTCGTTCTCTCGGATGCGGAACCTTGTTCATGGGTGTAATGGTCATCGTCTCTTGCTCCTAATATCAAGTGTTTATCGCTTATCTGAACGACGCCTCCTCGCCTTTGTCTTTGATCACGCTGGGAGCTCTCGGGTTTCATGCGGTGGATCATGCTTGGCTGGACGTCGTGGAAGGAATGCCACCTCGGTTGGATCCTCGCGCAAATAGGTCATATGCTTGTCTCAAAGATTAAGCCATGCATGCTGTAAGTATGAACTAATTCAGCACCGTGAAACTGCGTAATGGCTCATTAAATCGCTTATAGTTTGTTTGATGGTATTTGCTACTCTGGATAACCGTAGTAATTCTAGAGCTAATACGTGCAACAAACCCCGACTTTTGAAGCGGATGCATTTATTAGATAAAGGGTCGTACGCGGCTTTGCCCGTTGCGTTCGATGATTCATGATAACTTGACGATCGCACTCGGCCATCGTGCAGGGCGTCGACGCATCATTCAAATTTCCGCCCTATCAACTTTCGATGGTATACAGTGGCCTACTATGGTGGTGACGGTGACGGGAGAATTAGGTTCGATTCCGGAGAGTGAGTTTCGAGAAACCAAGCTACCACATCCAAGGAAGGCAGTGCTACAGGCGCGCAAATTACCCAATCCCGACACGTGGAGGTAGTGACAAATAACAATACAATACCGGCTCTTTGAGTCCGGTAACTCGGAATGAGTACAATCTAAATCCCTTAACGAGGATCCATCTGGAGGGCAAGTCCTGGTGCCAAGCAGCTCGCAGCTCGCGTAATTCCGGGCCCAATAGCGTATATTTAAGTTGTCACAGCTAAAAAGCTCGTAGTCGGGACCTCGGGTCATCGACCGGGTCCCCGCCCTTCCTGCGAAGGCGCACCGATCGTCTCGTCCCTTCTACACGGCGATACGCTCCGGCCTTAATCGCCGGTCGTGCCTCCGGTGGCTGCCTGCACGTTACTTTGAAGAAATTAGGAAAGTGCTCAAAGCAAGCCTACGCCTCCGTATACATTAGCAATGGGATAACATCATAGGATTCCTGGCCCTATTGTGTTGGCTTTCTGGGATCGGGAGTAATGATTAACATGGACAAACTTGGGGCATTCGTATTTCATAGCTTCAGTAGGTGAAATTCTTGGATTTATGAAAGACGAACAATCGCGAAAGCATTTGCCAAGGATGTTTTCATTAATCAAGAACGAAAGTCGGTGCTCGAAGACGCATCGTATACCGTCCTAGTCTCAACCATAAACGATGCCGACTAGGGATCGGCGGATGTTGCTTTTAGGACTCCGCCGCACCTTATGAGAAATCAAAGCTTTTTTGGGTTCCGGGGGAGTGATGTGTCGGCAAGCGTCGAAACTTAAAGGAATTGACTAAGGGAAGTACATCAACCATCAGTGGATGCTGGGAGCTCGCGCTTAATTTGACTCAACACGGGGAAACTTACCAGTCCAGACATAGTAAGGATTGACAGATCGAGAGCTCTTTCTTTGATTCTATGGGGTGGTGGTGCATGGCCGTTCTTAGTTGCGGTGGAGCGATTTGTCCGGTTAATTCCGATAACGAACGAGACCTCACTCGCGTTTAACTAGCTATGTGGATGTACATCTCCTTACCGGCCACTTTAGAGGGACTACGGCCGCTTAGGCCAAGGAAGTTTGAGGCAACAGTCTCGTGATGCCCTTAGATGTTCTCGGGCCGCACGCGCTGCTACACCGATGTATTCAACGAGTTCATAGCCTCGGGCCGACGGTGCCCGGGTAATCTTTGAAATTTCATCGGACGTGGGATAGATCATTGCAATTGTTGGTCTTCAACGAGGAATTCCTAGTAGAGCGCAGAGTCATCACTGTTGGCGACTACGTCCCCGCTTTCTTTGTACACACCGCCCGTCACGTTCCCACCGATTGAATGGTCCTAAGTGAAGTGTTCGGATCGCGGCGACGCTGGCGGTTCGCCGCCGATGACGTCGCGAGAAGTCCACTCGAACCTTATCATTTAGAGGAAGGGAGAAGTCGTAACAAGCTGTTTCCGTAGGTGAACCCGCGTAAGGATCATTGTCGAATCCTCGCCCAGCGTAACGACCCGGTAGAACTCACGTAACGAACTCAATGGGGACGGTGGGATTTTTCTCATCGTCTCCTCGACGCTTCTGGGATCGCACCGGGTGCCTAGAGCACTCAAGCTTTCCTCGGCGGCACAACGAACCCCTCGGCGCGAACGCGCCAAGGAACTTGGGAACAAGAGAGCGACGCCTTCCCATCACCCCGTACATGGGCGCGTGCGCGATGCCATCCAATCTCCTATTATTCATAACGACTCTCGGCAACCATATCTCCGGCTCCGCATCGATGAAGAACGTAGCGAATCGGCGATACTTGGTGTGAATTGCGTAATCCCGTGAACCATCGAGTCTTTGAACGCAAGCCGCGCCCGAAGCCATTCTGGCCGAGGCACGTTCGTCCCGGGTGTCACACACGGCGTTGTCTCCGAATCCCTCGCCCAATTGCTCGGGGCGGTGCGGGGACTCGGGTGCGTATGTTGGGCCTCCCGCGACGACCGTCCTGGGCTGCTCCAAATTCGAGTCACCGGAGCCGATTGAAGCACTACTCGCATTCTATGGGTTGACGACCCCCAATGATCAATGTCATGCGCGTCCGCCGTGCGAGCGCTCTACGAATCTACTCTTTACCAACGCGACCCCAGGTCAAGCGGGGCTACCCGCCGGAAGTTTAAGCATATCAATAAGCGGAGGAAAAGAAACTAACAAGGATTCCCTAGTAATCTGCCGAGCCGAACCTGGGTAAGAGTTCTCAAAGATGAGTAATCAGGCCGCCCCTGCGTTCGAATTGTAGCGTCCTGGAGAAGCCGTCCTCGCCGACTGGGACCGGGCCCAAGTTCCCCGGAAGCGGGCGCGCAGGTGAGAGCCCCGTCGTGTCAGAACCGACTGCCGCACTCACGAGCACTCGTTTCGCGAGTCGTGGTTGTTCGGGGAATGCAGCTCTATAATCGGGCAAAATTCCGTCCAAGGCTAAATAATGGGCGAGAGACCGATAGCAAACAAGTACTGGCGAGTGAAAGATGAAAAGGACTTTGAAAAGAGAGTCAAAAGAGTGCTTGAAATTGCCCGGGAGTGGAGCCGGACTGCGGTGTCCGCCGACGCGCTTCGCTTCTGACGCGAACGGTGGAACTGAATGGCTTGCCCTCGCCGACTCGGCTTCGAGGCATGGACCGATGCGGATCGTAGCTGGGGCGGCCCAAGCCCGGCCTTTGATACGTCCGTGGAAACGTCACCACTGCGATTGTGGAATTCCAAAGACGTCGCTCCGGCGTGCTTCGGCATCTCGCGTTGGCTCCAGGCACTGGCCAGCTGGGTTTCCCGATCTCACCCGTCTTGAAACACGACCAAGGAGGTCTCGACATGTGTGCGAGTCAATGGGTGGCAAACCCGTAAGGCGTAAGGAAGCCGATCGTGGGATCCCTTGTGGGTGCACCACCGACCGACCTTGATCTTCTCGAGAAGGGTTCGAGTGAGAGCAGTCTGTCGACCCGAAAAGATGGTGTAACTACACTGCCTCATTTAAGCGCGAAGCTGCAGGAAACTGTGGAGGTGCCTGCAACGACATCGACGTGCAGGCAAATCGTTCTGTCCGACTCTTGGGCATAGGGGCGTAAAGACTAATCGAACCGTCTTCAGTAGTCGGTCTCTCTCCGAAGTTTCCCCTCGTGATACCGCCGGAGCTCAAGCAACGAGTTCTATCGGGGTAAAGCCAATGATTAGAGGCATCGGGGCGCAACGCCCTCGACCTATTCTCAAACTTTAAATAGGTAGGACGGCGCGGTCGCTTTGTTGAGCCACGCCACGAATCGAGAGCTCCAAGTGGGCCATTTTTGTAAGTTGAGAATCGGCGATGCGGGGATGAACCTAAGTCGAGTTACGGTGCCCAATCACGCTAACCTAGAACCCACAAAGGGTGTTGGTCGATTAAGACAAAGCAGATTCGGTGGTCATGGAAGTCGAAATCCGCTAAGGAGTGTGTAACAACTCACCTCGCCGAATCAACTAGCCCCGAAAATGGATGGCGCCGAAGTCGCGCGACCTATACTCCTGGCCGTCAAGGCAAGTGCCAGTGCCTGATGAGTAGGGAGGCGCGGCGGTCGCCGCAAAACCCTGGGCGCGAGCCCGGCGGAGCGCCGTCGGTGCGATCTTGGTAGTAGCAAATATTCAAATGAGAACTTTGAAGACCGAAGAGGGAAAGGTTCCATGTGAACGGCACTGTGTACATGGGTTAGTCGATCCTAAGAGACGGGGAAGCCCGTCTCGATAGCGCTCGTGCGCGAGCTTCGAAAGGGAATCGGGTTAAAATTCCCGAACCGGGACGTGGCCGACGGCAACGTTGTGAGTCCGAGACGTCTGGCGGCCTCGAAGAGTTATCTTTTCTCGTTTAACACCCGCCCACTCCCCCGGGAAACGGCTCACCCGAGGTAGGGTCCAATGTGCTGGAAGAGCACCGCACGTCGCGTGGTGTCCGGCAGCCTCGGCGCCCTTGAAAACTGGGAGGACCGAGTGCCGTCCACGCCCTGGCCGTACTCATAACCGCATCAGTCTCCAAGGTGAACACTGGTCGATGGAACAATGTAGGCAAGGGAAGCTCGGCAAAATGGATCCGTAACTCCTGGAAAAGGATTGGCTCGAGGATCGGCACGGGTCTCAATCCCGAACCTGCCGCCGTCGGTGGATCCGCCGAGTCGCGGCGAGAGCGGGTCGCTGCGCGCGGCCGGGGGACGGATCGAGAACGGCTCCTTCTGGGGCCTGCGTCGAACAACTCGTAACCGGTACGGACAAGGGGAATCCGATCGTTTAATTAAAACAAAGCATTGCGATGGTCCCGCGGATGCTCACGCAATGTGATTTCTCGCCAGCTCTAATGTCAAAGTGAAGAAATTCAACCAAGCGCGGGTAAACGGCGGAGTAACTATGACTCTCTTAAGGTAGCCAAATGCCTCGTCATCTAATTAGTGACGCGTATGAATGGATTAACGAGATTCCCATCGTCCCTCGTCTACTATCCAATAAAACCACGAACAAGGGAACGGGGTTTCTGCGTAACTCACGGGGAAAGAAGACCCCGTTGAGCTTGACTCTAGTCCGACTTTGTGAAATGACTTGAGAGGTGTAGGATAAGTGGGAGCCGAAACTACGAAAGTGAAATACCACTACTTTTAACGTTATTTTACTTATTCCGTGAAATCTGAGAGGCGGGGCAATGCCCCTTCTTTAGAACTAAGGTCCGCGCACGCGGGCCGATCCGGCAAGACATTGTCGTGGGGAGTTTGGTCAGCGGCACATCTCGTTAAAAGATAACGCAGGTGTCCTAAGATGAGCTCAACGAGAACAGAATCTGTGTAGAACAAAAGGTAAAAGCTCGTTTGATTCGATTTCCAAACATTTAATACGAACCGTGAAAGCGTGGCCTATCGATCCTTTAGATCTTCGGAATTTGAAGCTAGAGGTGTCGTAAAAGTTACCACAGGATAACTGGCTTGTGGTTTTTCAAGCTGCGTCATAGCGACGTTGCTTTTTGATCCTTCGATGCTCCGCTTCTTCCTATCATTGTGAAGCGTGACCACCAAGTGTGGATTGTTCACCCACCAATAGGAACGCGAATGGGTTTAGACCGTCGTGAGACAAAAGTTAGTTTTACCCTACTGATGATAGTGTCACAATAGTAATTCAACCTAGTACGAGAGGAACCGTTGATTCGCACAATTGGTCATCGCGCTTGGTTGAAAAGCCGCTGGCGCGGGTTACCGTGCGGATTATGACCGAACGCCTAAGTCGAATCCGGCTAGAAGTGACGCACGCGCTCGTCGCCGATTGCCGACCGCAGAGGGGACCTGCTCCCAAGGGCACGTGTCGTGAAGCGCGCGGTGGATGAACCGCAGGCCGCCTTGAAGCACAATTTCTATTGAGCGACGAGTAGAATCTTTGACGACTTAAATACGCGATTGGGTATTGTAAGTGGCGAGTGGCCTTGTCGCCACGATCCACCGAGATTCAGCCCTTGTCGTTTCGATTCGTCCCTCCCCTTCCCAAATCCTAACTCCCCAATCGTGTCTCCCCCAAACTTAACTAGAGGTTCGTCATTCACGGGCCCGAGTTTGAACGGGCATCTCATCGTCGGTGCCCGAGAGTTGAAGCCATTCTTTGTCAAAGGCCCGCGAAACTTTGCCCTCGCCACGTTTTCATGATCGGCCCTCGCTCGCCACTGCAAGAGTCTTGCGTCGATCGTCGGCCGCCACTCATGATTAAGGCTCCTGCATGGCTCGCGAATATCGCACTTGCCCATACCGAGCCGCGCATGGTCGACACATCGATCGCTTGTCCGTTCGGCACGAGTCATGCATCGATCGGCTCGGTCGTTCGCCGTATGAGTCATCGATCGGTCGCTCCTCACGACTCCACGCGATAGCATGCATCATAGCCCGAGCGCATATCTCGTGGGCCGAGCGAATGGGGCTATCGAGCACGCCGCGGCCGGCCTCGCCAAGGTTTTGCGAAGCGCATGTCGCAAGCGCGAAGGTCATCGATCATGGGTCGTGGCCGAGCGAACTGGCCATCGAGCACCCGCCGTGGCCGAAGGCCTCGTCGATCGATCATGGGTCGTGGCCGCGAGCGGCCATGGACACGGCCGTGGCCGAAATAATCGGCCCGCGAGCTCGGCCGTGGCCGAGATCGTCCGCCATCGAGGTCGGCCATGGCCGACATAATCGGCCATCGACCACGGCCATGGCCGATACCAGGCCATCGAGCATGGGGTCGTGGCTGACCGAAGCGGCTATCGAGCCCGGCCATGGCCGAGTGAATCGGCCATCGAGCATGAGTCCTCGCATCGATCGCTTGGCCATTGAGATTGACTCACGCGTCTGGCCGTGGCCGAGGGTCGTTGCATAATAATCCCGCAAGCCATCGAGCGTGGCACGGTGGACGTCGAGTGGTCGCAAGCCGAGCGAGTCGGCCATCGAGCGTGGCCATGGCCGAGGTCGTGGCCCACGCTCGATGGCCGAGCGAATCATGGGCCGCGCCGAGCGAATCGGCCGCCGAGCACGGCCGCGGCCGAAGGCTCCTCGCGATCGATCATGGATCGTGGCCGAGCGAATCGGCTATCGAGCACGGCCGTGGCCGAAGGTCGTGGCATAATTCATCGGCCACTGAGCACGGCCGTGCCTAAGGCCTCGCGATCGATCATGGATCGTGGTCGAGGTCGTCGGCCATCGATCACGGTCGTGGCCGGGCGATTCGCCATCGAGCCTGGCCATGGTCGAGGGAATCGCCGTCCGAAGCATGAATCATGCATCGATCGCTGGCTATTCAGATTGACTCATGCATTGGTCGCTTCGCCGCTTAGCTCGTGATAATTCATCGCCAAAGAGC
>JAPCWY010000003.1:33032500-33037500 GCA_028455895.1 Rhodomyrtus tomentosa | reverse complement strand
TGAAGAGATTATCGTATGCTAGGGTATGTGTGGGAATCACGGCGTCCTCAACGCGCCTTGAACACATAAAAATTAGGTGGGATGATGAGTTGATTACCATTGAAGTGGAGTATGAGTGGAGTCCACTTGTATGCAGCTCTTGCTGTGTCTTTGGTCACAAAAGTGGCTCGGCCAGCTTCCCCTGTGCGACTGCTCCTCAGTCTTCAGTAGTAGAAAAGAGGAAATCTACTGTCGCCTCTCATGATCAAGGTGAATGGCAACAAGTTAAGGGTAAGTCTCGACGAAACCTTAAGGATACACCAAACCAGCTGCCTGCTGGTACTGCACAACCCTTGAATGAGCTTCCTGATGATTCCTCTTCCCCTGTCACGGTGATACAGAAAGAGCAATGTAAACCTGGGAGTTTGGCCCCTACCCACAAAACTGGAACCTCGCAAACCTTGAACCCTCGCAACCCAGAGTTCATTACAGATGTCGATATTCCCCCTGAAGCTGTAATCCAGACTTCTGAAGACATGAACAGACCAGGTCCTTCTTCACCTCAACCAGGGGTTGCTCTTCCTTCTGGCCAGTGTTCTCCTGCAACTCCCAACCCCCCTCTCGGGTATTCCTCTCAGAATCCATCTCCAGCCAAGATGGGCACCGGGATAGACTCTCAGCTTCCACAACCTAATCTGGGTATTTTGGCGTCCAGTGGATCCTCTGATGCTGGAAATGACTTGGACAAAATCAGTAACATTGGCAGCGAAAGTGAAGAGGACATATCTTCTCCTTCTCCTCCTCTTACCAGGTCTCGAGCTACTGTTTATGCCTTACCTGGAAATCCAGATTTACCTAAGCCCCAAGCAGATCAGCGACAACCTGACAGTGACTCTGATACTCCCTCTTCTCCCAAATCGGATGTGCCATCTTCCCCCAAGCTGGTTAATCCGAAGGCAAAGAGGAAGAAAGGAAGGAAAAGATAGACTCTTTACTCCTTCCTCTGTATATAGTGTACATATCAATGTTTTTTGGCATTTGGAATATTAGGGGTCTCTCCGACCCCCTGAGGCAGGCTGAAATTCGTAATCTTATCAGGAACAACCGACTTTCCCTCATTGGCATTTTGGAAACAAAGGTTAAGGCTCCTCTCTTTCCTAAAGTATCTAATGATATTATACATTGCTGGCACTGGATAGCCAACTACCACTACTCTCCTCGGGGTAGAATATGGATTGGATGGGATCCTCAGGTGGTTGATCTCCAAGTCATCTACACATCTTCTCAGATTATACATACTCGCGTTACTTTGAATGCTATGGGAAGCTCCTGCCTCCTCTCAATCATCTATGGTGAGCACACCTTTACTGCTAGAAGGCCTTTATGGGATGACCTAACTCGCCTAAGTGCAACACAAGATCCATGGATGGTGGCTGGAGATTTTAATGCCATTCGTGACAATACGGATAGAATGGGAAGCTCAAACTCTTGGATCCCTGCATTTGATGAATTTAGGGATTGTTTACACCGATCTGGCCTTGATGACCTCCGTTATGTTGGCCATAGATTTACTTGGGCAACATCCTCTGGGCTGAACAGGAAACAGAGAAAGATCGACCGTGTGCTAGTAAATGATCTTTGGAGTGATGCTTACTCGTTCTCTGAGGCAAGTTTTCTACCGCCAGGAATTTCTGATCACACTCCTATGGTGGTTAGAATCCTACCTCAACCTTCCTCAAGGAAGCCCTTCAAATTCTTCCAGTTTTGGACTACTCATCCTTCATACAAGGATATTGTTCAGCAGGTCTGGCAGTCTCCTTTTGATGGTAAACCCATGTTTACCTTATGCCGTAGACTGAAACTACTCAAGTGCCGCCTCAAGACACTTAATAGACAAAGCTTCTCTGATATTTCTAACCGTACACATCAAGCCAGAGAGGCTCTCAACTCAATCCAAGATGCTTTGTAGCTCGACCCACTCAACGCTACTCTGGTTGACGCTGAGATGGAACACCTCCGGATTTTCTCTGATCTCCGTATTCAAGAAGAATCTTTCTATAGACAGAAATCGAGAATCAAATGGCTAAAAGAAGGAGACCTTAACACCTCCTATTTTCACCACTTTGTAAACAAGCGGAGACTACAAAACAGAATTCTCTCAGTCCTAGATGCGGATGGTGTGACCTTGACCGAACCTCCTGCCGTCCGGGAGCACATTGTCAATTATTTTGACACACTTCTCAATGGCTGTTCGAACACTGTCAGACCAGCAACTGCGGCTGTGACTGAGCTCTTAAATTCTACTCTTGATGAAGGACAAATTCACTCTCTATCTCGGTTGGTGACTGAAGAGGAAATCCGGTCCACTCTCTTCTCTCTAGCAAAAAGTAAAGCACCGGGCCCGGATGGTTTTACTGTTGAATTTTACACCGCTTCTTGGGATATAGTTGGCCCCTCGGTAATCCATGCAGTTGAGGACTTCTTCAGAACGGGTAAATTGCTCAAGGAAACTAATACAACCATTCTCACTCTTGTGCCAAAATCTCCCAATGCTATGTCTATGCAGGATTTTAGACCGATTGCATGTTGCAATACGATTTATAAATGCATTACGAAGATTCTCGCAAATCGGATAGCCTCTATCCTTCCTTCCATCATCTCTCCCACTCAGACTGCCTTTGTGAGAGGAAGGAGAATCAGTGATAACATCATGCTTGCACAGGAGCTTTTTGCAGATTTTCATCATACCCCATACCGGCCAAAATGTGCTGTCAAAGTTGATTTCTGTAAGGCTTATGATACGTTAGACTGGGGATTCCTTGAGTTGGCTCTTAAGGCTTTTGGGTTTCCAGCACACTTTACTAGACTCATCATGGAATGTGTTTCTACACCGAAATTTTCGGTGGCTATTAATGGAGAACTGCATGGCTTTTTCAAGAGCTCTAGAGGAATTCGTCAAGGTGATCCCCTCTCACCTTACCTCTTCATCTTGGTCATGGAAGTCTTCTCTTGTATTATCCACACTAAGACCTGTCTGCCCGGTTTCAAGTTTTTCTGGAGATGCAAGCACAGTCGGGTATCACATCTATTTTTCGCTGACGATGTGTTACTATTTGCGGAGGGAGACCCTCAATCCATTCGATTCCTAAAGGATGGACTAGATCTCTTCTCTTCATGGGCGGGTTTGTTGCCGAATCTAAACAAGAGTGAAGTGTATTTGTCGGGTGGAACGGATCTTTTACAGTCTCAAATCAGGAGCTACTTTAACTTCCAGGAAGGTACACTACCTTTTCGATATCTGGGAGTTCCTGTTATTGCTTCTAGAGTATCAAAGGCGGACTGTCAATCATTGATAAATGTTATTACGGCCAGGGCTACGGCTTGGTCCCAGAGATTCCTATCCTATGCAGGACGGCTGCAGCTCATAAAATCTGTACTGCATTCCATACATGTTTATTGGGCATCTGTCTTTACACTCCCAAAGGGGGTTCTGAATAGGATTGAACTTATCCTTAGGCAGTTCCTCTGGAAGGGCCCGGACCTAGGTGTTGGAGGGGCCAAAGTTTCATGGTCGGATATATGTTTACCAAAAGAGGAAGGTGGCTTAGGGATAAGAAGACTATTGGATTGTAACAAAGCGTTTAACTTGAAACACATCTGGATCCTGTTCTCAGATAAGGAATCGTTATGGTGTAAGTGGATTCATTCCACTTTCTTAAAAAATACCAACTTCTGGTGTGCCAAAAGACCCACCGTGTGCTCCTGGGCTTGGAAGAAGATCCTTGACCTCCGCCATGAATTCTCCCCACAGTTCAGATGGACCATTGGAAATGGGCACCTAATTTCATTCTGGTTTGATTATTGGCATGACAAAGGTCCCCTATACAATCATGTTACAAATGGAGAGATATACCGGTCTAGGATACCACGGGACACTACCGTTCGAGAATTCTTTGAGAAAGACTGGCCATCATCTTCTACTCTTGACACCATATTATCATGGATGGAACTAGCTCCCCTTTTCAATGATACAAATGAAGATGTCATTCGGTGGATGGGTAATGCATCGGGTATATTTTCTATTACCTCGGCTTGGGATCAACTTAGACCGAGAGGTAGACAGGCCCATTGGAGCTCCTTCATCTGGGATAAAGCCTTTGCGCCGCGAGATTCCTTTCTTCTGTGGCTAACATCCCACAACCGTCTCCCTACCCAAATCTTATTGCTCCAATACCGAAGGATAGATGAGGGCTTGTGTGCATTTTGCCGATTAAGGCCGGACTCTGTTGATCACCTTTTCTTTGGATGTTCGATAACTGGTAAGCTTGCAGCTACGTGGGCCTCAAATTGTAACCTACCTTGGCGCAATCTTCCTTGGGACGATTTTATGGGATGGGCAAAGTTGCATTTCGGGGGCCAAACTTTCGCACACCGTATCGCCAGGTTCTCTCTTGGAGCACTCTGTCACATCATATGGACTGAGAGAAACGATATCCTCTTTAGAGGTAAGAAGCTCTTCGCCCCGGCAATTATCTTGCACCTAAACAAGAAAGTAAAAGATAAGGCTATATCTTGTGGAAGCGTACAGGATCATCCACAGAACAGGCGTCTCCAGGAGAAATGGGGTATCTCGGCCTCTATCTTTAATGCTCACAATGTTACGTAATGGAATACACTCTATGGACATTCTGCTCAAAATTAGTGCTGTGCGTGACATGTTGTTCTGATGGGTCTGGGGCGCGTTGTTGGCTCTCCTGGCAAGGCCCCCAACACACCCTCTCGGTTTGGCACGAGTGCCATTTAATGAAGACCCTCCTGTGGCTACTGCTGGTTTGGGCCATTTCTATCTGTTCTGACTTCTAGTGCTACTCTGTGTGCTGGTTGCTAGCTGTCTTAATGCTTTCCTCTGCAGCATTTTCGAAACTGTTGCTGACCACTGGACACTGCCCTCTTTACTAATCACACGTCCATTGTTGCTGATTATGGTCATCCTCAGATTGCTTCACTGCTGGTGGCACTTG
>JAPCWY010000003.1:33015000-33017500 GCA_028455895.1 Rhodomyrtus tomentosa | reverse complement strand
GTCACAATAGTAATTCAACCTAGTACGAGAGGAACCGTTGATTCGCACAATTGGTCATCGCGCTTGGTTGAAAACGATGGCGCGAAGCTACCGTGCGCTGGATTATAGTGAACGCCTCTAAGTCGAATCTCGGGCTAGAAGTGACGCATGCGCTCGTCGCTCGGTGCCCGACCTGCGGTAGGGGACTCGTTCCCCCAAGGGCACGTGTCGTTGGTGAAGCGCTCGCGGTGGATGAACCGCGTGGGCCGCCTTGAAGCACAATTTCTATTGAGCGACGAGTAGAATCTTTGCGGAGACGACTTAAATACGCGACGGGGTATTGTAAGTGGCAGAGTGGCCTTCTTTGCCACGATCCGCGAGATTCAGCCCTTGTCGCTTCTATTCTTCCCACCCATTCCCAAATCCTAACTCCCCAATCGTGTCTCCCCCAAACTTAACTAGAGGTTCGTCATTCACGGGCCCGAGTTTGAACGGGCATCTCATCGCTCGGGTGCCCGAGAGTTGAAGCCATTCTTTGTCAAAGGCTCCGGCGAAACTTTGCACGCCACGTTTTCATGATCGGCCCTCGCTCGGCCACTCGGCAGAGTCTTGCGTCGATCGCTCGGCCGCTACTCATGATTAAGGCTCGGCATGGCTCGCGAATATCGCACTTGCCCATACCGAGCCGCGCATGGCTGACACATCGATCGCTTGTCCGTTCGGCACGAGTCATGTACATCGATCGGCTCGGCCGTTCAGCGTATGAGTCATCGATCGGTCGCTCCTCACGACCCGCGCGATAGCATGCATCATAGCCGAGCGCATATCTCGTGACGACGAATGGGCCATCGAGCACGGCCGTGGCCGGGGCCTGCCAAGGTTTTGCGAAGCAGCATGTCGCAGCAGCGCGAAGGTCATCGATCATGGGTCGTGGCCGAGCGAATGGGCCATCGAGCACGGCCGTGGCCGAGTGCCTCGTCGATCGATCATGGGCCGTGGCCAGCGAAGCGGCCATGGACACGGCCGTGGCCGATAAAATCAGCCTGGGCTCGGCCGTGGCCGAGATCGTCAGCCATCGAGGTCGGCCATGGCCCACATAATCGGCCATCGACCACGGCCATGGCAGATACCTTAGGCCATCGAGCATGGGTCTGGTCCTACCGAAGCGGCCATCGAGCCCGGCCATGGCCGAGTGAATTGGCCATCGAGCATGAGTCCTGCATCGATCGCTTGGCCATTGAGATTGACTGCGCGCTGGCCGTGGCCGAGGGTCGTTGCATAATAATCCCGCAAGCCATCGAGCGTGGCGGGGGACGTCGAGGTCGTGGCCGAGCAGGTCGGCCATCGGCGTGGCCATGGCCGAGGGTCGTGGCCGCGCTCGATGGCCAGCGAATGGGCCGTGGCGAGCGAGCGGCGGCCGAGCACGGCCGTGGCCGAAGGCCTCGGCGCACGATCATGGATCGTGGCCGAGCGACGTGGCGCTCGCTCACGGCCGTGGCCGAGGGTCGTGGCATAATTCATCGACCACGGAGCACGGCCGTGGCCTAAGGCCTCGGCGATCGATCATGGATCGTGGCCGAGGTCGTCGGCCATCGATCACGGTCGTGGCCGGGCGATTCGGCCATCGAGCCTGGCCATGGTCGAGGGTATCGGCCGTCCAGCATGAATCATGCATCGATCGCTTGGCCATTCAGATTGACTCATGCATTGGTCGCTCGGCCGTTTAGCTCGCATAATTCATCGGCCAAAGAGCACGGCCGTGGCCGGAGGCCTCGGCGAGCGATCACGTATCGTGGCCGAGCGAAGCGGCCATCGACACGGCCGTGGCCGTAGGCCTCGGCGCTCGAACCTGGAGCGTGGCCGCAGGCCTCGTCGATCGATCATGGATCGTGGCCGAGTGAACTAGCCATCGAGCACGGCCGCGATCGTCGACCACCGATCACGGTCGTGGCCGAACGATTCGGCCATCGAGCACGGCCGTGGCCGAAGGCCTCGGCGATCGATCATGGATCGTGGCCGAGTGAACTGGCCATCGAACACGGCCGTGGCCGATATCTTCGGCCATCGACTTCGGCCGTGGCCGATATCGTCGGCCATCGACTTCGGCCGTGGCCGAGATCGTCGACCATCGATCACGGTCGTGGCCGAGCGATTCGGCCATCGAGCACGGCCGTGGCCGATATCGTCGGCCATCGACTTCGGCCGTGGCCGATATCGTCGGCCGAGCGACTCGGCCACGGCCGAGCGATTCGGCCATCGAGCCTGGCCATGGTCGAGGGAATTGGCCGTCCACCATGAATCATGCATCGATCGCTTGGCCATTGGATTGACTCATGCATCGGTCGCTCGGCCGTTTAGCTCACACCCAAGGTCCGTCCCATACTTTATCGATCATTTCTCGTCCAATTAAATCCATTCCTCTTTCTAAAATTTGTTTGAATCATGAAAACGACCTCCTAATGGTTTTCCCACATCCCAATTATTTTTATCTTTTTTTCAATAATTTTCAATTTTTAATTAC
>JAPCWY010000003.1:32997500-33005000 GCA_028455895.1 Rhodomyrtus tomentosa | reverse complement strand
GGTCGAGGGGAGGGGAGATTGAGGCAAGATAGGGTCGAGATCAAAGCGATGACTAAGCCATGATCGGCACATGATCTAGCCCTCGTGTCTATCGTTGCGGATGCGCCACGATACGTTGACTAGATGCACAGGGCCCTTGGCTCGGCCCGAAACGGCCATTGTGATTGAATCGTGAGCGACCCACGGGCATGCATGAGCGACAATCTCGTGCTTATTAGGCGATGATCGAGCGATGGTTGAGTCCCGGTCGAGCCAAAGATCAAACCATGACCGAGACCTAAGGTCGAGGGGAGATTGAGGCAAGATAGGGTCGAGATCAAAGCGATGACTAAGCCATGATCGGCACATGATCTAAGCTCTCGTGTCTATCGTTGCGGATGACCCACGATTTTGTGAATCGGTGAACACGTCCCTTTGAACGTAACGAGCCGGTGATCATGTCGTGCTTAGGCAATGGTTGAGCGATGGTTGAGTCAGGTCGAGCCAACATCAAACCATGACCGAGGCCTTAATCGGCCAAGGGGAGGGCGATTGAGGCGAGATATGGTCGAAGACCGAAGCGAAGACTAAGCCATGGCCGGCACGAGATCTTTGTGTTTCGCGTCTAGCGGTGCGTTTGTGGCGTTGTTTGATCGGTCTGTGTGCCCCTTGAGTTTTCATGCTTGAAAAGGCGTGGATTAGTCGACCTGGTTTACTTCCGGTGTACGCGATGGCGTGTGAGAGACGATAGGAATGTGTGTGTTGGCGGGCTCCATGCTGGTGCATCGGCCGTCCTCACTTTCGATCATATTTTGATCCATGAGTTAACGTGGATGCAAAGAGCGGGTTTCTGTGTTGCATACCCAATTGTGATGGAATTTTGTGCCTATCGTTGTCCCTTTCAACGCGACATCCTGTGGGGGTGCTCGGTTGGACTAGATAGTGGGTCTTGTGTTCCTCGAACATCTCATTTGATTGTTCGGATGGACCACGAGTGCTTTACTCGTTCTCTCGGATGCGGAACCTTGTTCATGGGTGTAATGGTCATTGGCCCTTGCTCCTAATATCAAGTGTTTATCGCTTTCTTTGGAATGACGCTCCTGCCTTGTCTTTGATCACGTGGAGCTCTCGGGTTTCATGGTGGATCATGCTTGGCGGACGTCGTGAAGGAATGCTACCTGGTTGATCTGCGTAGTCATATGCTTGTCTCAAAGATTAAGCCATGCATGTGTAAGTATGAACTAATTGTGAAGCTGCGAATGGCTCATTAAATCGATTATAGTTTGTTTGATGGAATTTGCTACGCGGATAACCGTAGTAAAACTAGAGCTAATACGCGCACCAACCCCCGACTCCTGGAATGGATGCCCCGATTAGATAACAGGTCGACGCGGGCTTTGCCCGTTGCACTGATGATTCATGATAACTTGACCGATCGCACGGCCATCGTGCCGGCGACGCATCATTCAAATTTACGCCCTATCAACTTTCGATGGTAGGATAGTGGCCTACTATGGTGGTGACGGGTGACGGAGAATTAGGGTTCGATTAGGAGAGGGAGCACGAGAAACGGCTACCACATCCAAGGAAGGCTGTAGCGCGCAAATTACCCAATCGACACGGGGAGGTAGTGACAATAAATAACAATACCGGGCTCTTTGAGTCTGGTAATTGGAATGAGTACAATCTAAATCCCTTAACGAGGATCCATTGGAGGGCAAGTCTGGTGCCCGGCCGCGGTAATTCCGGCTCAATAGCGTATATTTAAGTTGTTGCGGTTAAAAAGCTCGTAGTTGGACCTTGGGTTGGGTCGGCCAGGTCCGCCTCGCGGTGTGCACCGATTGGCTCGTCCCTTCTACCGGCGATACGCTCCTGGCCTTAGCGGCCGGGTCGTGCCTCGGTCTTTGTTACTTTGAAGAAATTAGAGTGCTCAAAGCAAGCCTACGCTCTGTATACATTAGCATGGGATAACATCATAGGATTAGGTCCTATTGTGTTGGCCTTCGGGATCGGAGTAATGATTAACGAGGGACGAGTCGGGGGCATTCGTATTTCATAGTCGAGGTGAAATTCTTGGATTTATGAAAGACTTTTTTCATTTACGCTAGACTCTCACGCGTGCGTTTCACGCGCTCGCGAATTTCTCTCTCTGGAATGGTTCTTCTACAGCCCGACGGTTTTGCCTCTTGAACCGGTTCCCGGCCATCTCCGGCGGTCCCTCCGGCTAAGAATCGGACTCAAGATTCGCAACCCCTCTCCCCCACCCCTGCCGAACTATCTCCTTCTGGTGTTGGATATTTCGGGTGGTAGAACAGATCTACGCCGGTCGAAGTTCGCGGGGACGAAGGCGGATCTACGGCGGTTTCCGGCCTTTGTGGCCGGCGCCGTCGGTCTCGCCTCTGGGATTCTGAATCGCCTCATCTTGCTACACATAACCCCTCCTACATTTGCCGAGGATTGAAGTGATTTTATACTGCTGGTGTGAATCGTGCCCTCTCGATTTTCTGGGTAGGAGTCCCTGTTCGCTACTGGTTCTACACAACCCCTGTCCTCTCACGGGTAATTCTCTATCTCCACTGAGTATTGACGACAGCTCCTCTTCGTTGTTGCTCTGGTCCTGAATTGAGATTCTCTCGGTGGCCGAATTTGGGATTTCTGGAACTGCTAATTGCTGATTCTCTGTGATTCAATATCAGTCGATACTGGAACCTTTTGTACTGTTGGCCTTTTCACGGTTGCTTGGATAACGCTGGTTACTCAGAAGTTGATCGTTACATCATACCTGAGGTATCGGTGGATTGGTTGTTGACTGGTAGCTGAGTTGAGTTCCTGTGGTTGATTGGTTTAACATGATGGTACTCGATGACTGGTAGTTCCCATCCACCAGTCCTTGGCTCTGCCTGCAGTCCTTGTGATACGTTCTACTGCTTCTCCTCTGTGCCTGACTAGTTAGGAGACTCGGTAAAGCTTCGTGGTTCTTTCTGTTGGTGGGTTTGACTCTGTGACTTATCTAGTGCCAATTGGTTGAATGTGGTGCTGGAATCATGAGTTGCTCTCAGCCGATAATCTCTAATACCGCCAGGAGGTCGCAGTCTCCCCCTGTTGAACCGAATGTCTGTTTGCAGGTTGGTGAGGAATTAATCCCTTCCTCCCTACCTGATCATGAAGAACAATCACCAATTGAGCCTGGTATAGCTGCTGGTCCCTCTGATCCAACTGTTAAAGGCAAAAGTAAAGTCCAAGCTAATACCACTGCCGACCAGGTCTGCCTGGTGGCTGGTGGAGAAGAAACAAGCAGACCCTCACGGCCTCGTAGTCGTGATCCAAGGGTGAATCGTAGCAGGGGGAGATCTAGTGGAAGGAGATCTAGGGCACCCTCAGCCCACAATGGTCCCCAAAAAAGCCTCCCCAAGGGGGATACTTCTCGGCCTTCAGCTGCAGCTAAAGGCAAGCCTATAGCTGCCTACAGCAGCAGACCGAGAGAAGGGAATGCTCAACTAAAAACGCAGAGCTGGGCCAATATTGCCAAAGTCATCACGAAAGGCTACAACCTCACCTATGTGGCCCCAGTGATGGAAAATGGTGAACCAATTGTGGATATCACTCCTGAAGTAGTAGCAAATGAAAATCCAATCTTGAAGGAATGTATTGTTGGATGCTTCCTGGGGAGAAAGATTTACTTTAAGCTGACAGAAGAAGCTTTAAAAAAGGCTTGGGGCACTAATGTTGTGGATATTAGACTTCATGAAAATGGGTATTATTTCATACATATACCCGATGACAGCTTTAGGAGGAAGGTACTAGAAATGGGACCTATCTCTATTCTTAACAGTACAATGATGTTACAAGCTTGGCACCCCAAGCTCAAGCTTATAAAAGGAGTTTATGATACCCTCCCGATATGGGTCAAACTGAGAGGTGTCCCATTATCCTTGTGGTCTTCTATGGGCATTAGTCGCATTACTAGTGCGATTGGTAACCCCCTATATGTTGATGCTCAAACGGAACAAATGAAGAGATTATCCTATGCCCGTGTATGTGTGGGGATTAAAGCCTCCTCTACTCGTCCAGACAATGTTAAAATAAGGTGGGATGGTGACTTGATCAACATTGGGGTGGAATATGAATGGAGCCCACTAGTGTGTAACACTTGCCAAGTCTTTGGACACAAAAATGGATCAACTGGTTTCTCCTGTGCACCAGCTCCTGCGCCCTCATCCTTGGAAAAAACAGTGAACAATTCTAACACTGAAGATCAATGGCAGCAAGTTAAGGGAAAGAACAATCGTCGGAACAATGGGACTAACTCCCAGCCCCATGAAGCCAACGCACAGACCCTGAAGGAACCTGCAGTTTCCTCTGATGCGGTTAAAGATGCTCAGCCTCTGAAATCGAGTGGACATCCAACCTCCTCTGTTGCTGCTCAGCGGAGTAGCTCTGGATCCATCCCTATTGTTCTGACCCAAGTCCAACAAATCTCTTGCAACCCTTCATCGTTCTCGGGTCCAGCAGACCCCATTGCAGTAACTCAGAAGCCGTGTGATGCTGCTCTCCTAGCTGATGTCTGCTGCCCTTTAGAAGGTACACACAGCCCCTTATTCCCTGCAGAGAATCCGACAATTGCTGAGCCTTCTTCTCATGCTCAGTCTTCTGCTACTGGGTCCTCTATCTCAGCTGATGATAATGACACAGTAAGCAACATTGGCAGTGACAGTGAGGAGGATATATCCTCTCCTTCCCCCCCCTTTACTCGATCCCGTGCTACGGTTTTCGCCTTATCTGGAGATCCCAATCTACATCGACCTCAGCCTGCTGAGATGGCTGAAGAGGTGGATGCTGCACCCTCTTCTCCTAAGACTGGCCCGAAGTCTAGGAAGAAGAAAGGAAGGAAAAGATAAATTTCCTTTGTTACCCTCTTTGTATATATTAATGTTTTTTGGCGTTTGGAATATTAGGGGTCTGACTGACCCCCTGAGACAGGCTGAGGCTCGTGCTCTTATTCGGAATAATAGACTTTCTTGTGTCGGTTTTTTGGAAACCAAGGTCAAAGCACCTTTTTTTGCAGATATTTCAGCTGGCCTTATCCCCGGTTGGTGCTGGACAGCCAACTACGACTGCTCCCCCCGTGGAAGGATATGGGTTGGTTGGAATCCGCAGGAGATTGATCTCCAAACTATTTCTACCTCGTCTCAAATGATTCATGCTCGCCTCAAACTTATTGCTATGGATTGTTCCTGCCTCCTATCCATTATCTATGGTGAGCACACTTTTATTGCTAGGAGGCCTCTTTGGGGTGACCTTGTCAGACTAAGTGGATCCCAAGAGCCTTGGATGGTAGCGGGTGACTTCAATGCCATTCGAGATCACACGGATAGAGTTGGTAGCTCGAATACTTGGATCCCTGCTTTTGATGAATTTGGGGAATGCCTTAATCATTCGGGTCTGGATGATCTTCGATATGTTGGACACCGTTTCACTTGGTCCACCTCCTCTGGACCGTTACGGAAGCAGAGGAAGATTGATCGTGTTCTGGTAAATGAACAATGGACTGTCCACTATTCTTACTCTGAAGCGACGTTCCTTCCCCCGGGGATCTCTGACCACACTCCCATGGTAGTTAAACTCTTATCGCCTCCAATTTCTAAGAAGCCCTTTAAATTCTTCTTATATTGGACTTCGCATCCTTTTTACAAAGATATTGTCATGCAAGTCTGGGATACTATCATGGTTGGCAATCCTATGTTTATCTTATGCCGGAGGCTGAAACTCCTCAAATGTCGCCTAAAGGCTCTTAATAGGGAGAGCTTCTCAGACATCTCAAACCGAACTCACCAAGCTCGGTTGGCTCTAAATTCCATCCAAGATGCGCTGCAACTGGATCCTATGAATCAAACTCTAGTAGATTCTGAGATGGAACATCTACGGACTTTCTCTGAACTACGTCTTCAGGAAGAATCTTTCTACAGGCAGAAATCCAGAATCAGATGGCTTAAAGAAGGGGATCTTAACACCAACTATTTCCATCACTTTGTGAATAAGAGAAGATTACAGAATCGAATTCTATCTATCCAGGATTCGGCTGGGGCTACCTTAACCGAGCCCATCCACATTCAAGAGCATATCGTGAACCATTTTCAGTCTCTCCTCAATAGTCACCCGAACATTATTAAGCCGGCCCTTTCGGATGTGGTTCATCTCCTTTCACACACTCTGGATGAGGATCATAAACACTATCTCTCCCGGGAAGTCACTGATGAAGAAATCAAGACCACGTTCTTTTCACTGGCCAAAGGAAAAGCTCCGGGCCCCGATGGCTTTGGGGTTGAGTTCTTTACTACCTCCTGGGACATTGTTGGCCCATCTATTATTCTTGCAGTAAAAGATTTCTTCAGAACGGGTAAATTGCTTAAGGAAATGAATGCTACAATTCTAACTCTTGTGCCAAAATCTCCGAATGCTACGACCATGCAAGACTTTCGTCCAATCGCATGCTGCAATACAGTGTATAAATGCATAACGAAGATCTTGGCTAACCGGGTGGCATTCATTTTGCCGTCTATTGTCTCTTCTTCCCAGACAGCTTTCATCAAGGGTAGAAGAATTAGTGACAATATCATGCTTGCGCAAGAGCTCTTTGCGGATTTCCACCATATGCCGTACCTTGCTAAATGTGCTATCAAAGTTGATTTCTGCAAAGCCTATGACACGGTGGACTGGGGCTTCCTAGAATTGGTTTTGAAAGCTTTTGGGTTTCCTGACCACACTATCAAATTAATAATGATGTGTGTATCTACGGCTAAATTTTCGGTGGCCATCAATGGAGAATTACATGGTTTTTTCAAAAGTACCAGAGGGATACGACAGGGCGACCCTCTTTCCCCTTACCTATTCACCTTGGTTATGGAAGTGTTATCTCGTATTATCCATTACAAGACTACTTTGCCGGGCTTCAAATTTTTCTGGAGGTGTAAACTAAGCCGGATATCTCATCTCTTTTTTGCTGATGATGTCCTCTTGTTCTCTGAAGGTGACCTCCACACCATTCGGCTACTCAAGGAAGGTCTAGATGTATTCTCTGCGTGGTCGGGACTTTGGCCAAACTCAAACAAGAGTGACATCTTTCTCTCTGGTGGTTCCACCACCTTACATAACAATATTCGGCATTGTCTGAACTTTCAACAAGGTACACTACCTTTCCGTTACCTAGGTGTTCCGGTTATCTCTTCCAGAATTGGTAAGGCTGACTGCGATGCATTGGTCAATGCAATTACCTCTAGAGCACGCTCTTGGTCTCAAAGATTCTTATCTTATGCTGGCCGCTTACAACTGATCAAATCGGTTTTGCACTCCATACATGTATATTGGGCTTCGGTATTCACCCTTCCGAAATCTGTGCTAAATAGGATTGAACTTATCCTCAGACAATTTCTTTGGAAGGGACCGGACCTAGGGGCTGGAGGGGCCAAAGTATCTTGGGCGGATATTTGTTTACCAAAGGAGGAAGGTGGCTTAGGGTTAAGA
>JAPCWY010000003.1:32977500-32980000 GCA_028455895.1 Rhodomyrtus tomentosa | reverse complement strand
GCCATGGCCGACATAATCGGCCATCGACCACGGCCATGGCCGATACCTTAGGCCATCGAGCATGGGTCGTGGCCGACCGAAGCGGCCATCGAGCCCGGCCATGGCCGAGTGAATTGGCCATCGAGCATGAGTCCTGCATCGATCGCTTGGCCATTGAGATTGACTCACGCGCGGGCCGTGGCCGAGGGTCGTTGCATAATAATCCCGCAAGCCATCGAGCGTGGCCGGGGGACGTCGAGGGTCGTGGCCGAGCGAGTCGGCCATCGAGCGTGGCCATGGCCGAGGGTCGTGGCCCACGCTCGATGGCCGCGCGCAGCAAGGGCCGGGGCCGCGCGGGCTGGCCCGCGAGCACGGCCGTGGCCGAAGGCCTCGGCGATCGATCATGGATCGTGGCCGAGCGAGTCGGCCATCGAGCACGGCCGTGGCCGAGGGTCGTGGCATAATTCATCGGCCACGGAGCACGGCCGTGGCCTAAGGCCTCGGCGATCGATCATGGATCGTGGCCGAGGTCGTCGGCCATCGATCACGGTCGTGGCCGGGCGATTCGGCCATCGAGCCTGGCCATGGTCGAGGGAATCGGCCGTCCAGCATGAATCATGCATCGATCGCTTGGCCATTCAGATTGACTCATGCATTGGTCGCTCGGCCGTTTAGCTCGCATAATTCATCGGCCAAAGAGCACGGCCGTGGCCTAAGGCCTCGGCGATCGATCACGTATCGTGGCCGAGTGAGCGGGACATCGAGCACGGCCGTGGCCGAAGGCCTCGGCGATCGATCATGGATCGTGGCCGAAGGCCTCGTCGATCGATCATGGATCGTGGCCGAGTGAACTAGCCATCGAGCACGGCCGCGATCGTCGACCAACGATCACGGTCGTGGCCGAACGATTCGGCCATCGAGCACGGCCGTGGCCGAAGGCCTCGGCGATCGATCATGGATCGTGGCCGAGTGAACTGGCCATCGAACACGGCCGTGGCCGATATCTTCGGCCATCGACTTCGGCCGTGGCCGATATCGTCGGCCATCGACTTCGGCCGTGGCCGAGATCGTCGACCATCGATCACGGTCGTGGCCGAGCGATTCGGCCATCGAGCACGGCCGTGGCCGATATCGTCGGCCATCGACTTCGGCCGTGGCCGATATCGTCGGCCGAGCGACTCGGCCACGGCCGAGCGATTCGGCCATCGAGCCTGGCCATGGTCGAGGGAATTGGCCGTCCACCATGAATCATGCATCGATCGCTTGGCAATTCAGATTGACTCTTGCATGGGTCGCTCGGCGGTTTAGCTCACACCCATGGTCCGTCCCATACTTTATCGATCATTTCTCGTCCAATTAAATCCATTCCTCTTTCTAAATTTTGTTTTAATCATGAAAACGACCTCTAATGGTTTTCCCCCATCCCCTTTCTTTGTATCTTTTTTTCAATAATTTTCAATTGTTAAGTACGGAATTTTTAAAAAAATAAAGAAATTGATTTTCAAATTTTTTTTACCTTTCCTTAAAATAGTTTATGTTTTTCTAAGCAACCTTGCAAAAAATCTCATCCAAATTCATTTTGTACATTTTTAAGAGACGTGGTGCCATCTCAAACATAGTGAATGTCTTCTCTGCTTGTAGGATAGCGCTCATAAGGCTCTTTAGGGGGTAGTAGTGCTACGATCGGCGGACAAGGGATGTTGGGCACGAGTCGATAATCGATCAAGCGAGCACCAATCGTGCATCGCGTGGCTCCCCCTCGCGCGGGCACGATGGCGGCCGTATCGGCCATCGATTCCGGCTACCTCATGGGCCGTGGTCGAGAGAGTCGACCGAGCGGAATGGTGAGCGAATCGATAATTGAGACTGAATCGTGAGCGACCCAAGTGCATGCATGAGCGACAATCTAGTGCTTATTAGGCGATGATCGAGCGATGTACTCCAGCCTCTCGAGACAAAGATCAAACCATGACCGAGACCTAAGGTCGTGGGGAGGAGATTGAGGCAAGATAGGGTCGAGATCAAAGCGATGACTAAGCCATGATCGGCACATGATCTAGCCCTCGTGTCTATCGTTGCGGATGCGCCACGATACTGTGAATCGATGAACATGGCCCTTTGAACGGAGCGAATCGGCCATTGTGCTTGAATCGTGAGCGACCCACGGGCATGCATGAGCGACAATCTCGTGCTTATTAGGCGATGATCGAGCGATGGTTGAGTCCGGTCGAGCCAAAGATCAAACCATGACCGAGACCTAAGGTCGAGGGGAGGAGATAGAGGCAAGATAGGGTCGAGATCAAAGCGATGACTAAGCCATGATCGGCACATGATCTAAGCTCTCGTGTCTATCGTTGCGGATGACCCACGATTTTGTGAATCGGTGAACACGTCCCTTTGAACGTAACGAGCCGGTGATCATGTCGTGCTTAGGCAATGGTTGAGCGATGGTTGAGTCAGGTCGAGCCAACATCAAACCATGACCGAGGCCTTAATCGGCCAAGGGAGGGGCGATTGAGGC
>JAPCWY010000003.1:32907500-32912500 GCA_028455895.1 Rhodomyrtus tomentosa | reverse complement strand
GTCGAGGGAATCGGCCGTCCCGCATGAATCATGCATCGCTCGCTTGGCCATTCGGGTTGAGTCATGCAGTGGTCGGGCGGCCGTTTAGCTCGCATAATTCATCGGCCAAAGAGCACGGCCGTGGCGAAGGCCTCGGCGCTCGATCACGTATCGTGGCCGAGTGAGCGGCCATCGAGCACGGCCGTGGCGAAGGCCTCGGCGATCGATCATGGATCGTGGCGAAGGCCTCGTCGATCGATCATGGATCGTGGCCGAGTGAACTAGCCATCGAGCACGGCCGCGATCGTCGACCAACGATCACGGTCGTGGCCGAACGATTCGGCCATCGAGCACGGCCGTGGCCGAAGGCCTCGGCGATCGATCATGGATCGTGGCCGAGTGAACTGGCCATCGAACACGGCCGTGGCCGATATCTTCGGCCATCGACTTCGGCCGTGGCCGATATCGTCGGCCATCGACTTCGGCCGTGGCCGAGATCGTCGACCATCGATCACGGTCGTGGCCGAGCGATTCGGCCATCGAGCACGGCCGTGGCCGATATCGTCGGCCATCGACTTCGGCCGTGGCCGATATCGTCGGCCGAGCGACTCGGCCACGGCCGAGCGATTCGGCCATCGAGCCTGGCCATGGTCGAGGGAATTGGCCGTCCACCATGAATCATGCATCGATCGCTGGGCCATTCAGTTTGACTCTTGCATGGGTCGCTCGGCCGTTTAGCTCACACCCACGGTCCGTCCAATACTTTATCGATCTTTTCTCGTCAAATTAAATCCATTCCTCTTTCTAAATTTTTTTTGAATCATGAAAACGACCTCTAATGGTTTTCCCACATCCCAATTATTTTTATCTTTTTTTCAATAATTTTCAATTTTTAATTACGAAAAAATTAAAAAAATAAAGAAATTGATTTTCAAATTTTTTTTTTTACCTTTCCTTAAAATAGTTTATGTTTTTCTAAGCAACCTTGCAAAAAATCTCATCCAAATTCATTTTGTACATTTTTTAAGAGACGTGGTGCCATCTCAAACATAGTGAATGTCTTCTCTGCTTGTAGGATAAGCGCTCATAAGGCTCTTTAGGGGGTAGTAGTGCTACGATCGGCGGACAAGGGATGTTGGGCACGAGTCGATAATCGATCAAGCGAGCACCAATCGTGCATCGCGTGGCTCCCCTCGCGCGGGCACGATGGCCGGCCGTATCGGCCATCGATTCCGGCTACCTCATGGGCCGTGGTCGAGAGAGTCGGCCAGGCGGAATGGCGAGCGAATCGATAATTGAGGCTGAATCGTGAGCGACCCATGTGCATGCATGAGCGACAATCTTGTGCTTATTAGGCGATGATCGGCGATGGTTGAGTCCGGTCGAGCCAAAGATCAAACCATGGCCGAGACCTAAGGTCGAGGGAGGGAAGATTGAGGCAAGATAGGGTCGAGATCAAGCGATGACTAAGCCATGATCGGCACATGATCTAGCCCTCGTGTCTATCGTTGCGGATGAGCCACGATTGTGTGAATCGATGAACATGGCCCTTTGAACGGAGCGAATCGGCCATTGTGCTTGAATCGTGAGCGACCCACGGGCATGCATGAGCGACAATCTCGTGCTTATTAGGCGATGATCGAGCGATGGTTGAGTCCGGTCGAGCCAAAGATCAAACCATGGCCGAGACCTAAGGTCGAGGAGGAGAGATTGAGGCAAGATAGGGTCGAGATCAAGCGATGACTAAGCCATGATCGGCACATGATCTAAGCTCTCGTGTCTATCGTTGCGGATGACCCACGATTTTGTGAATCGGTGAACACGTCCCTTTGAACGTAACGAGCCGGTGATCATGTCGTGCTTAGGCAATGGTTGAGCGATGGTTGAGTCCGGAGTCGAGCCAACATCAAACCATGGCCAGAGGCCTTAATCGGCCAAGGGAGGGGCGATTGAGGCGAGATATGGTCGAAGACCGAAGCGAAGACTAAGCCATGGCCGGCACGAGATCTTGGTGTTTCGCGTCTAGCGGTGCGGATGTGGCCTTGTTTGATCGGTCTGTGTGCCCCTTGAGTTTTCATGCTTGAAAAGGCTGTGGATTAGTCGACCTGGTTTACTTCCGGTGTACGCGATGGCGTGTGAGAGACGATAGGAATGTGTGTGTTGGCGGGCTCCATGCTGGTGCATCGAGCTGCCGTCCTCACTTTCGATCATATTTTGATCCATGAGTTAACGTGGATGCAAAGAGCGGGTTCTGTGTTGCATACCCAATTGTGATGGAATTTTGTGCCTATCGTTGTCCCTTTCAACGCGACATCTGTGGGGGTGCTCGGTTGGACTAGATAGTGGGTCTTGTGTTCCTCGAACATCTCATTTGATTGTTCGGATGGACCACGAGTGCTTTACTCGTTCTCTCGGATGCGGAACCTTGTTCATGGGTGTAATGGTCATTGGCCCTTGCTCACAATATCAAGTGTTTATCGCTTTCTTGGAATGACGCTCTGCCTTGTCTTTGATCACGTGGAGCTCTCGGGTTTCATGGTGGATCATGCTTGGCGGACGTCGTGAAGGAATGCTACCTGGTTGATCTGCCGGTAGTCATATGCTTGTCTCAAAGATTAAGCCATGCATGTGTAAGTATGAACTAATTGGTGTGAAGCTGCGAATGGCTCATTAAATCGATTATAGTTTGTTTGATGGTATTTGCTACTCGGATAACGTAGTAATTCTAGAGCTAATACGTGCAACAAACCCCGACTTTGGAAGGGATGCATTTATTAGATAAAAGGTCGACGCGGGCTTTGCCGTTGCTACGATGATTCATGATAACTTGACGGATCGCACGGCCATCGTGCGGCGACGCATCATTCAAATTTACGCCCTATCAACTTTCGATGGTAGGATAGTGGCCTACTATGGTGGTGACGGGTGACGGAGAATTAGGGTTCGATTCGGAGAGGGAGCACGAGAAACGGCTACCACATCCAAGGAAGGCGACGAGCGCGCAAATTACCCAATCGACACGGGGAGGTAGTGACAATAAATAACAATACCGGGCTCTTTGAGTGCAGTAATTGGAATGAGTACAATCTAAATCCCTTAACGAGGATCCATTGGAGGGCAAGTACGGTGCCGGCGGCGCGGTAATTCCGGCTCAATAGCGTATATTTAAGTTGTTGCGGTTAAAAAGCTCGTAGTTGGACCTTGGGTTGGGTCGGCCAGGTCCGCCTCGCGGTGTGCACCGATTGGCTCGTCCCTTCTACCGGCGATACGCTCCTGGCCTTAGCGGCGGGTCGTGCCTCGGTCTTTGTTACTTTGAAGAAATTAGAGTGCTCAAAGCAAGCCTACGCTCTGTATACATTAGCATGGGATAACATCATAGGATTAGGTCTATTGTGTTGGCCTTCGGGATCGGAGTAATGATTAACGAGGACGATCGGGGGCATTCGTATTTCATAGTCGAGAGGTGAAATTCTTGGATTTATGAAAGACGAACAAGCTGAAAGCATTTGCCAAGGATGTTTTCATTAATCAAGAACGAAAGTTGGGGGCTCGAAGACGATCGGATACCGTCTAGTCTCAACCATAAACGATGCCGAGCTAGGGATCGGCGGATGTTGCTTTTAGGACTCATAGGCACCTTATGAGAAATCAAAGTTTTTGGGTTCGGGGGAGTATGGTCGCAAGGTGAAACTTAAAGGAATTGACGGAAGGGCACCACCGGGAGTGGAGCTGCGGCTTAATTTGACTCGACACGGGGAAACTTACCGAGGTCAGGACATAGTAAGGATTGACGGTGAGAGCTCTTTCTTGATTCTATGGGTGGTGGTGCATGGCCGTTCTTAGTTGGTGGAGCGATTTATGCAGTTAATTAGATATGAACGAGACCTCGGCCTGCTAACTAGCTATGTGGATGTACATCTCCACGGCCGGCTTCTTAGAGGGACTATGGCGCTTAGGCCAAGGAAGTTTGAGGCAATAGCAGTGCTGTGATGCCCTTAGATGTTACGGGCGCGCGCGCGCTACGCGATGTATTCAACGAGTCTATAGCCTTGGCG
The DNA here is from genome assembly GCA_028455895.1 of Rhodomyrtus tomentosa. Taxonomy (NCBI): domain Eukaryota; kingdom Viridiplantae; phylum Streptophyta; class Magnoliopsida; order Myrtales; family Myrtaceae; genus Rhodomyrtus; species Rhodomyrtus tomentosa. The sequence goes on along the minus strand of JAPCWY010000003.1, from coordinate 32,908,466 downwards.
ACGGGCTGGGTAATCTTTGAAATTTCATCGTGATGGGGATAGATCATTGCAATTGTTGGTCTTCAACGAGGAATTCCTAGTAAGCGCGAGTCATCGGCTCGCGTTGACTACGTCCACGCCCTTTGTACACACCGCCGTCGCTCCTACCGATTGAATGGTCGGTGAAGTGTTCGGATCGCGGCGACGTGGGCGGTTCGCCGCCGATGACGTCGCGAGAAGTCATTTGAACCTTATCATTTAGAGGAAGGAGAAGTCGTAACAAGGTTTCGTAGGTGAACTGCGGAAGGATCATTGTCGAATCTGCCTAGCGAGAATGACCGAGAGAACTCGTAACGAACTCAATGGGGACGGTGGGATTTTTCTCATCGTCCCTCGACGTCGGGATCGCACGGGTGCCTAGAGCACTCGGGCTTTCCTTGGCGGCACAACGAACCCGGCGCGGAACGCGCCAAGGAACAGACAAGAGAGCGATGCTCCCGTCACCCCGGACATGGTGCGTGTGTGGGATGCCATCCAATCTCCTATTATTCATAACGACTCTCGGCAACGGATATCTCGGCTCTCGCATCGATGAAGAACGTAGCGAAGCTGCGATACTTGGTGTGAATTGCGAATCCGTGAACCATCGAGTCTTTGAACGCAAGTTGCGCCGAAGCCATTCGGTCGAGGGCACGTTTGCACAGGTGTCACACACGGCGTTGCCCTAATCCCTCGCCCAATTGTTTGGGCGGGGCGGGTTCAGTGCGTATGTTGGCCTCCGCGACGACTTCGTCCCGGTTGGCCCAAATTCGACGGCTGGAGCGATTAGCACCACGGCATTCGGTGGTTGATGAGACCGATGATCAATGTCATGCGTGTCGCTCGTGCGGCGCTCTACGAATCTACTCTTTACCAACGCGACCCCGAGTCAAGCGGGGCTACCGGCGAGTTTAAGCATATCAATAAGCGGAGGAAAAGAAACTAACA
>JAPCWY010000003.1:32880000-32885000 GCA_028455895.1 Rhodomyrtus tomentosa | reverse complement strand
GGCGCGCGAATATCGCACATGCCCAAAACGAGCCGCGCATGGCTGACACATCGATCGCTTGTCCGTTCGGCACGAGTCATGCATCGATCGGCTCGGCCGTTCAGCGTATGAGTCATCGATCGGTCGCTCCTCACGACCCACGCGATAGCATGCATCATAGCCGAGCGCATATCTCGTGGCCGAGCGAATGGGCCATCGAGCACGGCCGTGGCCGGGGGCCTCTGCCAAGGTTTTGCGAAAGCAGCATGTCGCAAGCGCGAAGGTCATCGATCATGGGTCGTGGCCGAGCGAATGGGCCATCGAGCACGGCCGTGGCCGAAGGCCTCGTCGATCGATCATGGGCCGTGGCCGAGCGAAGCGGCCATGGACACGGCCGTGGCCGATATAATCGGCCCTGGAGCTCGGCCGTGGCCGAGATCGTCCGCCATCGAGGTCGGCCATGGCCGACATAATCGGCCATCGACCACGGCCATGGCCGATACCTTAGGCCATCGAGCATGGGTCGTGGCCGACCGAAGCGACCATCGAGCCCGGCCATGGCCGAGTGAATTGGCCATCGAGCATGAGTCTGCATCGATCGCTTGGCCATTGAGATTGACTCGCTGGCGTGGCCGAGGGTCGTTGCATAATAATCCCGCAAGCCATCGAGCGTGGCCGGGGGACGTCGAGGGTCGTGGCCGCGCGAGTCGGCCATCGAGCGTGGCCATGGCGAGGGTCGTGGCCCGCGCTCGATGGCGCGAATCATGGGCCGTGGCGAGCGGCCGGCGAGCGAGCACGGCCGTGGCGAAGGCCTCGGCGATCGATCATGGATCGTGGCGAAGCCCGGCCATCGAGCACGGCCGTGGCCGAGGGTCGTGGCATAATTCATCGGCCACGGAGCACGGCCGTGGCCTAAGGCCTCGGCGATCGATCATGGATCGTGGCCGAGGGCGTCGGCCGTCGAGCACGGTCGTGGCCGGGCGAGGCGGCCCTCGAGCCTGGCCAGGGTCGCGGGAATCGGCCGTCCAGCATGAATCATGCATCGCTCGCTTGGCCATTCCGATTGACTCAGGCATTGGTCGCTCGGCCGGTTAGCTCGCAGAATTCATCGGCCAAAGAGCACGGCCGTGGCCGAAGGCCTCGGCGATCGATCACGTATCGTGGCCGAGTGAACTGGCCATCGAGCACGGCCGTGGCGAAGGCCTCGGCGATCGATCATGGATCGTGGCGAAGGCCTCGTCGATCGATCATGGATCGTGGCGAGTGAACTAGCCATCGAGCACGGCGCGATCGTCGACCAACGATCACGGTCGTGGCCGAACGATTCGGCCATCGAGCACGGCCGTGGCCGAAGGCCTCGGCGATCGATCATGGATCGTGGCCGAGTGAACTGGCCATCGAACACGGCCGTGGCCGATATCTTCGGCCATCGACTTCGGCCGTGGCCGATATCGTCGGCCATCGACTTCGGCCGTGGCCGAGATCGTCGACCATCGATCACGGTCGTGGCCGAGCGATTCGGCCATCGAGCACGGCCGTGGCCGATATCGTCGGCCATCGACTTCGGCCGTGGCCGATATCGTCGGCCGAGCGACTCGGCCACGGCCGAGCGATTCGGCCATCGAGCCTGGCCATGGTCGAGGGAATTGGCCGTCCACCATGAATCATGCATCGATCGCTTGGCCATTGATTGACTCATGCATCGGTCGCTCGGCCGTTTAGCTCACACCCAAAGGTCCGTCCCATACTTTATCGATCATTTCTCGTCCAATTAAATCCATTCCTCTTTCTAAAATTTGTTTGAATCATGAAAACGACCTCTAATGGTTTTCGACATCCCAATTATTTTTATCTTTTTTTCAATAATTTTCAATTTTTAATTACGAAAAAATTAAAAAAATAAAGAAATTGATTTTCAAATTTTTTTTTTTTACCTTTCCTTAAAATAGTTTATGTTTTTCTAAGCAACCTTGCAAAAAATCTCATCCAAATTCATTTTGTACATTTTTAAGAGGCGTGGTGCCATCTCAAACATAGTGAATGTCTTCTCCTGCTTGTAGGATAGCGCTCATAAGGCTCTTTAGGGGGTAGTAGTGCTGCGATCGGCGGACAAGGGATGTTGGGCACGAGTCGATAATCGATCAAGCGAGCACCAATCGTGCATCGCGTGGCTCCCCCGCGCGGGCACGATGGCCGGCCGTATCGGCCATCGATTCGGCTACCTCATGGGCCGTGGTCGAGAGAGTCGGCCGAGCGGAATGGCGAGCGAATCGATAATTGAGGCTGAATCGTGAGCGACCCATGTGCATGCATGAGCGACAATCTTGTGCTTATTAGGCGATGATCGAGCGATGGTTGAGTCCGGTCGAGCCAAAGATCAAACCATGGCGAGACCTAAGGTCGAGGGGAGGGGAGATTGAGGCAAGATAGGGTCGAGATCAAAGCGATGACTAAGCCATGATCGGCACATGATCTAGCCCTCGTGTCTATCGTTGCGGATGACCCACGATTATGTGAATCGGTGAACAAGTCCCTTTGAACGGGTCGACACCGCCACTGTGCTTGAATCGTGAGCGACCCACGGGCATGCATGAGCGACAATCTCGTGCTTATTAGGCGATGATCGGCGATGGTTGAGTCCGGTCGAGCCAAAGATCAAACCATGGCCGAGACCTAAGGTCGAGGAGGAAGATTGAGGGAAGATAGGGTAGTGATAATAGCGATGACTAAGCCATGATCGGCACATGATCTAAGCTCTCGTGTCTATCGTTGCGGATGACCCACGATTTTGTGAATCGGTGAACACGTCCCTTTGAACGTAACGAGCCAGTGATCATGTCGTGCTTAGGCAATGGTTGAGCGATGGTTGAGTCCAGTCGAGCCAACATCAAACCATGGCCAGGCCTTAATCGGCCATGGGGAGGGGCGATTGTGGCGAGATTTGGTCGAAGACCGAAGCGAAGACTAAGCCATGGCCAAGCACGAGATCTTGGTGTTTCGCGTCTAGCGGTGCGGATGTGGCCTTGTTTGATCGGTCTGTGTGCCCCTTGAGTTTTCATGCTTGAAAAGGCTGTGGATTAGTCGACCTGGTTTACTTCCGGTGTACGCGATGGCGTGTGAGAGACGATAGGAATGTGTGTGTTGGCGGGGCTCCATGCTGGTGCATCGAGCAGTCCTCACTTTCGATCATATTTTGATCCATGAGTTAACGTGGATGCAAGAGCGGGTTCTGTGTTGCATACCCAATTGTGATGGAATTTTGTGCCTATCGTTGTCCCTTTCAACGCGACATCCTGTGGGGGTGCTCGGTTGGACTAGATAGTGGGTCTTGTGTTCCTCGAACATCTCATTTGATTGTTCGGATGGACCACGAGTGCTTTACTCGTTCTCTCGGATGCGGAACCTTGTTCATGGGTGTAATGGTCATTGGCCCTTGCTCCTAATATCAAGTGTTTATCGCTTTCTTGGAATGACGCTCTGCCTTGTCTTTGATCACGTGGAGCTCTCGGGTTTCATGGTGGATCATGCTTGGCGGACGTCGTGAAGGAATGCTACCTGGTTGATCTGCCCGGTAGTCATATGCTTGTCTCAAAGATTAAGCCATGCATGTGTAAGTATGAACTAATTCGGTTGTGAAGCTGCGAATGGCTCATTAAATCGATTATAGTTTGTTTGATGGTATTTGCTACTCGGATAACGTAGTAATTCTAGAGCTAATACGTGCAACAAACCCGACTTTGGAAGGGATGCATTTATTAGATAAAAGGTCGACGCGGGCTTTGCCGTTGCTACGATGATTCATGATAACTTGACGGATCGCACGGCCATCGTGCGGCGCGCATCATTCAAATTTACGCCTATCAACTTTCGATGGTAGGATAGTGGCCTACTATGGTGGTGACGGGTGACGGAGAATTAGGGTTCGATTAGGAGAGGAGCACGAGAAACGGCTACCACATCCAAGGAAGGCGGCGCGCAAATTACCCAATCGACACGGGGAGGTAGTGACAATAAATAACAATACGGGCTCTTTGAGTCTGGTAATTGGAATGAGTACAATCTAAATCCCTTAACGAGGATCCATTGGAGGGCAAGTACGGTGCCGGCGGCGCGGTAATTCCGGCTCAATAGCGTATATTTAAGTTGTTGCGGTTAAAAAGCTCGTAGTTGGACCTTGGGTTGGGTCGGGAGGTCCGCCTCGCGGTGTGCACCGATTGGCTCGTCCCTTCTACCGGCGATACGCTCCTGGCCTTAGCGGCGGGGTCGTGCCTCGGTCTTTGTTACTTTGAAGAAATTAGAGTGCTCAAAGCAAGCCTACGCTCTGTATACATTAGCATGGGATAACATCATAGGATTAGGTCCTATTGTGTTGGCCTTCGGGATCGGAGTAATGATTAACGGGGACGATCGGGGGCATTCGTATTTCATAGTCGAGAGGTGAAATTCTTGGATTTATGAAAGACGAACAAGCTGAAAGCATTTGCCAAGGATGTTTTCATTAATCAAGAACGAAAGTTGGGGGCTCGAAGACGATCGGATACCGTCTAGTCTCGACCATAAACGATGCCGAGCTAGGGATCGGCGGATGTTGCTTTTAGGACTCGCCGGCACCTTATGAGAAATCAAAGTTTTTGGGTTCGGGGGAGTATGGTCGCAAGTTTGAAACTTAAAGGAATTGACGGAAGGGCACCACCGGGAGTGGAGCTGCGGCTTAATTTGACTCGACACGGGAAACTTACCGAGGTCAGGACATAGTAAGGATTGTGGTGAGAGCTCTTTCTTGATTCTATGGGTGGTGGTGCATGGCCGTTCTTAGTTGGTGGAGCGATTTATGCAGTTAATTAGATAACGAACGAGACCTCGGCCTGCTAACTAGCTATGTGGATGTACATCTCCACGGCGACTTCTTAGAGGGACTATGGCCGCTTAGGCCAAGGAAGTTTGAGGCAATAGCAGTGCTGTGATGCCCTTAGATGTTACGGGCCGCGCGCGCTACTGCGATGTATTCAACGAGTCTATAG
>JAPCWY010000003.1:32870000-32875000 GCA_028455895.1 Rhodomyrtus tomentosa | reverse complement strand
CCATCGAGCCCGGCCATGGCCGAGTGAATTGGCCATCGAGCATGAGTCCGCCTACGATAGCTTGTCCATAGATATTGAATCGCGCGATGGACGTGGCCGAGGGTCGTTGCATAATAATCCCGCACGCCATCGAGCGGGGCCGGGGACGTCGAGGGTCGTGGCCGAGCGAGTCGGCCATCGAGCGTGGCCATGGCCGAGGGTCGTGGCCCGCTCGATGGCGAGCGAATCATGGGCCGTGGCCGAGCGAGTCGGCCGGCGAGCACGGCCGTGGCCGACGGCCTCGGCGATCGATCATGGATCGTGGCGAAGCGAGTCGGCCATCGAGCACGGCCGTGGCCGAGGGTCGTGGCATAATTCATCGGCCACGGAGCACGGCCGTGGCCTAAGGCCTCGGCGATCGATCATGGATCGTGGCCGAGGTCGTCGGCCATCGATCACGGTCGTGGCCGGGCGCGTCGGCCATCGAGCCTGGCCATGGTCGAGGGAATCGGCCGTCCCGCCTGAATCATGCATCGATCGCTTGGCCATTCAGATTGACTCATGCATTGGTCGCTCGGCCGTTTAGCTCGCATAATTCATCGGCCAAAGAGCACGGCCGTGGCCGAAGGCCTCGGCGATCGATCACGTATCGTGGCCGAGTGAACTGGCCATCGAGCACGGCCGTGGCCGAAGGCCTCGGCGATCGATCATGGATCGTGGCCGAAGGCCTCGTCGATCGATCATGGATCGTGGCCGAGTGAACTAGCCATCGAGCACGGCCGCGATCGTCGACCAACGATCACGGTCGTGGCCGAACGATTCGGCCATCGAGCACGGCCGTGGCCGAAGGCCTCGGCGATCGATCATGGATCGTGGCCGAGTGAACTGGCCATCGAACACGGCCGTGGCCGATATCTTCGGCCATCGACTTCGGCCGTGGCCGATATCGTCGGCCATCGACTTCGGCCGTGGCCGAGATCGTCGACCATCGATCACGGTCGTGGCCGAGCGATTCGGCCATCGAGCACGGCCGTGGCCGATATCGTCGGCCATCGACTTCGGCCGTGGCCGATATCGTCGGCCGAGCGACTCGGCCACGGCCGAGCGATTCGGCCATCGAGCCTGGCCATGGTCGAGGGAATTGGCCGTCCACCATGAATCATGCATCGATCGCTTGGCCATTGATTGACTCATGCATCGGTCGCTCGGCCGTTTAGCTCACACCCAAGGTCCGTCCCATACTTTATCGATCATTTCTCGTCCAATTAAATCCATTCCTCTTTCTAAAATTTGTTTGAATCATGAAAACGACCTCCTAATGGTTTTCCCACATCCCAATTATTTTTATCTTTTTTTCAATAATTTTCAATTTTTAATTACGAAAAAATTAAAAAAATAAAGAAATTGATTTTCAAATTTTTTTTTTTACCTTTCCTTAAAATAGTTTATGTTTTTCTAAGCAACCTTGCAAAAAATCTCATCCAAATTCATTTTGTACATTTTTAAGAGACGTGGTGCCATCTCAAACATAGTGAATGTCTTCTCTTGCTTGTAGGATAGCGCTCATAAGGCTCTTTAGGGGGTAGTAGTGCTACGATCGGCGGACAAGGGATGTTGGGCACGAGTCGATAATCGATCAAGCGAGCACCAATCGTGCATCGCGTGGCTCCCCCTCGCGCGGGCACGATGGCGGCCGTATCGGCCATCGATTCGGCTACCTCATGGGCCGTGGTCGAGAGAGTCGGCCAGAGCGGAATGGCGAGCGAATCGATAATTGAGGCTGAATCGTGAGCGACCCATGTGCATGCATGAGCGACAATCTAGTGCTTATTAGGCGATGATCGGCGATGGTTGAGTCCGGTCGAGCCAAAGATCAAACCATGGCCGAGACCTAAGGTCGAGGGAGAAGATTGAGGCAAGATAGGGTCGAGATCAAAGCGATGACTAAGCCATGATCGGCACATGATCTAGCCCTCGTGTCTATCGTTGCGGATGCGCCACGATCTGTGAATCGATGAACATGGCCCTTTGAACGGAGCGAATCGGCCATTGTGCTTGAATCGTGAGCGACCCACGGGCATGCATGAGCGACAATCTCGTGCTTATTAGGCGATGATCGAGCGATGGTTGAGTCCGGTCGAGCCAAAGATCAAACCATGGCCGAGACCTAAGGTCGAGGGAGGGAGATTGAGGCAAGATAGGGTCGAGATCAAGCGATGACTAAGCCATGATCGGCACATGATCTAAGCTCTCGTGTCTATCGTTGCGGATGACCCACGATTTTGTGAATCGGTGAACACGTCCCTTTGAACGTAACGAGCCGGTGATCATGTCGTGCTTAGGCAATGGTTGAGCGATGGTTGAGTCCGGTCGAGCCAACATCAAACCATGGCCGAGGCCTTAATCGGCCAAGGGGAGGGGCGATTGAGGCGAGATATGGTCGAAGACCGAAGCGAAGACTAAGCCATGGCCAGGCACGAGATCTTGGTGTTTCGCGTCTAGCGGTGCGGATGTGGCCTTGTTTGATCGGTCTGTGTGCCCCTTGAGTTTTCATGCTTGAAAAGGCTGTGGATTAGTCGACCTGGTTTACTTCCGGTGTACGCGATGGCGTGTGAGAGACGATAGGAATGTGTGTGTTGGCGAGGCTCCATGCCTGGTGCATCGAGCTGCCGTCCTCACTTTCGATCATATTTTGATCCATGAGTTAACGTGGATGCAAAGAGCGGGTTCTGTGTTGCATACCCAATTGTGATGGAATTTTGTGCCTATCGTTGTCCCTTTCAACGCGACATCCTGTGGGGGTGCTCGGTTGGACTAGATAGTGGGTCTTGTGTTCCTCGAACATCTCATTTGATTGTTCGGATGGACCACGAGTGCTTTACTCGTTCTCTCGGATGCGGAACCTTGTTCATGGGTGTAATGGTCATTGGCCCTTGCTCACAATATCAAGTGTTTATCGCTTTCTTGGAATGACGCTCTGCCTTGTCTTTGATCACGTGGAGCTCTCGGGTTTCATGGTGGATCATGCTTGGCGGACGTCGTGAAGGAATGCTACCTGGTTGATCTGCCCGGTAGTCATATGCTTGTCTCAAAGATTAAGCCATGCATGTGTAAGTATGAACTAATTCGTTTGTGAAGCTGCGAATGGCTCATTAAATCGATTATAGTTTGTTTGATGGTATTTGCTACTCGGATAACAGTAGTAAATATATACCTAAAAAGTGCAACAAACCCCGACTATTGGAAGGGATCCATTTATAAGATAACAGGTAGACGCGGCCTTTGCCCCTTGCTCTGATGATACATGATAACTTTACGGATCGCACGGCCAACGTGCGGCGACGCATCATTCAAATTTACGCCCTATCAACTTTCGATGGTAGGATAGTGGCCTACTATGGTGGTGACGGGTGACGGAGAATTAGGGTTCGATTCGGAGAGGGAGCACGAGAAACGGCTACCACATCCAAGGAAGGCGACGGGCGCGCAAATTACCCAATCGACACGGGGAGGTAGTGACAATAAATAACATTACCGGGCTCTTTTTGTATGGTAATTGGTATGAGTACAATCTAAATCCCTTAACGAGGATCCATTGGAGGGCAAGTCTGGTGCCCGGCGGCCGCGGTAATTCCGGCTCAATAGCGTATATTTAAGTTGTTGCGGTTAAAAAGCTCGTAGTTGGACCTTGGGTTGGGTCGGCCAGGTCCGCCTCGCGGTGTGCACCGATTGGCTCGTCCCTTCTACCGCGATACGCTCTGGCCTTAGCGGCGGGTCGTGCCTCGGTCTTTGTTACTTTGAAGAAATTAGAGTGCTCAAAGCAAGCCTACGCTACGTATACATTAGCATGGGATAACATCATAGGATTAGGTCCTATTGTGTTGGCCTTCGGGATCGGAGTAATGATTAACGAGGACGATCGGGGGCATTCGTATTTCATAGTCGAGAGGTGAAATTCTTGGATTTATGAAAGACGAACAAGCTGAAAGCATTTGCCAAGGATGTTTTCATTAATCAAGAACGAAAGTTGGGGGCTCGAAGACGATCGGATACCGTCCTAGTCTCAACCATAAACGATGCGGAGCTAGGGATCGGCGGATGTTGCTTTTAGGACTCCGCCGGCACCTTATGAGAAATCAAAGTTTTTGGGTTCGGGGGAGTATGGTCGCAAGGTGAAACTTAAAGGAATTGACGGAAGGGCACCACCGGGAGTGGAGCTGCGGCTTAATTTGACTCAACACGGGGAAACTTACCGAGGTCAGGACATAGTAAGGATTGACGGTGAGAGCTCTTTCTTGATTCTATGGGTGGTGGTGCATGGCCGTTCTTAGTTGGTGGAGCGATTTATGCAGTTAATTAGATAACGAACGAGACCTCGGCCTGCTAACTAGCTATGTGGATGTACATCTCCACGGCCGGCTTCTTAGAGGGACTATGGCCGCTTAGGCCAAGGAAGTTTGAGGCAATAGCAGTCTGTGATGCCCTTAGATGTTACGGGCGCGCGCGCTACTGCGATGTATTCAACGAGTCTATAGCCTTGGCGAAACGGGCTGGGTAATCTTTGAAATTTCATCGTGATGGGGATAGATCATTGCAATTGTTGGTCTTCAACGAGGAATTCCTAGTAAGCGCGAGTCATCGGCTCGCGTTGACTACGTCCACGCCCTTTGTACACACGCCGTCGCTCCTACCGATTGAATGGTCGGTGAAGTGTTCGGATCGCGGCGACGTGGGCGGTTCGCCGCCGATGACGTCGCGAGAAGTCAGCTGAACCTTATCATTTAGAGGAAGGAGAAGTCGTAACAAGGTTTCGTAGGTGAACTGCGGAAGGATCATTGTCGAATCTGCCTAGCGAGAATGACCGGAGAGAACTCGTAACGAACTCAATGGGGACGGTGGGATTTTTCTCATCGTCCCTCGACGTCGGGATCGCACGGGTGCCTAGAGCACTCGGGCTTTCCTTGGCGGCACAACGAACCCGGCGCGGAACGCGCCAAGGAACAGACAAGAGAGCGATGCTC
>JAPCWY010000003.1:32850000-32855000 GCA_028455895.1 Rhodomyrtus tomentosa | reverse complement strand
GGCCGAGATCGTCGACCATCGATCACGGTCGTGGCCGAGCGATTCGGCCATCGAGCACGGCCGTGGCCGATATCGTCGGCCATCGACTTCGGCCGTGGCCGATATCGTCGGCCGAGCGACTCGGCCACGGCCGAGCGATTCGGCCATCGAGCCTGGCCATGGTCGAGGGAATTGGCCGTCCACCATGAATCATGCATCGATCGCTTGGCCATTGATTGACTCATGCATCGGTCGCTCGGCCGTTTAGCTCACACCCAAGGTCCGTCCCATACTTTATCGATCATTTCTCGTCCAATTAAATCCATTCCTCTTTCTAAAATTTGTTTGAATCATGAAAACGACCTCTAATGGTTTTCCCACATCCCAATTATTTTTATCTTTTTTTCAATAATTTTCAATTTTTAATTACGAAAAAATTAAAAAAATAAAGAAATTGATTTTCAAATTTTTTTTTTTACCTTTCCTTAAAATAGTTTATGTTTTTCTAAGCAACCTTGCAAAAAATCTCATCCAAATTCATTTTGTACATTTTTTAAGAGACGTGGTGCCATCTCAAACATAGTGAATGTCTTCTCCTGCTTGTAGGATAGCGCTCATAAGGCTCTTTAGGGGGTAGTAGTGCTCGATCGGCGGACAAGGGATGTTGGGCACGAGTCGATAATCGATCAAGCGAGCACCAATCGTGCATCGCGTGGCTCCCCCTCGCGCGGGCACGATGGCCGGCCGTATCGGCCATCGATTCGGCTACCTCATGGGCCGTGGTCGAGAGAGTCGGCCAAGCGGAATGGCGAGCGAATCGATAATTGAGGCTGAATCGTGAGCGACCCATGTGCATGCATGAGCGACAATCTTGTGCTTATTAGGCGATGATCGAGCGATGGTTGAGTCCGGTCGAGCCAAAGATCAAACCATGGCCGAGACCTAAGGTCGAGGGAGAGAGATTGAGGCAAGATAGGGTCGAGATCAAAGCGATGACTAAGCCATGATCGGCACATGATCTAGCCCACGTGTCTATCGTTGCGGATGCCCCACGATGCGTGAATCGATGAACATGGCCCTTTGAACGGAGCGAATCGGCCATTGTGCTTGAATCGTGAGCGACCCACGGGCATGCATGAGCGACAATCTCGTGCTTATTAGGCGATGATCGGCGATGGTTGAGTCCGGTCGAGCCAAAGATCAAACCATGGCCGAGACCTAAGGTCGAGGGAGGAGATTGAGGCAAGATAGGGTCGAGATCAAGCGATGACTAAGCCATGATCGGCACATGATCTAAGCTCTCGTGTCTATCGTTGCGGATGACCCACGATTTTGTGAATCGGTGAACACGTCCCTTTGAACGTAACGAGCCAGTGATCATGTCGTGCTTAGGCAATGGTTGAGCGATGGTTGAGTCAGGTCGAGCCAACATCAAACCATGGCCAGAGGCCTTAATCGGCCAAGGGGAGGGGCGATTGAGGCGAGATATGGTCGAAGACCGAAGCGAAGACTAAGCCATGGCCGGCACGAGATCTTGGTGTTTCGCGTCTAGCGGTGCGGATGTGGCCTTGTTTGATCGGTCTGTGTGCCCCTTGAGTTTTCATGCTTGAAAAGCTGTGGATTAGTCGACCTGGTTTACTTCCGGTGTACGCGATGGCGTGTGAGAGACGATAGGAATGTGTGTGTTGGCGAGGCTCCATGCGGTGCATCGAGCTGCCGTCCTCACTTTCGATCATATTTTGATCCATGAGTTAACGTGGATGCAAAGAGCGGGTTCTGTGTTGCATACCCAATTGTGATGGAATTTTGTGCCTATCGTTGTCCCTTTCAACGCGACATCTGTGGGGGTGCTCGGTTGGACTAGATAGTGGGTCTTGTGTTCCTCGAACATCTCATTTGATTGTTCGGATGGACCACGAGTGCTTTACTCGTTCTCTCGGATGCGGAACCTTGTTCATGGGTGTAATGGTCATTGGCCCTTGCTCCTAATATCAAGTGTTTATCGCTTTCTTGGAATGACGCTCTGCCTTGTCTTTGATCACGTGGAGCTCTCGGGTTTCATGGTGGATCATGCTTGGCGGACGTCGTGAAGGAATGCTACCTGGTTGATCTGCCCGGTAGTCATATGCTTGTCTCAAAGATTAAGCCATGCATGTGTAAGTATGAACTAATTCGAGGCTGTGAAGCTGCGAATGGCTCATTAAATCGATTATAGTTTGTTTGATGGTATTTGCTACTCGGATAACAGTAGTAATTCTAGAGCTAATACGTGCAACAAACCAGACTTTTGGAAGGGATGCATTTATTAGATAAAAGGTCGACGCGGGCTTTGCCGTTGCTACGATGATTCATGATAACTTGACGGATCGCACGGCCATCGTGCGGCGACGCATCATTCAAATTTACGCCCTATCAACTTTCGATGGTAGGATAGTGGCCTACTATGGTGGTGACGGGTGACGGAGAATTAGGGTTCGATTCGGAGAGGGAGCACGAGAAACGGCTACCACATCGAGGAAGGCGACGAGCGCGCAAATTACCCAATCGACACGGGGAGGTAGTGACAATAAATAACAATACGGGCTCTTTGAGTGCAGTAATTGGAATGAGTACAATCTAAATCCCTTAACGAGGATCCATTGGAGGGCAAGTACGGTGCCCGGCGGCGCGGTAATTCCGGCTCGATAGCGTATATTTAAGTTGTTGCGGTTAAAAAGCTCGTAGTTGGACCTTGGGTTGGGTCGGCCAGGTCCGCCTCGCGGTGTGCACCGATTGGCTCGTCCCTTCTACCGGCGATACGCTCTGGCCTTAGCGGCCGGGTCGTGCCTCCGGTCTTTGTTACTTTGAAGAAATTAGAGTGCTCAAAGCAAGCCTACGCTACGTATACATTAGCATGGGATAACATCATAGGATTAGGTCTATTGTGTTGGCCTTCGGGATCGGAGTAATGATTAACGAGGACGATCGGGGGCATTCGTATTTCATAGTCGAGAGGTGAAATTCTTGGATTTATGAAAGACGAACAAGCTGAAAGCATTTGCCAAGGATGTTTTCATTAATCAAGAACGAAAGTTGGGGGCTCGAAGACGATCGGATACCGTCCTAGTCTCAACCATAAACGATGCCGAGCTAGGGATCGGCGGATGTTGCTTTTAGGACTCCGCCGGCACCTTATGAGAAATCAAAGTTTTTGGGTTCGGGGGAGTATGGTCGCAAGGTGAAACTTAAAGGAATTGACGGAAGGGCACCACCGGGAGTGGAGCTGCGGCTTAATTTGACTCGACACGGGGAAACTTACCGAGGTCAGGACATAGTAAGGATTGACGGTGAGAGCTCTTTCTTGATTCTATGGGTGGTGGTGCATGGCCGTTCTTAGTTGGTGGAGCGATTTATGCAGTTAATTAGATAACGAACGAGACCTCGGCTGCTAACTAGCTATGTGGATGTACATCTCCACGGCCGACTTCTTAGAGGGACTATGGCGCTTAGGCCAAGGAAGTTTGAGGCAATAGCAGTGCTGTGATGCCCTTAGATGTTACGGGCCGCGCGCGCGCTACTGCGATGTATTCAACGAGTCTATAGCCTTGGCGCGGGCTGGGTAATCTTTGAAATTTCATCGTGATGGGGATAGATCATTGCAATTGTTGGTCTTCAACGAGGAATTCCTAGTAAGCGCGAGTCATCGGCTCGCGTTGACTACGTCCACGCCCTTTGTACACACCGCCGTCGCTCCTACCGATTGAATGGTCGGTGAAGTGTTCGGATCGCGGCTTCGTGCGCGGGTCGCCGCCGATGCCGTCGCGAGAAGTCCCCTGAACCTTATCATTTAGAGGACGTAGAAGTCGTATCAAGGTGTCCGTTGGTTAAGCTGCGGATGGATCATTGTCGAATCTGCCTAGCGAGAATGACCGAGAGAACTCGTAACGAACTCAATGGGGACGGTGGGATTTTTCTCATCGTCCCTCGACGTCGGGATCGCACGGGTGCCTAGAGCACTCGGGCTTTCCTTGGCGGCACAACGAACCCGGCGCGGAACGCGCCAAGGAACAGACAAGAGAGCGATGCTCCCGTCACCCCGGACATGGTGCGTGTGTGGGATGCCATCCAATCTCCTATTATTCATAACGACTCTCGGCAACGGATATCTCGGCTCTCGCATCGATGAAGAACGTAGCGAAGCTGCGATACTTGGTGTGAATTGCGAGAATCCGTGAACCATCGAGTCTTTGAACGCAAGTTGCGCCGAAGCCATTCGGTCGAGGGCACGTTGCACTGGGTGTCACACACGGCGTTGCCCACAATCCCTCGCCCAATTGTTTGGGCGGGCGGGTTCAGGTGCGTATGTTGGCCTCCGCGACGACTTCGTCCGGTTGGCCCAAATTCGACGGCTGGAGCGATTAGCACCACGGCATTCGGTGGTTGATGAGACCCGATGATCAATGTCATGCGTGTCGCTCGTGCGGCGCTCTACGAATCTACTCTTTACCAACGCGACCCCGAGTCAAGCGGGGCTACCGGCGAGTTTAAGCATATCAATAAGCGGAGGAAAAGAAACTAACAAGGATTCCCCTAGTAACGGCGAGCGAGCAGGGAAGAGCCCGGCATGAGAATCGAGCGCCCTCGGCGTTCGAATTGTAGTACGGAGAAGCGTCCTCGGCGACGGACCGGGCCCAAGTTCCCTGGAAGGGCGCCGAGAGAGGGTGAGAGCCCCGTCGTGTCGGACCACTGTCGCACCACGAGCCTTGTCGGCGAGTCGGGTTGTTTGGGAATGCGGCCACAATCGGGCGGTAAATTCCGTCGAGGCTAAATATGGGCGAGAGGCAGATAGCAAACAAATGCAGCGAGGGAAAGATGAAAAGGACTTTGAAAAGAGAGTCGAAAGAGTGCTTGAAATTGTCGGGAGGGAAGCGGATGGGGGCGGCGATGTGCCTCGGTCGGATGTGGAACGGTGATGAGCCGGTCTGCCGATCGGCTCGAGGCATGGACCGATGCGGATTGTGGTGGAGGCCCAAGCCGGGCCT